>CABEEJ010000302.1:25170-42861 GCA_901482245.1 Timema douglasi | reverse complement strand
GGGGGGGGGGGGGGGGGGGGGGGGGGCGGTATAATGACGAGTTGAGGATAGTATGTAGGTTAAAAGAATAAAGCGTCGAGAGGCGATGAGAACGTCCCACATCCCATGAATAACCTCCGCTTCCCCTCTCCTCCATTGCACCCGATAGGAATTCAAACCCCGACCTACCTATTAACGGGATATTGTGTAATGTGAGTCCAAGCACAGGTGGATTATTACACTATAAATAATAGATGTCATAGTCTTAGTCACACAGAGTATTCCTAACTAGATAACACATCGTTCCGCAAACATCCTTGTGACTTCCATAGGACATCACAAGGATGTCATTCTGAGCCTTATTTATTAGACTACACATCCCTAGGTCAGTCCAGCAAAGTCCTCACAAATATCGTATCAATACGACCCACTAGAGCCGTAACCTGAATTGGTTTATTCGAGGGGGGTTTCTAGTTGCTGTGGTTTCTGGTGAAGTCCCCAAACAGAAGATGTTAATAAATTAGATTAACATTTAATTCATAGTGTTTTCCCGGATTCTTCCACAAACAAGAAATTCCATGTTCCTCCGGTTCTCACGGTTTGCAAATGGCCTTAGTATGTTTCCTTCAGAGTCAAAATATAAGTACATTCCAGCATTGAAAATAAAATCAAGTGTATTTCAAGTATTGGTAGACTATAAGAGGAAATACCCCCGGGGAGAAAAGACAACACAGCCACAGTTCACTCGACCGGGATTTAAGCCTCGACCTCTAAATCCAACGACAATCCAGTTTGTTAAGAAGATGGCACCTTGACAGCAGTCGAGGTTCAATCCGACTGCTACCCGTTCGTCGGCCGACTGAAAGTCGGAACGTGCGAAAGGAACCTTATCTCTCAATATGTTTCTGCATGCCCGATTACAGTCGGAACGTGTGAAAGGAACCTTATCTCTCAATATGTTTCTGCATGCCCGATTACAGTCGGAACGTGTGAAAGGAACCTTATCTCTCAATATGTTTCTGCATGCCCGATTACAGTCGGAACGTGTGAAAGGAACCTTATCTCTCAATATGTTTCTGCATGCCCGATTACAGTCGGAACGTGTGAAAGGAACCTTATCTCTCAATATGTTTCTGCATGCCCGATTACAGTCGGAACGTGTGAAAGGAACCTTATCTCTCAATATGTTTCTGCATGCCCGATTACAGTCGGAACGTGTGAAAGGAACCTTATCTCTCAATATGTTTCTGCATGCCCGATTACAGTCGGAACGTGTGAAAGGAACCTTATCTCTCAATATGTTTCTGCATGCCCGATTACAGTCGGAACGTGTGAAAGGAACCTTATCTCTCAATATGTTTCTGCATGCCCGATTACAGTCGGAACGTGTGAAAGGAACCTTATCTCTCAATATGTTTCTGCATGCCCGATTACAGTCGGAACGTGTGAAAGGAACCTTATCTCTCAATATGTTTCTGCATGCCCGATTACAGTCGGAACGTGTGAAAGGAACCTTATCTCTCAATATGTTTCTGCATGCCCGATTACAGTCGGAACGTGTGAAAGGAACCTTATCTCTCAATATGTTTCTGCATGCCCGATTACAGTCGGAACGTGTTAAAGGAACCTTATCTCTCAATATGTTTCTGCATGCCCGATTACAGTCGGCCGACTGAAAGTCGGAACGTCTGAAAGGAGCCTAAGCAGGATTTGTCATTGGCAGAGTTGGCCGTATGAATAATGTGCTTGAACTATCTGTGAGTGCAGGGTTTGATCCTGACCTACTGCATTGAGATTTATTTTTCTATCCTCCTTTCAGCAAAACTATGATTACAAATTGAAGGGTGGGTTGTGTATATTTTTGTCCTTGGTTGTGATCTGAACTGTTTCGAATCCCGGTTGTTGGGAATGATCTCCAGGAGGTGTGAAAGTAGAGGTACTATGGTTTCAATGTTCACTTTTTAAGATCAGTCTAATTTCTTAATAAAATCTCCACTTGCGTTTAAAGAGCTTGTAAAATCATAAAATAATTGTTTCGATGTCGCCTTGTTATGGTGTCGTAGTCTTGTTGATGTCCTACCGTAGGGCTTATTTGTCTTAATGTTGCCCAGCTTTGGCAACTTTGTGATGTTGACCTACTTGTGTTGATTTCGCCCCACTGAGATACCATTTTTGTTTAAATGTTGCCCTACCTCAGCATCATACCTCTTTTGATGTCTACTTATTGTGGCACCATACTTGTATTGATGTTGCTCTAGTGTGGCACCATACTTGTGTTGATATCCTACCCTGATACGATATTGTTGATGTCCTACTGTGGTATCACACTTGTGTTGATGTTGTCCTACTGCGGCGACCTACCTTCTATAACTCACGACGTTTCGCCAGTGTATATAGGAACACGCACGCAGAGCCGGAGTCGCAAGCTTGAAACGGGAATGTTTCGAGCCGCCGTTAGCGGATCAATATACCTAGCTGCACGTGTCACAGTGGGTGGGGGCGGGGGCGGCCACCCCTACACCCCTGCCGCTAGGGGAGGGGGGGGGACCTGGGGAGCCGCGAGTTTCTTGGTGATTTAATATTATTTACGGCAGTCGGTGGCATTATTACCCAAATATTCGTGGCCAGTTCCGCGTAGCATTCCATCCCGCCTTCATTTTATTGTCATAAATTCATAATGTTGGAGCTCCAGTAAGTTAACAGTTTAATTGTGGGACCCATCAACTGGTTCGATCCGTCTGACTTGTCTAGACTCTAGACTGGTGACCTGGTTCGATCCCAAAGGGGAGGGGAGGGGATATTCTGGACCTACACACAAATGTCAGTTTAAATACACTCTTTTTTTTGTTACTGTGAGCTATTAATTTGGGGAAATCAAACTTAAATTACTTTTAAAACAAAGCTGGTAATGTATAAACGCATAATATATCAAAATGTTAAAAGATATTAACCGCACAAAAATAGGTTTGTATTTTCTAAAGATCCTTCCAACCTGAATTTTAATATATTTTCAGGGTCAAATTATTATAATTATTATTATAACGTTGCCCAAACAAAAACGTAATTTTTCAAGAATGTTGATTTTTTACCGGATGAAGGACGTGGGAAAGTGCTATTCACATGTTGTGTCTTGTTTTTAACACCGTATCTTGCGTTTTACGCATATGTACTAATTACGCTATTAGTTTTAAAGATGAGGAAGGTAATATTTATAGTAAATATGCTCGCATTTGCGTGGAGGAAGAGTGAAAAACCATTTTGGAAAAAACCCTCAATACATCCGACCGCGATTCGAACCTCGATCCCCCCATCATCAGCAATCTAGTCTACTGCGAGAGTAGCGCGTTAGACCACCGAAGCGGGTCAAGTCTCATTTTGTATCTATTTAACCCACGCGCAACTGCACCAGTAATTACTCTGTTCAAAGCGTTTTAGACTCCCAATAAACTGAATTGCTGGTGACGTGGAGGTTGAGATTCGACTCTCGGCTGAGTGCATGGATATGTGGTCATGGGGGTGTTTCTTCACATGTGATTTATTACTGCGTTTTCCACATTTTGTATCCACTCTGATTGTGGGAACACGTGCCCAAAACTTCCCTCCTCATCTCATTCTCTCATATTTAGCTGTCACTGTCTGTGCCTTTGCTTGGCCCATAATAAAATCAGTCAGGACATTTACAACACAAATATACATTTTGATCTGGAATAAGCTAACTTTTAACCATGATATTTTTAATAAAGTGGGGTTAAGGCAAACAGAGGGGTTGCTTGATTTAATATAATAAGTTAAGTCCAGTTTTCATAAGAAGATCCTTTTAGAATTTTTTNATAATATCTCTCAAAAGTCACCGTGGTTCGGATTCCACGTTAAACTGTAGGTCCTTCATTTCATCTCACAATCACCCTACCATTACACATTAGCGTAAGTGCGTATAACCCGAACGGGTAGTAAGACGTGGTGCTAATAATAATAATAATAATAATAATACAGTTGTATATCCCATTACTTCACGTATGAATAGGTGTCAGTGCATCTAGTAGCTTTTCTAACTTTCAGATTCCTATAAAAAATTTGACTGTATAACTTCCCTTTTTCCTATGCAAATTTTTTTTATCCCTTCTGTTCAAGCATAATTTTGATTAGTAGGATATGAACTTCTGTGAAGTTTTGGTACTTCCTCTTTGCTCTTTGATGTGCTATTTGACATCAGAGTGACCTCCCTGTTTAATTAATATATTATTATTATTAACACTAGAGAGAAGGAGGGTAGTTTTGGATGAAATGCAGGAAGAATAGAGAAGGTCTGGGAGAGTGATATGTGAAAAACCACCCCGTTTGAGATTCGAACTTTGAACACCTCTTTACCGGTAATCCAATCTAGTATGTTTTAGACATTTTGAGTATCTGGCATTTTATCTCAATATATACATGAATTATTAAAGAAGTAGCATTTTATTGGCATTCTTTGGAGTTAAAAGTTTGATACAAACTTTGACGGATATAAATGAAAAGCTCAAAACAACATTATTTTAAACTTAAAATGGAATAGAAAAATAAAATTCCTATAGCTGGAGGAGACTATCACGTGTTACTTAATGCAATGCAATTCATACTGGCACTTTTAGATATGCCCACGTGTAGACTACATGCTTTCTGGTTTTTCCATACCTATACATACTGGAATAGAGAAGATGGAAGGTTGATGCATTTTTTAAAGACATAATTTCAATTTTTTTTATTAAGTGTAAAAACAAGTGAACTCCCTTGGAACCGACCATCAAAAGAGTTGACATCTTCCGACTTAAAGTTAAAATTTATGTCGTAAAGCAAATTACCCAATTTACTAAAAGGATATTTCAAAAACTCTGCGACACTCATGTTGCTACATCTTGTCAACGGTATTTTATTATTTCGAAACAATAAAACGCATTAAAAATGAACGAATATCTTATTCTAAAAGTTTAACGCGAGATATAGCGTTTCTTACAAAGAGTTAGAGGAAGAAGGAAGTGCAACAAATTCTTTTTTCTCAAACTCGACAAGTAGATTACTCTCGCTAATAGTAGGTCCATATTATAGATACAACTTCCGTCAATCTCGTGATTTTTTTATGCGCCGTGTATTATTTACAATCTATCAGAATATTTACACTACTCGGATAGAGATGAGGAAGGTAGAATTTAAAGATTAACCCTCATTTTCGTGGAGGGAGGATAGAAATCCATTGATGTGAAAATTACAATTGTTACACCTGGTCGGGATTTGAACTATGATCTCTTTGTCCTCGAAGAATTGACTAGACAAGGTTGTCGTCTTACTCTGCTTGCTCGCTGATGTGGGTTGTATTATTTTGAACACTTGGATACATATACAATACATTTTTAAACTTTACCACACAATTCATACAAATCTATTAAATAGTTATTTAAATAAATATATTATATTAAAAATGAGGAATTAATACAAGTGGAAAGTGGATTAGTATAATTTAAGCTATGTGAAAGAGAAAATTTGAGTTTTGAGAATAATAAAAACATTTGTTCAATTTACTTTTACTTTGCCAAGAAGCAAGAACCAATATGGTCTTGGTTAGTCTAGTTCATCTCACAAAAGTTTTATTATATAATGAAATAAGCGGGTTTAACCTACAAATCAATCAAAATTAAGAAAAAGTCACATTCATTTTAGGTCGCACCATGAATTTTATAACTTAATTACGTAAGAAACGAACGAAGCTAACGAATTACATTAATGGTGGTGAAAATTATTTTAAAACAACGGTTGCCTGCGCGAGTTAACTATCCACCAGCAAATTAACAGATGATTCTGCATATCATCTAATATTTTTTTAGTAGTCATTTAATTTTACTAATATATTGCTAATAAAACAACCTGTCAATAAAATAAGGGAAAACATTTCATCACGAGCTATACAAAATTAACAAATTAATTAACGTCACATTTGATTAAACTTGTTAACGTTCCGTAATATGTTCTGTACAATCCAATTTTCCTATCCGACAATTTTAAAAAAATAGTAAAACTACTTTCACTTATTCATACGTCAGGTCATGTTATATGCAGCTGTCACTTTTGATGTACATATGAAATAACACTATTAATATATTAACGTTTTATCAACGTTGGCCGCAGAAAAAGTAAAAGGCTCTTCCAATGCAAATTGGACTGTATGTATTCGTCATCAATCATCATTATTCATCCTACAAGGACACTTTTGAATTAATATTTTTAGAGTTAGAAAGGTCCTTTGGCGAGCATTTATTAGCACACTATTATTGTGAAGCGAGGCAAAAGAAGATTAAAGGGGATGATGTTTATTTATTGTATAGCATAATTCTGCCGCTCTTTGGTTTTATGATGACAGGGAGGTCGGCGTTTAATTCCCGGCCGGGTATCACACTCTTCCTTAGTGCAAATGCGGGTACGTTTACGCTTTCTTCCTGGTCCCTGCGCCATCTGTGTAAATATTCTGACAGTCAAAACGTGCAGTGAGATGCACAAACAAATACTAATACCTCGCATTTAAATAAACTAATAGATAAATGGGTGCCGTATCAAATAAAAACTTGTGAAACTACTGGTATGTAGGCCTATCTGACACCAACAGTTTGTGTTTCTATGACACGGATTTAAACGTTCTCTGCTTTTGCATGCCACCGCTCGAGTGTTTTATATTATGTTAGGTGCCAGGTGGTTGTGAAACCTAGCGATAAATTAGGCTATCTTGTATTAACAGGGTTGTCACGCTGCTGAAAAACAGGCAAAATATAGATAATTTTGCAACATCCAATTAAAATATTGGAATATTTTTAATTTGGGACAATTAACTGAAAGATTAAATTATTAGTTCTTTTGATATACGAAAAAGTTAACTGAATAATTAAGCACACCGATTCAAACATGCCTTATTACCCCTCAAACAACGGTTGTGAAGTGACAGAAGATGTATTTCCCCATCAATCATAAATCATCCTGTTTTAAACATAAATTACATGACTTCACACTAGTTAGCTTGATAAGATATGAAATTTTATTATTCTTTTCTTCAATCTAAGCTGCGTGGAAAAATGGGAACTCCTCCTGGAAAGCCTGGAAAACACAGGGAATTCGGTAGTAAGAAAATAGTGGTAAACATGACCAAGCAACTATCCATTATTTGATTTATTTACTAAAACACTTTCTAAATTAATATGTTATGATAGTAAAGCTAAATCCGCTCTTAATAGGCGAAGGTTGAACCCTCCTTAACAAGATTAAGGGGAATACAGGAGGTCCAAATATACAAAAATATAACGGGGCAAAAAAATGGCAATAGGAGTGAGTGCTTGGAGTTCTTTGCTTTGATTGTCTGTGGACAAACATTCAAGACTCAGACCCCGCAACTCCCGCCCGTTGCGGAGTTCAATAAGAGAACGGTCTATCTCCAGAGATAATTAAAAGAACTAAGAATTCATCTCTAAAAAAGGTACACCAGAATAAAGACTCAATCAATAACACACATAAAATAAAATACCTAGGATATGGTGGATTAAAGCTATGAATAAGAATAGGAAATGTTTTCAAGTTGGTATTTATTTAACAGGCAATCAATCCTTTGAGAATATATATAATTAATAAAATATGACAAAATTTATATTTACGAAATATCTGAGACATCATTAGCGTATACAAGCAATATATATATATATATATATTGCTCATTTAGGGAAAACCAGCATGGTTTATATTATTAAACAAATTTTAATATTTTAGAAAAATCGCCATTATCATAAATTAACCCAATGGCGTTGATCACTTAAAAAAAAATATCTAGAAAATTAGTTATGAATTCATGTGTTACAAGAAAATAGATCATCAAAAAGGTTATCCTTAGTTTGATAATCATACAAAATATTTCTCCCCAAACATTTAGAATATAGACCTATACAACAAATTAACTAGCCACATAATATTAACTTTGAATTCTACCCAAATATTTACTTTCCTTGTTTTTTTATTTAACACTTATACCATTTTGTAATAACAACAATAAATTGCAAAAAGTTAACATTGAGACGTCAAGGATAAAAGAACTATCACTTAATTTTAGAAGCTTTACTGAACCCATAAACATATTTAAATTTATTATCAAGAGACCGAATAGAATAATACAATATTCATGAGATTCAAAATCGACTCTTTTGTCAATGGTAACAAATCGTAAACATCCTAAAGTTTATGGTCGATAGTTTTTTTAGTTATCGAAGAACAAAAAAAAAGATCGATCATTGATATAAATGTCTCCATCGTGCAACTAAACGACTTAGAAATGAAATCGAGCGTATTTTCAACTATTATAACTTTAAGATTAAATTACCGAAAAATAATTTTGAATAAGAAGTTAACATGATATAAATAAGAAATATTAATGAAGCCGAAAATAAATTTTGACCTTACATTTTATGTTACTCGAAGCTAGAGCTTCTCCTGCTCCCAATCTGATCACGCCCAAGATTGACGTCTGATTGCTCTGACGCCACTATATATTCAACGCAACCCAGAAAAAGAACGACGGGAAAAAGGGGTGGGGGGCACACATGGAACATTCGTGAACCACACACGCGCATGAGAATATACATCGAGAATGTTATTTTCAGTCCAAAGCTCCTCCTAAACTAGGGGTGAGTAGAACATCTTCACAACAAAAGATCTTTGTCACTAAGATCTTTGGCACAAACCTAATACACAATCAGGGTTCAGTATTACATCCAACGCGCGGCTGAGTAGGTGTGTTTTGATAGCAACTCGCGTTAGTGTTCCCTGTTGACATCAGCTGCAGTATGATGGGGTAAGTTTAATTTCTTTTATTTGTACACTCATGTCGCTGAATGCTACAAGGTGTATATCACACCTCTGCAGTCTTGGGCTTTTAAAACCTAAGTTCCCTTTTCGAGTCCAGTGGGGGTGATCTCTGTAACCCCCAGGCTAGAATCAACCAATCAGATCACAGTCCGGCACAGTTTATATTTTAAAACATCTCTGCCAAGGCTATCTATGTTTTATTCAGCTTTCACTTACTTTTTTAACAGTTTAAAAACGACCATTTTTTCCTGTTTGCTAATTATTAGTCAAGTTTGAAAGCAAAGGGGAATGTAAACCTTATAAATTTGGATAATTTTATAGTAAATAAGTTATATGCTACGTTTCAAACTACATGAGATTCGCGCTATGAAGTTGTGAACAGTATATAATAGAATATAAAATAATAATAATAGAAAAAGGGAAGTTTATCTTCGCGTTTCTTTTTTATTCACTGCTTAGAATTCTCTACCACTGAAACGAGTCGTGATTCTCAACATATATGCTATTTCCCCACATAAAAGAAGCATACACACTTTAATGTATTTTATTTTTAAAGTATAGAGAAAGTATTGTAACCCTGACCCGCACCGTTGTGCACGTGGTCTAAATTTCAAGTTTATCTAGTCTAGTTTTCCGGTGACCGGATGTAATTTCATAAAAAGTTTTACACCTTCCTTCCATAAAAATGCGTAAACTTTTCTTATAAATTCTACGTTCCTCATCCTTACCCCATAAGAGTAATTAAGTACTTATAACCCGTACGGGTATTATGACGCAAAAAAAAAAAGCTGTGGGCAAAGTCGACTTCGAAATGTCAATGAAGTATTTTTATTAGGCACCGATCACCAAAATGTTAATTAGATCATGCTGTTTGATTTTATATGTTTTTGTACATTCTACTGCCTAAACAATTTGGTCACTCAACGTCCATTTTTTTTACTTGATCATATAGGGACAATATTGCAATCGGAAATATTTTTAACTGTGACGTTTTATGTGTGCACGAACTAAAAAAAAAACCTCTTACAATTCTGTCTGTTTGTCCCTAGCAGGGACTACAACAGAAATGGTGTAATGGATCTAGTTTACATTTTATATTTAGATGTATACATCGAGGGGAAGCTGTAGTTTTAAATCTAGCTCTAAAATTAAAATGAGCTTGCTGATTTTTGAACATTGCATGTTTTTTTTTTCTGAAACTGCCCAAACGATTTTGTTTAAATGGATGACTGGGGAGTGTGTATGGGTAGTTTACTGTTAATACAATTTTTGTAAATTCTGTTCAACAATAATAAACCATATTATAAAGTATATACGATTGTGTCGCTCCATTTATATAATTTATGTTGTCTAGTCAAGTAATCTATGAACATAAATGCTAGGACATAAAGACAAAGAAACAAGTTGGTTTTCTTAAAAACTGCTTTAACGATTTTGATTACATTTTAATCATTTATTGATATTAATAACATCACAAACGTTGAGATTTCTACCCAAAATAGATTGCATCTCTTAAGCTGTTTTATTTAGCCTACATGCTTCTGTTTTTAGGGGATTTGAAGTTTCGGTTTATTTATTCTTATTTATAAATGTTTTTACTATCAGTTGATTCTGAATACACAAAAACAATTGGAGTACGTTACTTAAAAAAACACACAATTTTCGCGAAATTAGTGGTTCCAGGCCTAGAAAACAATTGTGGCCACATTTGACTTAGTCCTTTAGGGTTTAAGGCAAAAAGTAATAGTTCATGTAGACTATAAAATATCTCCCAAAAAATCTCAATGGTATTCCGGAATATTTACTTTGGTTTGCATATGCAAATATAGTCCCATTTATATAGGAAAGAACCTTACTGACAGTTACAAAGGTTATTAAAACATTTTTCACACACGTTTGTGCGTCAAGTCATGTTATTTGCAGCTGTACCTATACATATATACTATAAGTGCTTATGAAAGTGGGTAAGAGGGGAAAAAAGGAGTTAAGAGTGTGGGGGGGTTCATATATACTTACACAAACTTTTACCAGTTAAAGGCATAGTACAATTGTCTCGTGGACACACCTTGAAAAATTAGCTTTCTACGTTCTTGATACCTGCCCTACTAATAAATAAAAATGTTATTAATGTTGGCAATAAACAAATAGGTTTGTATTTTCTAACTAAAAGTTCCTTTCCGCCATAAATATACTATACTTACGTTCGATCTTATCTGGCGAAGCCAAATACTGTATATTCTTCATATTTCGTCTATTTTATGTTGTTGTTTTTGGTGGGGGAGAGGGTTGCCTGTCAGTATTTACTTTAATACCCGCGCAGTTCGATACCCCACAAGCGCCACTGGGAATGGTTTTCTCACATACCCTCACAAAATGTGATTTACCACCCTCTTCTCAAATGTAGCTGTATCCCTATATTATTATTATTATTATTATTATTATTATTTTTACCGCGTCTTACTACCCGTTCGGGTTATACGCACTTACGCTAATGTGTAATGGTAGGGTGAGTGTGAGATAAAATGAAGGACCTACAGTTTAACGTGGAATCCGAACCACGGTGGAGATCTGGCATTCCTCACATTCACAAGATGTGTATCCCTATAGTTTCTTCTTCTTTCTTTAGATGCAATTGTTTAAGTCGCTAATAGCAGCACACTTTTCCTAAAGCTTCATAGTAAAAAACAACAACTGAGGCTTATACCGCCGAAACTCCGCCACAACCACATTTTATAGGTCCCATTTGGACTCATTTTATGGAATTGCGAGTACAGTATTGTGCTGATTTTTTTAAACTAACATTTACACTGCATATTACTACCCGTCCGGGCAATCAGAATTTGATTACTTTGATGGGACCTTAATAAGGTAAAATTTACGGGAAATATACTCGCGTTTGTATAAAGGAAGCAAGATAAACCAACGTCTAAAAAAACCTCTCAATGCAACCGGCCGGGATTCTAACCCCAACCTTCACGTTATCAAAGATGGTCTTATGCTGGGCGAGTCTAGATGCTCCGTAGCGCGCCGCCACCGATGCAGGGTATTGTTGTCTTGATCCGTGTTTCTATCCTCGTCACAGTGTCAACGACCTAGTTGGACTGTGCTCGGCGATTCTTTTTATTTTTATTTTTCAGTTTTTATATTACTACCCGTCGAAGAAATGGTATATTCGCAATAGACCAGACTTCTGATGACAGGGAGATCGGAACTCTAATCCCGGTTGAGTGTACTATGGGTGGCTATTCTTAGATGGCTTTCTACTCTCCCTCCGCGCAAATGCGGATACACTTTCTCTATATTCAAACTTACTCATCCCTAACCTGTTAGCCTAATTAATATATATGAGTATAACCTGAACAGGTAGTAAGATGTGGTGCTAAAAACAAATAATTGTGTATTCCCATTAATGGGGGTTAGGGATAATGAAGGTAGAATTTAGATAATATGTATTGGCTTTCGTGTGAAAAGGAAATTTGAAAATATTTTGGGAAGAAAAAAGCCTCATTAAACCTGCTTAGTAGGGCGACGCATTTTATTGATACACAAGTCTCAGATTTTGATGCTTAATCTAAGGGTTCCAGTTTTTCTAAAAACAATGCCATATTACATTTAACACATTAAGAACAAAATTATGGCTTACTTTAAAGGGGTAAGTATTAAAAAGGTTGTTTTAGTGGAAGTGCACGTGCATTGTCGTGAAGTGAAGATGTAAAAACCACAGTGCTAAGACCACTTGCAATGTAGCCTACTCGTCCGAGATTCGAACAAATAACCCTCCCGTCATTGGCAATCCAAGCTATTGGTATATTTATACCTTAAATAACGTTACTACGTGAGGGGTTCAAATGCGGATTACTTTTGCTCAACCCACTTCGGTGGCCGCGTGGTCTAACGCTCTACACTCGTGTTGGATTAAACTGCCGAAGACGGAGAGAACGGTGTTTGATACCAGTTGGGTACACTGAGGCTAGATTTTCCTTAATTACGTACCATTATAGGTTAAGCTAGTTTGTAAGTCGTTTGCTGATATGATTCGTGTTATTTGAATTTGCGCTATAAATACCCTCATTTTAATCAAGCTTACAGATTTGTGCGTCTTCCTTCTGATTTAAGAGTCTTTTTGGACCTTAAATGTATAACTTTTAATTCCTTCTCATAAACAATAGATCGATAGCCTGAGGGTATATTCACTCTTGTAATTATTAATATAAATTAAGTTGAAGAGAGCCAACACACTGACAACAAATTACGCACAAATAATCTATTATTCTATATTATCATTCTTTTCATGCCATCTCACATTCCTCTTGTCATTTTGTGTAGCCCATGCGAACATTCACATATTGGTTATGTTTTAACAATATTTATGGATCTTTCCATGAACCAATTTTTCTGGTACTGTGGGAATAATTAGTCTTTATTTGGAGTTTGCGTAGTATTTATATGTTGTTTTTTTTGCGAAGTTTTTATAAATCACGATACTATAATATAAATCAATTATTTTTTGGTCGGGAAGTTTCTAGTACTGTCAAAGCCTTGCCGCTACCTTTGAAATATATTTATGAATTGCACTGCATGCTATATTTTGTATACACCTTGTTTTGGGAATATTGCTCATTATTTTGGTTTGTGTAGCTTTATTCAAAACTGGCTAATGGATTAATAATTACTTTATACTAGTTCCGCCTTGCCAGATGAATAAAATAAAATACACACACATCCCCCACCCCCACCACGTTGACCTGCATTGGTGGTAACGTGGTTTAAGGTGTCAATATCTTAAAATACTGTATTACCAGAGATAAATATATCAAGGTTCGAATCTCGACTGGCTACTTTAAGGGTGGTTTTTCTCATGCAATTTTCCCATTCATTCACGTGCTTATTTTTCTTTAACTACTCTTACTATCCTTATCTCATATATTGATCGATTAATTAACCTCTTTTATGAATTAAACTTTTTTCAATAATAAAAATGCAAGTTAACAACTTTCCCAGTTTATAAAAACATGTTATTTGTTACATTGTTTTTAATACATTTTCAATAGGGTGTAATGAGGTGTACTGGATAGTATTAGCCCAAGATAAGGGTAGGTGCTGTACTTTTGTAAGTGCGGCAATGAACTTCCGGTTCCTAGTGCCATAGAGTAAGTAACGTAATTCTTTTGTAAAGCGTTTATGAAGATGATTCTAAATTATAGTGTGACTTTGACTTATCATTATTTTAGAGAAAGTATTGTAATAACGAAAAAATTCGGTATCGATGTTTCAATTAGACTTAACGTTTTATGTGCCTCCGAACCCAAAAAAAGTGGATTTTACACTTATGTCTATCTGTCCCTGAGCCTATATCTGAGACGGTTTAGTGGATTTTGTTAAAACTTGATATTTATATGTTATATGGCTATATCTAGGGACTGTTTACTTTATCGCACCTCTCAGGAAGAGAAAGTATTGTGATCGTCATAAAGATCGAACTCTAGATTTTGATGAATGTTGTTGACGTTTTATGTTCACTTAAACCCAAAAAGGTATTTTTTTGCAATGCCATCTGTCTGTCTATTTGTTACTGAGACTAGAGCCGATTGGGCTAAAATTTGGTATCTAAGATTTTCAACTTATTCCTTAGAATTCCATGGAACTATACATCTAACCATAAAATTAAGAGTAGTTGACTTAAGGGTAAAAAGAGAAAAAATAATTTTTCCCAAAATCGGCTCTAGCGAGTTTGATTAGACTTCTTATCTAGACGGTGCTTAACATCAAAAACAAAATGTAAATTCTCAATTCACCATTAACATGAGTTTGAGGATACTTTACATGCGGAAATTCCAAATGTTTGTCATATCTCCACAACTATTTGAGAGATAATAACTTATCATCGTAACGTTGTAGTACTGTTAAAATTAAGAATATTTTAATCTGTAATATATTTTTATAAAACCAATAGTTTCTTAGCTATAAGCAAACATATTATATATATATATATATATATATTATGGAATACTTAGAATTAGGAAATTGTTATGATCTTTATTGGACATAGATGCTCCGGTTTTCACTTTGTTTCTGTATTATTGTGTATTATTACATCTATGCTCGTTGGTGAAGTGGTTCTGCAACAGTATATTATTTCGTTTAACAACATTTACTAATATCTCTATTTTAAGATTGAAGCGAGGTAAAGTCTGTGTGGTACACCGTAGCCTTCCTTTTTTCACTACGTCTTACTTCCCATGGGCTATCCGCACTTATTTACTTAAATTAAATAAGGATGATCAAGGTTGAATTTAGAATAAAATACGCTAAACTTAATCTAAAACGCAGATTTTGAAAAATTCAATTTTTTCTTGTTAGTCTAGGTTATTTTAGTTTCCGTCATCAAGAGTCTGTAATCCTACTGTTATCATTAATAAAAATATTAATGTCCGTTTCGGTCCTCACGCTTACAATTTCAATACTTTTTTAGTTAATTAGTAAGTTTATTTAATAAACAAATGTTTTATACCGTTGAAGCTAGCTCAGTGCTAGTCTGTATGGCTACAATCCGATTACGATAGGAAGACACTTTTTTGGTTGTTAAAAAAATTACTAAAATAATACTAATAATACATTATAAAGTTATCATTGCTAAAAGGAAAAAAGTTTCTATTTTCTAAAATATTCTTCATACCAAAGTGTGAATATACTCGGCCAGAATTTGACCTACTCGCTCAGAATCAGGAATGCCAGTTAAAAACGTTAGCACTGAACGACACCTAAACATTACTTTTGATTTTTAAGTCCCCTTTGGAAATGTCTGAGGGATCTATTATTACTAAAATCCCTGAATTTTGGTAAAAAAAAAAGATTGAATTTCGGGTGACCTGGCGGTCTATGGGTGAAGTGTCGGGCTGCTGTACTGGGGGTTCGGGTTAACTCCCCAGTTCCGGCACAGATTTATCTGATTGCCAAACCCTTCCTTCACCTCTGACAAGACATCTTGTGAATGTGGGGAATGCCAGGCCTCCGCCGTGGTTCGAATCCCACTTTAAACTGTAGGTCCTCCATTTCATATCACAATCACCCTACCATTATACATTCGCGTAAGTGCGTATAGCCCGAATGGATAGTAAGACGCGGTGCTAATAATAATGAAATTAGATTTCGTTAAATTAAAAAGTTGTATTTCGGCTAAATATCTTTAAAAAATCAACTTTAATCCAAATAGTATAGATAGAAATATTAAGGCTAAATTTCTCATTCTTGAATTAAAAAATATTACTTTTGCCACATTAAGCCCATGACTGTCGTAAAAATCAGATCAAACACATACTTTACTTCATCATCAATGATCTTTTGTTTATAGAAATAAAATTTCTAGAATGGGAACTTTGTTTGATTATAGGAATATTAAGAAGAAAAAAAAGTAACAGTGCATTTAGTTGTTTTTTTCTGGCAATTTGGCGCAAATATTTTTTAAGGCAAAGCCGAGGACGTATGCTACTTAATAAAAATATGTATGGTTTTTCGGAGTGTCTATTTATAAAAATAGAGAATATTGGTTTTATTTCTGTTGGTGCTGAGGAATATATTTACTATACGTATGTGGGTTTGTCATACTCTTTAAGTGCTAAATATAATGTGTGTTAAAATCGGGTGTACAATGTGCGTATAAACTGCTGGGATAAGTTACGGTTCATAATTCTTGTGCTTGGAAAGTGCCCGTTAAATACCCCAATAGGACTAGGTCTTTTTTTTTTATCACCGCGTCTAATAACATGTTCAAGTTATACGCTAATGTTTCTTAGGGATGAGGAATGTTATATTTAAAGAGATTTTACCCGCATTTTCTTGGAGCGATAATGTAAAACCATTTTGGAAAAACCACTCTCAGCACACCCAACCGATACTTAAACCTCGACCTTCTCATCGTCTAATCCACTGCGAGAGTAGCTCCTAAGACCATGCAGCCGCCGAAGCGGGTAGGTCTGTTTAGGCCCTGTACATATCTAGGTATGTGTGTGATTGAACGATCACGTTAATCCTCACGTTCACAGCGGTAATGAACTTTGCTCACTTTACTCAAAAAACTTTCAACTGACCCAGAAAATCATGGTTTTCAGCCACTGTTAAATCCTCTTTATTTTGATCTCATCACAACTATAACCAACAAAGAGACAAATATATACAATTTAACCTGAAACAAAATATAAACTAACGAATCCATAAGTTCATCACGTTTAACTAGTCATTAGCACGTCTGCCTACTGATCCTAAAGAGTACCGTGCTCGATTCCAGCTAGTGTTGAAACAATTATCATTGCTAGATTTTTATCTCTTTCCGTCAGTTAGATTTTAAATTAATGACCTGAGTTTGTTTGTAAGTTCTCTTGAAGTTAACTAAGAAATTTTCTATGTCCATCTAAAAAAAAACACTATACGTGCAACTGCTTTCTGTGTAAGAAAAAACAACAACCAAGTAGCTAATTTTAGGGGGTTGGTGTTTGGCTAAATAATAGGCCTAAAACTAATCCAACCTCCTGACTATCCAGCATACTAACACTAATGCGTACGAAACAAACAAAAGATTCTTCTCTTTACATAGGTGACCTGGCGGTCTAGGGGTAAGGTGTCAGACTTCTGTGCTGGCGGCCGGGGTTCAATCCTCGGTCCCGGCACAGATTTATCTGATTACCAAACCCTTCCTTCACCTCTGACAAGACATCTTGTGAATGTGGGGAATGCTAGGCCCCCACCGTGGTTCGGATTCCATGTTAAACTGTAGGTCCTCCATTTCATCTCACAATCACCCTACCATTACACATTAGCGTAAGTGCGTATAACCCGAACGGGTAGTAAGAC
>CABEEJ010000302.1:1514-21682 GCA_901482245.1 Timema douglasi | reverse complement strand
TGTCTTGTCAGAGGTGAAGGAAGGGTTTGGTAATCAGATAAATCTTTGCCGGGACCGAGGATTGAACCCCGGCCGCCAGCATAGAAGTCTGACACCTTACCCCTAGACCGCCAGGTCACCTGCTCTTTATCAATCAATTAATTATATACACGACTTACAAACTAAAATACACATAGAACAGATAAACCACACTATTTCCCGGACTTCAGCTTATAACTCTGAAAGGGGAATACCCAATTAATTACTTCAATAACGGTTTATTCGTGCATGTTTGGAATCAAACCCTGAACATATTAAAAAGTAAGTTCTCATAACATTACAAATATCAAATTATATATTTTCTTAAATTGTCCACAAATTACGTTAATTAGGTTATGTCCAAGTTGAACCGTTTGTTGAACGGTCTGACACTTTAGACAAATCCTAAATTATTCTGACCAGGGAATGAGCTAGACATATTAGGATTCGTTTAAAGTGTCAGACCGTTCAACAAACGGTTCAACTTGGGCGCCGAGCTTATTCATTCTAAACCATGTTTAAAAATGGATTTATTTAATTAATAGGTCACGTGGTCTGAATGTCAATCTCATTGAGCTATATTTGCTGGTGACGGGGAGGTTGAGGTTAGAATCCCAGCCTGGTGTAGTGAGGGTGGTTTTCCCTCTCCTGACACGCAAATGTGGGTACATTTTCTTTAGTTTCTACCGTCATTATCCCTATTATACTTTGTAATAAAGGTATGCGTACAACTTGAACGGTTACTAAGGCGAAGCGAAAAAATGAAACAAGGAGGATAACTTTGAGAAAATGCACCAGCATTATCGTGGTGAGAGGTGTGAAAATCACAGGGAAAAATCACGTAAAGACAACTATCCTCAGTGCGTCCGGCCGGTATTCGAATCGAAACCTCCACCTAACGACTTCAACGTAAACGACAATCAAGTACAATTTGAAGGGTAATGCCTTAGACCGTGTGGCCGTCGTTGTAGATCATTGCGACTGTAGTAGACACACTCTTTGGAGCTTGTCCCCCGCGTACTGTATTTCCTGTGCCTCTGACGTCACATATTTACGTAATCCAGTCTCATTACACGCTCGTTGGATGCTGGGCGCGTTATTGGTCTGATAGGTGGGCTGTTCCCTATCAATCACTCGCTTATAATACACTACAACCCGTTAGTGAACAGCGCGTAAACGCTACGGTCGTTCAAGGGGATTACAGGGGTGTGACGCATGCAAAAATCTTTAATTAATCATTTATTCGCACGGTTAGCGTGTCTAAGCTACCCCAGGTGTCTGAATTCTGTTTCGCAAGATTTAACAGGAGATTAAAAAATAAACAAAAAACTGGACCTTAATTTACTTAAGGGTGCGACCCGTCTTGGTGGCGTAGTTAGCGAACGTGCTAGTTTTGTATTGAGCTAGACTGCCGAGGATGAGGAGATCGAGGTTTGAATCTAGGTTGGGTGAACTGTGGATGGTTTTTCCTCAATGGTTTTACACTCACCCTCCACGCAAATGTGGGTTCATTTCCTCTAAATTCAACCTCCAAATTCTTAACCCATTAGCGTAATTAGTGCTTAAGCGTATAACCCGAACGGGGTGCTAAATAAAAAAAATCTAAAGGGTGCAGATCTACTCCGGCGCAAGTATAGATATGGTTCAAGTTTGCGCCCAAGATGCGCCTTTTTTTCCCCATTTCCCTACTTACTAAGCAAGGATCAAATTGGTGGAAAGAACTATAGTAGCGCTGACATAACGTCATTATTTGAGCTTTTTTTTCCACCAAGCCGTGTAAAACATTTACTCCCAAAGTCAAAGCTGCTATATTTTAAATCTCTAATGAAAATGGTAGAAAATACAAATTATACTACACATTTTTCTTATAAGCCAGTAATTAAACTAGAATGTATATTTCTGGACGCTTTTCAAACAATACTACTAATCATTATAAAGTAGCTATCTACATCATTAGTCTAAAGATTTTGTTACACCATAATGAAACATTGAAATAAACTTTAAAACATGTTTTAAAAATACTTGTATGCCTACACGCCAGATTTAGTGACGAAATGATTTAGGATCCAAGCGGAATACAACACTTCTTTGGATCGAGAAAAATAATCCACAGGCGATTGTTTTATTTGATACTGTTTTGCTTAGTTCAATATTGCTTTGCTTATAATAATGAAAGAAATGTCATGCTGTTATATGAATGAAAAATACAACAATATCAGGTAATAACTTTCAGTGGCGGCGCGTGGTATTTATTTTTGGTGGGGCCAGGTCAAAGCTTTCTGATGATTTTTTCTCACCACATGTTAACATATTAAATTAACATATCGATTACTCTGTTGTTGAAGTTTGGAAATTTAGGAATTTCTTCCTTATCTATAGAACAAACAACCAGCGAATTTAACCAATCTTGTCTCATGGTGTTCCTAAGAAACGTTTTGATTCTTTTTAAAGTTCCCCGGTTCATGACCTCCACAGTATTTTAGGGATTATATTACTCTGCCTAATCTTTGACTATTTTTTGACACGTGTTCATTTTGTTTTTGAACGGAAATTTTGGCCGCGGAATCTGTGATGTAGTATTTACTACACCAAATGTTTAAAACCTACATACATTTTCCAAATAAATTATACATGTCTCATGATTTTTAATTCTTTCTCTTAAATATATAAAACCCTTATAGTCTACCGTTGTCCCCAGCACCACATCACTAAATAATAAACAAATAAAAACAAAATCGAATAACTCACTGTGTGTAGAGAATGATACTCTATTTCATATTAATGTTTTTTACAAAATATAAAATAAGAAGAAAGAAAAAAATATGTTTGTATGTTCAAAAAGTGTTGGTGGTCCCGGGCACCTGTGGCCCCTATGAACGGTCACCCCTGATAGCTTTGTTACCCCATCTAAGCTTAATATACATGGTAAAATATTGTGTGATTGCAAGACGTATGTTATTTTAATTCCTGTTAACATTAATTGGAGAACAGTTGATTAAATGTCTTCTCAGGCATTTACATTACAATAATATACCGCCATTTTAATTGTTCAACAAGAGGTTATTTAAATGTTGCACCTACTCTTAAATGGGCGCTAATAAACGGTGCAATTTTTTTCCCAAACTGTGCCTGTTCTTTTTAATGAATACGGATCCAAGCTCATCTTTTAAAGGTGCTATGGAACATATATTTGCTTCTTTTAGAATGTAATCCAGACCCTGTTGTTGACGATATAGTGTAAAGTATATGGTTTAGGAGGATATATTAAAACAATTCCACGATTATTAGTATGGAGATTGGATTAGAAAACCACAAGTTTAAAATCACCCTTAATGTGTTCGGTCGCCACTCTAACACCCAATTTACCAAAGGCGTTCGTTCTAGTTCTATGCGAGAAATACCTACCTTTACTCCTTGACTTTGACTTTGACTTCGACTTCGACTTGGCCCGCCACGTCTTACTACTCGTCCAGTTTATCTGAATATTGCCACAATTGGGGTATAGCTGAGGATTACAGAATTATTGCACATCAGTTTAGGATTTGAATTCTGACTTCGAGCAACGTTAATTTATGTTTTTATTGAAGTTCTGTTTTCAACCATAAAGCAATCAACTATTTAGTTCCAAAACAAACAAAAACAGAGCAGTGTAGTAGGATTGACACAACATGAACAATACTTGTTCATGGACTAGTGAGATTTTTATTAGAAGGAGATTGGACATATTATGTTCATACGATATGATATTGCGCTTTTTTTTACTAACCTTCAATATTCCACTAACCTGGAAGGTAAGAAGCACCTAGTGTATCAATATTCAACAGGCTGTCATTTAATATAAAACAGCGGCACTATCTGACTCTGACCAAATTTTAATAAATGTGCTTTTTCTTTAAAAAAAAACACCCCTCAATATTAACGTTATTTTTATAAATTAAATAATTATACTAGCATACGGCTTATAAATGGCATCAATATTATAACATACACTACGCTCAATACTCCCGGTAACTAGCTTTATCACTGTTAAAAATAGTAAACTCCAATTTCACTAACTACACATTTTCTGACCATATTGGAGAAAGTATACTCTCTAACGACCCGGCTAAGCAGTCAAACAACACAAATAATTGAAATGTAGTGTTGTTTTGTAACTCTAGAACAGTTCAGTTCATTATGCTTTACAGAATTCATCAGGATATGCTTGGATATAGGGTGGGAAACTAACTACCAGTAAACCCTCGAGAATAACTCTAAAACTATTTGTGTGACTCCATTTACAGTCCGATTTTCATAGGAAGAAACTTTTAGACAATACAAACATATTTTGAAGCCATCATAAGATACAAATAACTATATTATTAGAGTTATTGATAATAGTTATCAAAAGGGACAGCAGCAGATACCACGACCCGACGTATGAATACGTGAAGATAGATCTAGAAACTTTTTCAGTTGTCAAGATAAAGCTCTTCATATGTAAATTGGACTGTACGTCTGAGTACCATTAAGGCAACACATTAGCTTAGAAAATGCATTTGATTTGACCTCTTAGCTTATCATGTTGCTGTTATGTTTATTTTGGATATTATTATGCTTTTGTGCCAATAGCAACTCTCATTGGCTTCAAAAGTTGCCACTTTATATGACTCGAAGCATTTTAAACAAATACATAACTAAAATACATCCTTCGTTCTAGTAGTCAGAGTTTCTGACTACAGATTCAGATGTTCCGGGTTCTACTCCTGGCACTTCCAAAATGTATCTGCTACGCAGTTGGTCTAGAACGGGCTTAAAATCAGTCTCGTGAGGACACACGAGGAGCTACTTGAATAAAGAAGTAGCAGCTCCGGTTTAGAAAACTGAGATTAATGGCTGGAGGGCTCGTGTTGACCACGTGACACCCTCTATCCGCAAATGTTAGCACTATCACCGTTAACGGTGGCGTCATAGCTCGCTTGCGGGCTCACACCACGGAGAGTGTAATATATTTACTATCACGTTTACAGTGGAATTGAAGTGTTCGCAAATCAAAGTCCTCAATTTTGAAATTTCTATGACAGTACCCTTTAGTCGAAATAGATAAAATATTTATTCAATAGATAGATTTGGTTTAATTTTCCCTTGAAATGTGTCTCGTTCAAATTCCACAATATCCATGACAAATATAAAATAACTTCATATTAATTATGTGTAAACAATTAAATTAAAATTTATTTACTCGGAGCGATATTTTATATATTCTGATCAAAAAAGTGTTTTTAAATAAAAAGTTAAAAAATATCGACTTTGGACTCCTTTCACCCAGCATCTGAACACACGGGGTATTAACGACTGAATATAAGTGGTAGAAGGAAGTACATCCGCGTGGAGAGAGGATGGAAAACCACATTAATATATAACTTTTCTAAGTTCGAGCTTCGACCGTTAACAGCAATAATTTGTCTAGTGCTAAACTAGTGCTTTAGACCACGCAGACATCGCTGTGGATGACTTTTATAAAAATATTGCATTAGAAATCTTCGACTAATATAATATATAGGGTTGTATACAATTTTTTATATGATAGAGAGTTTTTAAGCTAATTATTTTTATTATGTAAAACCATTAATAAGCCTATTTAAATGTGTTCAAGAACTAATCAGTATAAAATACCGGTCTATAAATGCTGAGTTTTAATTACATCCTCAATCATTATCAAGAATAGACAATTATTACCAAACCCTTCCTTCACCTCTGACAAAACATCTTGTGAATGTGATGGAATGCCAGGTCTCCACCGTGGTTCGGATTCCACGTTAAACTGTAGGTCCTTCATTTCATCTCACAATAACCCTACCATTACACAATAGCGTAAGTGCGTATAACCCGAACGGGTAGTAAGACGTGGTGCTAATAATAATAATAATAATAATAAACAATTTAAAAGAAAAACACATTTTTGAAAAACATTCCAAGAATGCCTTGTCGGTAACTGAAGCCCGGCTCTTCAAACCAAAGTCGAGCACGCATGTGGACACCGCTAATGACCTTTAAGTGTCGACGAGTCTTTAAAACTATAGCGTAAGCATAACTATGTAGGTTATAATATTACTGTAATATTTAATATACACTTTCTAAACAAAGCTATATCAACATAATATGTCTTACACACTAAATCATAGTCGAATCGTTGAGGTCTTGGCTCGGCTAGATGAACGTCTGAGTAATCACCGAAACTGACAATGTCAATTAAAGAACAAAACCTAATCACAGTTTAGTTTCATAATGAGAAACACCATATTAGGGTTAAGATATTTAAGAGACGTACATTTTTGGATTTTTAAAATTAAGCTAGGACTACAGCTAGAATTGAATAAAAAGTAATCTAGAGATGGGTCGAATCCAGGGGCGCACACAAAAATTATTATTATTATTATTATTAGCACCGCGTCTTACTACCCGTTCGGGTTATACGCACTTACGCTAATGAGTAATGGTAGGGTGATTGTGAGATGAAATGGAGGACCTACAGTTTAACGTGGAATCCGAACCACGGTGGAGGCCTGGCATTCCCCACATTCACAAGATGTCTTGTCAGAGGTGAAGGAAGGGTTTGGTAATCAGATAAATCTGTGCCGGGACCGAGGATTGAACCCTGGCCGCCAGCACAGAAGTCTGACACCTTACCCCTAGACCGCCAGGTCACCCCATACATTATTCTTACTGTAATGATAAATAATAGTTTAATTAGATTAAATAACTTACATATTCATAACATGAAGGGGATTTAACGTTTTTAAATTATTGCTTAGTATTATAATTTTATTTTATCTTTCTTGTTCGCCCGGGGGGCGGGGGGGGGGGGTGTCTCCGGACCCCTCCTCCGTGTGTACGTCTCTGGTCGAATCATATATTTATTGAATCTAAACCTTAAATAATTTTCTTCCAAATCTTGAATATTAAAAAACTTACAAATTTAGTTAGGTGACTTATATCTAAAATATAATTAAAAAGAGTTATTTAAGGCTTTGTCCGGCTAACAAATGATATGTTGTTTGTCATGTAACTTCATACACAACAAAGAACACACTTTATTCTAGTAAATTAATATATTAATACAATTTTGTAATTTTTTGTGTGTGATTTTGCTACTCTACAAACTACACAAGTTTATATAATTCCTTTTAACAATTGCTTAAAATTGTTATTTGAAGTCAAGGTCTTAATATTTTGTTATTCTAGATACTCTTGAGAGATTTTTACAAATCCCGAATCTTTTGAAGCCGTGGGATTAGAGGTATTCGAAGAATTGAGAGCTCGAGAGTCTCGTTTCTATAGTAAAATAAATGAAAAAAGGTTGGTTATAAAAGAGGAAAAAACTAATATTTAGATTTGAAAAGAAAAACTTTGCACATTTGTTTTTAATCTCTACCAGTGGAAAGCCTGGACATGTACCGTTCGACATAGATATGAAGAAACTATCTCTAAGGCTACAAACGTAAATTGAACAATTTAATTTTCATAAATTCATACGTCAAGTCGTGTAATCTTCAACTGCTACGTTTGATAACTGTTATCAATACATGTAAAATAATATTGATACCATTTTATCATTATTAACCACAAATTGATTAAATAATTTTGAAAAGTTTTTTTTTACCATAATACTACTATAGAAAGGCGTGGTAGAATAAAAAACAGAGAGAGAGAGAAGATGATGTGGACATTCATGGAAAAATGTCTTGAATTTACCTTTGTGAGAATCTTGTTCCTATATAAAACTTAACAAAATATGAATACTATATTTTTCTTAATAATAAATTATGTGTCAAATTATGAAACAGTTAATAATCACTAACTTTGTATTTACAGGCACGTAGCGCTTGCATTGTGTATATTTATTATAGTTAATTGTTCGCCCGGAAATCAAACAAGGCGCTATTCCACAATTTAGATTAACGAGAAAAATAGATATTAGACATAACTATTTTGTGTATTAGGCCTCTATGTTTATTAATTACTTGAAATCAATACAACCCAAACGGGTAGTAAGTAGCAGTGCTTGAAAAAAAACCCACGCAAAATGATTTATAAATTTTGTAACACAATATTTTGCACAGTTTCGTTTATCCAAGAGAAGTTGATCGTTAATGTTTACACATTATTTCTTAATACTTGTGTATGTGAACATATATTGTACGCTCCGTTTACGGTGAAATTTTACTGTCTTACCTAGACGAGATTCACTCTGGCCCTGTCATATTAGGCTGCACCATAGCGGAAACAAGCAAGGTAAGCTACTGTTGAAGCTAAATGTAGTGTACCTATAAACGCTTGTCAGGAAGTAAGCAAGCTAAGGCGTCAACCTCGTCAAATCTGGTTCACCAGTGACGCAGAGGTCGAGGTTCAAATATCGGTTGAGTCTATTTGAAAATGTTTTTCCTCCCGATTATTTTCGACTCATCTCTATGTAAATGTGGGTATATTTCCACTAAATTATACCTGATTTGTCTCTACCACGTTTGTGTAATTAAATAAGGATGTCCCAGATAGATATAAAAACGCGATGCACAAAAAACAAAAATAAACACCATAGAAGCTACATTATTGGGGTCAAAGCTTTGAGATTTAAAAGTTAAATTACTCATCGACATGAAAATCCCAAATATTTCAGTTAGAAGAGTGGTTGGTATGCTAAGCTGGACAATCAGGGTTTAAATCCCTGCTCGGGTGTCATTTTTCTTTAATTATTATACAATCGCCCAATCAGACCGTCATATTAAAATAAATGTGTGTCCAGACTTAGAAGCTACTATAGACTTAATCCAAGGTCAGCTTAGATGAAATTCATGAGCATTAGTGGGGAGAAATTACGGGAAACTGGTGTTATTTGTGGAAATCCTGTTCTATAATAGGATTCTGGTAGGAAGAAAAGTTTAGAAAAAACAATATTTTTTTTGCTGTCAACAAAATTTTCTTTTTTATTTCAATTGTTTTATGGATATTTATACTACCTTTCACAAGTAACAGTTGCGGATTACATTACATGCCGTATGAATGTACATGTAAATAGTTTTAGCGATTTTACTAACGGTCAGACAATGTTCCAATTACCATAATCATACAATGACCTAGCTTAGATTTAAACCCGGCCCCACTCGCCCTTTCACACAGATCACACTCCCTTAGTACCTATTACTCACTCTCCCTACTGTCTCATCCATCACCCCTTTCTTCTCCAGTGCTTCCCATGCTCTGCATCTACACACACTGTGGACCTTCCTGGTCTGAATCCATACTGTTCCTTCCTCAATCCTCCTTCCACTTTTCCTCTTCTATATTTGTTCATACAACTTCGCACAGTGGCTCACCAGGGTGGCTCCCCTGTAATTTCCACTCTTCTTTCTCTCTCCTTTCTTGAAGATAGGTACTATTAAAACATCTTCCAGTGCTCTGTGATCCTCTCCTTCCATATTCCATTAATCATTCAATACAGCCACTGCAGTTCTCACCATCTCAACACTCACTTCATCCCTTCTAGGTTAGGTCCTCCACAGTTTCTTGGCTAATGTCCACTCCATTCTTTACCCGCCTCGGTGGCGTGGTCAGCTAACGTGCTAGAGTCCTGCTGAGCTAGACTGCTGTGGACGGGGCAATCAAGGTTCGAATCTCGCCCGGGTGAACCAGAGTGTTATTTCCTAGATGTTTTCCACTCTTCTTCCACGCAAATGCGGTTTCACTTCCTCTAAATTCAACCTTCCTAATCCATTAATGTAAATATTACATAAGCATATAATCCGAACTAGTAGTAAGGCGTGGTGCTAAGTATAAGTATATATCCACTTCATTTTCTTCTTCATTCTCTGTGGCTGTGTTATCTTTCAGCAGTTCTTTAAAATATCCTCCATATTTCCCTGAATTCCTCCTTTTCTACCACAACATTCCCATTTTTCTTCCACT
This sequence comes from Timema douglasi, assembly GCA_901482245.1. NCBI lineage: Eukaryota > Metazoa > Arthropoda > Insecta > Phasmatodea > Timematidae > Timema > Timema douglasi. The sequence goes on along the minus strand of CABEEJ010000302.1, from coordinate 11,722 downwards.
TGTCCATCTAAATTCTCTTCTACTCCTCTTTCCTTTCTTCTTTTTGGCCTTATATTTCTGCCTTTCCTCCACCTACCTCATTTGGAACGACTCCCTAAAAGCCCTTTTTTTCCCGGTAACCCCTTCATTTGTTCTAGAGTTCCACTATGGTGTTTTCTTTCATCTTCTCTCTACGACGGTTCTCCCGCACACCTTTCCAGCTGCTTCTACCAATGCTGCCCGGAATCTTCCCCATTCCTTCACCCCTGTACTGACTTCGTCCCTTGGTATCTGGAGCCCTCTCCTATATTCTTCATCTCTCAACGTCCATACTGTTAATCTCATTTCTTGATTTTCTACTGTCCTATTTTTTTCATGGATATTACAAATACATTTAAATTTTCAATACTTAATGGTATTTAAAATTAATTTTCTGGAACAACTGATAATATCAGCACAATATTTCTAAATGAACTTAATCCCAGAACAGACACTGCACCCGTTACCCGGCCGTCAGTTCACCACTTACTCCAATATCCGTGATTATAAATTCTTCTGCCGTGGTGGAAGTTGAGCGCTCAGTGGGATGACCAAGCTTTCAACTGTATTTTAGATGACCAGCCAAACAGAAAACACCCAAACCCAAACGTAATAATTCAACATCCGTGAAACCCGCACCGTGGACTAAATGCCAATCTCATCAAGTTTGATTTTCTGGTGATGTGGGAGGTTGGAGCTCAAATCCAGGCCGATTGTATTAATGGTATGTTTTTCTTAAATGGTTTCCCACTCTCCCTACATGTATATTATTAGTGTACATTCTTACTCGAGTAGTGTGATTATTGCTTAAACCGAACGAGTAGTAAAGGCTATTTACAAACTATGTAACTATGGTGTGAGGGGGGGAGCTCAAGTGTATCCATAGTGCAACATCGGGGGAGGGGGGTACATCAGTGTTACGTAACAAATATATTGTACTTAGACTCTAGTATTGAAATAATAATGTTATTTTTTAAGTATTCACCGTAAAAGTCTTATGGATAACTTTGTCTTCTGAGTTGTATTAAATCCCTCTTTTAGTGTCACAAAAGCTTCCTTTTGAAATAATTACATTCATTTATTATTATTATTATTATTATTATTACTATTAGCACCGCGTCTTACTAACCGTTCGGGCTATACGCACTTACGCTAATGTGTAATGGCAGGGTGATTGTGAGATGAAATGGAGAATCTACAGTTTAACGTGGAATCCGAACCACGGTGGAGGCCTGGCATTCCCCACATTCACAAGATGTCTTGTCAGAGGTGAAGGAAGGGTTTGGTAATCAGATAAATCTGTGCCGGGACCGAGGATTGAAGCCCGGCCGCCAGCATAGAAGTCTGACATCTTACCCCTAGACCGCCAGGTCACCATTTTTTTATTTAAAAAGCGACGTAACACCTGTTAGAGGGGAAGGGATCAGGCTAAATTTCTACTTGGTGTAACATGGTGGTCGAAATTAAGAAAATGGCGTCACGTGTTACAATATACAGGTTAAACTCATACACGACTAAGCCATGAAATAATCGAACTCGATTAGGCCGCATCAGAGGCCACACGGATTACATGTCAGACTTATCCGGTCAGGTTTACCAGTGTAGGGGCCGGCTTTACAAAGGGGTTTATTTTCATATTTTTTGGACACCGTTTCTCACTATTTGTTAGGGTTTTACGCATATATACTAATTACGCTAATGTATTAGGGATGAATAAGGTTGATTTAATAGGAAGTGTGCCAACATTTTCTTGGATAGAGAGGGGATTTTTTTAAAGGAAAAATGATCCCTTCTACACCCTACCGGTATTTGAGTTTCGAATTCCTCGTCATTTTAAAAAGGTTTCTCTCTCTATCCGTAAGCAAATGCAAGTATATTTCCGCTGATTTCTACCTCCCTCATTTCTAAACTATTAAAGTAAATATAATGCATTTAGCCCAGCCGGATAGTAAGAAAGGGGGAGGGGGGATTTATGGTTGTTAGGATCGAACTGGATTCTCTCCGAGCCCTCTAACTGACCTCTCTAACCACTCGGCCAAGGTGAAGGTATATACGTATGTTGTTGCCATGTTGCGTTGACGAACACTCGCGACCTTGACAGTATCCTAGGCCGTCCTGTCACACCTCACCTGTCCAATGAAATAACGTGGGGGGACGCCAACTTATCACAACCCTCTCTTTTTACCGCCTTGTGTCTTGATTACAGCGCAGTTATACACTGTTCCGACAATCCACTTCATGTCTCTTGTTCCATTTCACAGAGGGTCAAGTCTTGTGACGGATGAACACTCGTACTTTAGGTAGAAACTACAAGTATTGTTTGTTTCACATGGTTCTAAGAGTCATACGGTTAGTGACTAGCGAACTACAGTCGAAAAATACAGTCCAGTCATCATAGGACTGGTGGTAACTGGCAGTTAGGCAGCTACAAGATTTTTATTTCAAACATTGTTTAAAACTTACTGATGTAGAAATAGTTATTATTTTATCAGTAATACTATATTATCAATCAAAATTGTCAATAAACGCTTCAAATAATACTTCCCTAAGGATCACTGTATATCACAATTGTTTTTTTCGTAACTTTTTTAATCACCGTGTTTTACTACTTATTTAGTTTAAACATACATATGATCATTTCTCTTATGTCGTAGGGATGGAGAAGGAAGCATTTCAGAGGTAACCTACCGGCATTTGCCTGGAAGGAGAGTGGGAAACCATTTAGGGAAAAATCGCCTCACTAGACTCGACCAGGCTTCTAACTCCGATTTTCCCGTCTTCAGCAGGCCAGTCAAACATGAGACTGACGCCTTATACCAAATGGCCACTAAAGAGGCTCGTAACTTATTGAAAGAGCAAAACATGATTGTATTTTTTATTCCGTGGTTGGGGCAATGAAATAAATGATAGTGCATGAAATAATAATTTAAACATTCTTATATTCACACTTCTATCTTCTTATAACTGGCCACTGAAATAAATACATAAATAAATGTGTTTGATAATTTAGAAAAAGAACCATACAAAATATTGACTTCACAATAAAACTTTTAAACACACGAGAATGAATACAACCGAACACATTTTCAAATAACGTCATCAACTGCCTTTTTTTCGGCTAGCTTGCCAGCTTAATTAATGAAAAGAAGGCAGCCTTTTAAATACTCTCGTTTGTAAATAATTTTAAGTGACCTAAAGACTCAGCTCCACACACAAGAAACATCAAAACGGTTATTTTTGTAAGTTTGTGTTTTAATAATGCAAAAACCCTTTAAAAATGATTAAAAACAGATGGTTTGCTATGAAAGTTTTGACTGCCAAAAGGGGCAGCAGCTCAAAACATTAGATCGTAATATGGTTTGGCTAATGGACACACAAGGGTAGATCGGGTAACTCTTTCTAGCTGTCAGCTACCATCACTCCAATGGTGATTGTACTGTAACTATTTTAGGTTTGTGTGATAGGGGCTTTGTTGCACAAAACCAAACACTGTCAAATAGTCCAGAAATTGTATTTGATTCATTAGGTGACTAAAGATCATTGATACAAGTGTTATTATTATTATTATTATTATTATTATTATTATTATTAGCACCGCGTCTTACTACCCGTTCGGGTTATACGCACTTACGCTAATGTGTAATGGTAGGGTGAATGTGAGATGAAATGAAGGACCTCCAGTTTAACGTGGAATCCGAACCACGGTGGAGGCCTGGCATTCCTCACATTAACAAGATGTCTTGTCAGAGGTGAAGGAAGGGTTTGGTAATCAGATAAATCTTTGCTGGGACCGAGGATTGAACCCCGGCCGCCAGCATAGAAGTCTGACACCTTACCCCTAGACCACCAGGTCACCCGATACAAGTGTTGAACCACAATATTGTAAACTTGAAGTATGCTTGTTAGTTTTGTTAACGGAATACATTTCTACATCTAATGTTCTATTGCAGAGGAGGGCAAAATATTTTACAATGTAGCCACAGTTCTGGGTAATGAGAAGTTAAATTCACCACAACGTGTAATCAGTGAGAAATTACTTTTCTCTAACGACACAAACTGGTTGAACAAGTTTATTCAAAACATGTAGCCTACGTTTCGACAACACGCTACAACTAATATCCTCGGGCGCAAAATTTGACATTATTTTTGTCTGAAGGCAGAGAGATGAAACGAAATGTTGGAAATGGGAGTGAAGGGGAGTATTTGATGACAGTGTTGCGCCAGCAATTCATACAAAAAGCGGAGTGCTTCCAACTATATGCAGGAAATATCAAGTTACAACCAGCTCACGCCGTCAGGAAACCTTGATCTGACCTAGAGAGCTGGCAAACTCAAATTTGGCACTTGTGCCGATTGGCGAATGAGTTGTCTACCCCAGTTCTATAGTATATACCCTTCGTTTACCGTGAACAGTTTCAAGCTTGCCTTACATTGATCTTCTATGGGGTAGCTTATAAGTTGGAACCATTGTTAAGGCCTACAAGGTAAGACTGCTACCTTTTAGGGTAAACGGAGTATACACTCCCTTTAAGGTGAAAGTGTGGTGACCTGGTGGTCTAGGGGTAAGGTGTCAGACTTATATGCTGGCGTCCGGGGTTCAATCCTCGGTCCCGGCAAAGATTTATCTGATTACCAAACCCTTCCTTCACCTCTGACAAGACATCTTGTGAATGTGAGGAATGCCAGGTCTCCACCGTGGTTCGGATTCCACGTTAAACTGTAGGTACTTCATTTCATCTCACAATCACCCTACCATTACACATTAGCGTAAGTGCGTATAACCCGAACGGGTAGTAAGACGCGGTGCTAATAATAATAATAATAATGTGAAAGCCTGCACTTTTTCCTTATACGTGTACGTATTGGGCCGGTTTCACTAATGCGTGTGCTACACTAGGCGACTTTACTCGCCGCTACTTCAGTAGCCACGTCTAGTAGCCTTCAAGTGACCAAGTGTGACAGCGTAGTCGTCACTCTCGTATCCAACTAGCCGTTGAAAATAATCGTGGCTTCTTGAATTGACATGCTCAACTCTTCTCGCCAGTAGTGCTCTACTCCACGTTCACGTGACCTGGTCATCGGTACCAACAGCGTGGGAGTAGCCTCGTGTGACAGCCAAGTCACGTTTTCATCGCAGCAGTAGTCTTTAATGAGATGTGTTTGTTTATCATCTGTCTCAGAAATCAAAAGTTTTCAGGTGGCCAGGCAATTATATGATCTGGTTTTTGAACATATATCGGAAATATTAGGAATTGTGGCTTGTGGCACACAGCAAATGAAAACTATATCCCAAGAAACACTCGGGAAGACCACATTTCACCAAGTTGTATCGTGAACTGAACGTTGTGGGTTTCAAAATTTAGGATGAAAATACCGAGAGAGAGAGAGAAAAACAACACCTTAAGAAATGCATACAAGCTGTCGTAAAACATGTTGACGATGACCGATAGACGGCATTTTCAAAGGTGTGCATGGACTAGACTGGCCTACTCGCCGTGACTAAAAGCAGAAAATAGTAGCAACGTGTGACAGGCGAGTAACAGCTACTAGATAGCAGCGAGTTAAGTCGCCTCGTGTAACACAGGCTTGGGAAAGTCTTGTCAAGCGACTGATATAGCCGTAACAAGTGACTAGTAGCTGTCCATTTTAATTTATCGGCGATATTTTGTTCGCTAGTCGCAGAACAAGGCAAGTTGACAGGTGTGACGGCTGTTCGAGCAACGGCTATGTCGTTTTGTTAAACAGGCCCCGTCTGGTGCTTCTTCCTCCACCACCCACCGAGTATTACTACCCGTTCTGGTTGTACGCAATTTAATTACACTAATTGGGTTAGGACGAGGACGGTATCTTCTTCTTAAGTCAACAACCCTAGTGTTGGTTTGATGGGATTTCTATTTATCTGGAGCTGGGCATGCACTCAGTCCTTCGGCTGGTTAGTGCTGCCTGTACTCTCCAGTAGAAGTCGCATGAAATAGAGAAGTTCTGGAAGTGTGGTGGTTCTTCGTTGCCTTCCACCCTGAATTTCTATGAGTGAGCGTGAAAGGGCATAGCATTTTTGCCGGAAAGATATATTTACATACCTCCCGGGGTTCTTTTGCATGCTACAATTGACATGGGATCGATGGCTTTACTTCACATCTGAAGGAAGTTGTGCAACGTATTTTCCTATCTCAATAAAAATCCGTCGTCCTCGGCTGGGTTTGCACACCAAACATATCTAGTCCTGAGGCGAGAAATTTTCTCTAAGACCACCGAGGTTAACGAGGAAATTGAAAGAAAATGTATCTTTATTTTCATGGAGGGTTGTTGGGAAACCATTTAGGATAAAAACACCCTTAGTACATCTTGGCCGGATTTGAACCCCAAATTTCCCGCCATCGATAAACCAGACCTAATGGACCTATTATTTAGTCCGCGTCTTTACCGATACGGGGGAATACTTGTTAATAATTGCCTGAGTACAGTGTGTTAGAGATATTCAACTTCTACAACTTGAACCGATTTATTATATTGGCACACGACTTACAAACTAGCCTGAACTATATTGTATTCAAAACACTCCATCATCTGTCACGTCATCCATCTGAAATATCGGGCTAGAGTGTAATGAGATGAACTGGATATTACTAGCTCAAAATAGGTATAGGATGTTACGAGGTGGACTGGATAGAACTAGCTCAAGATAGAGATAGGGATGAGGTGTACTGGATAGAACTAGCTCAAAATAGGTATAGGATGTTACGAGGTGGACTGGATAGAACTAGCTCAAGATAGAGATAGGGTGTAGTGAAGTGGACTGGATATGACTAGCTCAAGATAGGGATAGGGATGAGGTGTACTGGATAGAACTAGCTCAAAATAGAGATAGGATGTAATGAAGTGGACCTGATAGAATTATCTCAAGATAGGGAAATGTTGTAATAATGTGGACTGGATAGAACTAGCTCAAGATAGGGATGAGTTGCATACTTCCGTGTGCGGCAATGAGCCTTCGAGTTCCTAATGCTTTAAGAGTATAGAGCGTGTAAAAAAAACTTGGTAATCGACGTACTACCCCTACCCCTTCGTGAATCGAGTTTAAACTTCCAGATTTGACAACTAGCTTCTTGGTAAATATTTTGCTCAAGGAGTCTTAACAAATTGTCTTAACATTTATGTAAAAATATGATGTCATTCTAGGTGTAGAATTCGAATGTGTTGAGGCAAGCTATGCAATTATAAACCTAGTACTTATTATATTCATATTAGCAGATAAATACGTATTTATGAGCTCGTATCTGGCAAAAATGTAAACAAAGTGAGTACAATACATGATGATTTATAACGAATATAAAACTCCCCAAGGTCGTAATTACAGACATAAATGGTGTAGTAGACTACCTTATTCATTCGGAGCGGGGAGGCTATTTTTCAAATCCAAATGGGTTTGATAACGATTTTTTTAACGTTTTTTTCCTTCGTTATTCTCTTCAGACGAAAGACGAAGTATTTCCTTTAAATCACTTCTCATTCCGAAAAAAATGATGGGGTTTAATTTTGATCCGCAATCTTGTGATATCTCATTCTATCTATCTCCAGTTTAATTCTTCTTCCTTAACCTTCGTCCTTATACTAGTGTAACATTTGGGGCAACTATAATGAAAAGTAATGCACCCCAAAACAGCCACAAATATTGTGATTCGATTATGGCTCGTACTTACTGTGCAAGGTTATGGGGTCATTGACGACTTTGAAGTGGGTAGGCGTGACATGATTTCCGGTTGGTTTGCTATTCGCCATGTCCTTCCGGTGCGAGTGGGACCCATGATACGGTATATACAATCCAGGTCGCACAAATCTGTTGGTGGGAAATGCATTAATGTTAAAATATAAATAATTTATGATGGATCCTATTGCCAAAGAGCTAGTTGCGCGGCTTCATGCTTGAATCTGACACGGGGGCCGGTTGTTTAGATCCCCGATGGGGACTTTTTTTTTATGTCGCTACCTACCCTCATTTCAAGTATATTCTAGGGGTGCGCTTACTTAAAATTCTCCTGTGTCTCGATCTCTCCTATTGGTTTAACCATACTTTTTGATAGGCTATTCAATGTGCATTTTTTGCACATGACTTGCAAACTTTCTTAACTATAAATACATATAATAACCAGTTATCATGCCGTTAATTCATCTATGTAAAAAGGGGAAACTCCAATGTCATCAACCTCGGTCCCGGCAAAGATTTATCTGATTACCAAACCCTTCCTTCACCTCTGACAAGACATCTTGTGAATGTGAGGAATGCCGGGCCTCCACCGTGGTTCGGATTCCACGTTAAACTGTAGGTCCTCCATTTCATCTCACGATCACCCTACCATTACACATTAGCGTAAGTGCGTATAACCCGAACGGGTAGTAAGACGCGGTGCTAATAATAATAATAATAATGTCATCAAAGCGTATAGCCTGAACAGGTAGTAAGACGTGGCGCTTAAAAAAACCCATCAATAATACTTTTTTTTTGCCATGTTGTGATTATACATACATACATATGTATATATAAATATATGCCTATAGCAACTTTATCTTAGTAACCATCTAGAACCCTTAAAGGAAAACCCATATCGGCTATATTCAGATTTTCTGTTGGCAAGATTTTTCTTACTCTCTTTACTAATATATTAATAGTTGAAAATTGAATTTAAAATTTGATATTTTTTCTTCCTCCAAAACAATAAGTAGGCCCACTTAATTGTACAGAGTATGTTTCAAAATCGGTTTGCAAATCTTTTCTACTCTCCATTATCTGTTTGCATATTTATTGGGCTTCTTGCAGACGTTGCAAATTAGAGTGATAATATATTTTTATGATGGCTCTAGAGATGTAAAGCTGAGAATATATATTTAACAAACAAACAAAAAAGGTTTAAATGGTTTGACTCAAGGAAAAATTGAAATGGATAAACTAAAGTTTTTCTCTAAAATATGAGTTACTCCCTAAAGTAATGAGTTAATGTTATAAATCTGTTACACATCATGTTTATGGCAAAATGTTAGCTAACTTGGGCCAAATCCGACCAAAAGAAGTTTCCGGAATGAAATAAACTGTGCAGCAGGTGTCTTCGCGTGTTCATTCCCTTCTCTGATGGAAGGCGCTATAATCAAATTAGCATGGTTCACTTTGATTTAGATAAATAGGAACTTTTTTGACATTTATAAACACTATTTAATACATTTATAAGTTAATTCATGTTATATTAAATTGTATCTTTTCATAGAAAAATGTATGAAATAACTAAAGTAAGTAAACTGTTAACAATGTTGACAGCAAAATGTTTGTATTCTCTAAATGTTCTACTTACCATAATCCTACCATAGTTGTAAGTATGCTCATCATTCCACCATCGTCCGAAAGAGTTTGAAGTGTTGGTTTGTGGACAAGTAACAAGATGCAAAACCACTTAACAGATGAAAAATTATAAAAGTTTGTCATAATTAGGTCATACTAAAACTTTAAACTAAAATTACTGAATTTAACAAACTTTTTTAAAATCGTAAATCTTTATTTCATTATTGTGTTTTGTTTAACACTGTATTTAATGTTTTCGAAAAATCTTTTCATAAACCAAAATTGGAACACTCTCTAGTGTAATTTTCATGTTTAATACAGGAACAATTGAAATTAAACACATTTACAATTTATGAATGACAAAGATAATGGAGGATGAAATGAATAGAATAGTAATGAAGACATTTATTCTACATTGATAGTCTCATTTATCTACTGAAATTTGTAGTGTTCTAAAATCGTTTAGTAAATTATTCACAAATCCTATTGTTTAGGTCGTTCATGAAGCCAGTAAATCGTTTATCCGCTTGGGAAGCCTCAACCCGGGAGGTGTGTTTGGATCATATTGCAAGCAGTATTTACCGACTGTACATATCGGCACAGGACTTACAAACTACAATAATTTTTTTGTAAACTTGATGCTTTTAGAAAATACTTTATTTGCGGCCAAAATTGATAAGATCTTACAATATTATTAATATTATTTTATAGCGGTGACCTGGCGGTCTAGGGGTAAGGTGTCAGACTTCTGTGCTGGCGGCCGGGGTTCAATCCTCGGTCCCGGCAAAGATTTATCTGATTACCAAACCCTTCCTTCACCTCTGACAAGACATCTTGTGAATGTGGGGAATGCCAGGCCTCC
>CABEEJ010000301.1:258244-325756 GCA_901482245.1 Timema douglasi | reverse complement strand
GAATTTCTGTCTATCTATTTGTACCTCGGAGTAGAGCCTAAGCTATTTTACCTATCGGGCTAAAACTTGGTATCTAGGGTTTTCAAAGGGTTGGCCTGAGGGATTTTTGGAATCAGCTATCTAAGCCTAAAATTAAGGGTAGTTTCCTTAAGGGCGAGAATAGAAAAAATCTATTTTATCAATATCGTCTCTAACGATATTAATTAAATTTCATTTCCAAGCATTGATAAATATTACAAACAAAATGGCTTCTTTTAATTTTTCGTCAAAATGACTTAAAATAAATGGTATGGAACTCCGCATGGACTTTTTCGCTCTATTGTTTGAAAATGGAGATATTTACTCAAAACTCGTAATATATGTGAAACAAAATCATATACACTAGCAAACCCGAGCATAAATTGCACTTTACTTGTGTAAAACTTTTTTTAAGTCCCGGTTTTAAATTTTATTATTTTGTTTTTAGAGAATTAATGTCCTCATTTGTATGTTTGGACCGATAAAAAATATCAATGTTGGGTCCAGAAGGGTCAACACTTCGTATTAAAATTTAAACTTCCGGTTAAAATTTTCGACATTTTATTAAGTGTTGCAAATATTCATGCCATCACATTGATATTAAATTCCTCATTTATAAATTTTGACCAATAAAAAATGGAAATATTGACTATTGAGTCTAAAATGGATATATATCATTGAGGTACAAACATTTTCCCTAAGAGAATTAAGGAAAAACAACATAAACTTTTAGACATACTTATATTTAACTACTTTATGGCATTGGAGAACTATTGTGTTAAAACTTAAGTAGTATCTCTTTACAACTAAAGCTCAAAAAATTGTATAATTATATATTTACCAATATCTCAGAAACTGTTGGATTTATAAAAATATATTTAATATAAAAGTTTTATTTTTTAATAGTACTACAATTTTGCAATGATAAGTTATTTAGTATCTCAAATAGTTGCGGAGATACGGAAGTTTCTGCTTCTGTAAAGTAGCCTAAAATTAATTTTCATGGTAAACTGAAAACAGCCAGTTTATTTATAATCTTAATCAACACCTAGATACGAATTTTAATCAAAATCGTTAATGTCGATTTTGAGAAAATCGATTTTTTCTCTTTACGCCCTTTCTTAAACTACTCTAAATTTTAAGTTTAACCAAACACACAGACAGACGTCATTGCAAAGACCACTTTTTAGGGTTTGGGGGATCTTGAGACGTCGACATCCATCAACATTTCCAATTAGATTTCTTTTTCGGTCGCAATACTTTCACCTTTTGTGCTCAAAAAGTTAAATATATATATTTACGTATAGCTTAAAAGTTATTAGTTTTATAAAAATATGCTTCTTATAAAATATTTGTATTATAAAGAGACCTACATATTTGTAAAGATAAGGAATTTCATATCTCAAATAGTTTAGGAGATATTATAAAAAAAGATAATTTACGCATCAGACCGGAACCCTTAAAGTCATTTTGCCGAAATATTGAGAGAAGCCATTTTATTTGTAATATTTATAAATGAAATTTTATCAAAATTGTTAGAGCCGATATTGAGAAAATCGACTTTTTCTCTTTTTGCCCTTCAGTAAACTACCCTTAATTTTAGGGTTGGATATCCAATTCCTAAAAACCCTTGGGGAAACCCTATGAAAACCCTAGATATCAAATTTTAGCCCGATCGGTAAAATAGTTTAGACTCTAGTTGGAAATACAGACTGACAGACAGACGGAAAGTCAAAAACAACTTTTTCGGATTCGGGGGATCATGAAACTTCGAGATTCATCAAAATCTTGAATTCAATTTTTTTGACGATCACAATACTTTCTCTACCTGTAAGATAGCGAGAAAGTAAAAATTGTTCTGGTCTGATGCGCTAATTATAGTTTTTATCATAACTCTGTAACTCTTTGAGATAGGAAATTACTTATCGCAGCAAATATGTAGGTCTCTTTATAATAAAAATATTTTATTTGAAACAAAGTTTTATAAACCCAATAATTTTCAAGCTATAAGCAAATATATATATTTAACTTTTCTAACACTAAAGGTATAGTACTGCGGCCGTAAAAAAATCTAACCAGAGATATTGATGGAGTCGACGTTTCATGCCCCCCCCCTGCCCCCGAACCCTAAAAAGTGGATTTGCAATGCCGTGTGTTTGTTTAACCCTAAAATTAAGATTAGTTTAATAAAGGGCAAAAAGAGAAGAAAAAAATCGATTTTTTTCAAAATCGTCTCCAACGATTTTAATTAAATTTCGTATCTAGCTTTGATTAAGATTATAAATAAAATAGTTATTTTAATTTTTCCATGATAATGAATCTTAGCGTACTTTACAGAAGAGGAAATTTCTGTATTACCGCAATTATTTGAGATACTAAATAGCTTATAATTGTAAAACTGTAGTACTATTAGAAATATAAAAAAAACTTTTATTCGAAATATATCTCTATAAAACATATAGTTCCTGAAATATTGACAAATATATTAATACAAGTTTTTGAACTTTAGTTGTACAGAGATACTACCTAAGTTTTAAAGCAATATTTCTCTAAAACCATAGAGTAATTAAATATAAGTAAGTCTCTCAAGAAGTGTATGCTCTTTTTTGCTTTAACTTTTTAGGGGAAATATTTATACAAGTATAAATCTCTATCATTTTAGAATCAATAGTCAATATTTACCTTTTTTATTTGTCTAAATTTATAAATGAGGAATTTAATTTTTGTTTGGGTTTGCTTGTATATATTATTTCGTTTCACATATATTACGAGTTTTGAGTAAATATCTCCATTTTTAAACAATGGAATGAGAAAGTCCGTGTGGAGTCCGTACCATTTATTATATTATATTGTTAGTTTTGAGCAGTTTTAGATAAAATAAAAAATATTAATAATGAAAATATTTAATACTAGCAAAACACCCGGTGTTGCACGTGGTATCCACGCAATCCATTGCGTGGTTACCCTTGGCAACGTTTTGGTTTTATTCATACAGACAGATAAAAATTCTTCATTTTACTTATTTCGACACAGTTTTTAATTAATTCTAAAGATTTAATAACATTTTTAAAATTCCTGTTTTGAGTTGTACATGTTTGTGCACAGAGGGCCACTATTTTTAAAATTCCTGACCTCTGTCTGTGGTAGACATCGCGCATTGCTCATGACAGACACACAAACTCTTCATTTTATTAATTTATAGATAAGAAGATACAAGGATAATATAAAAGACATAAGATACAAGCATACATGGCAATTTACTTGACATTATTAATAACATTTTTATAATTTATAAGCTTTACAGATACAGAGATAAACAAGAATATTAAAACGTAATTAGTAAAAAGCATGAAAATTAAATTAAATGGACAATCTTACCTATTTCGACACAGTTAATTCAGTCTAGGCTTAATATTGGTCAGCAAAAATATCATGGCGATCTCCAAATCGTTTAGTCGAGTATGACATTTCATTTTTATTTCAAATAATATTGAAAATTCTGACTCACAAATATATTGTTGCAAATGGTTTGTCATTGTTTGCTGCGACCCTCAGGATATTTTCGCGGCCCTTGATGGTTCGCGATCTACAAACCTTTGGCGGAGACTATAGAATAGAGCCTTTGTAATCGGTCAAGGTTTTTCGGGGTAGAAGTAGTGTAGATATGAAATTGGTTCTTCACTCGCCACAACTTAAGATTCTACACAGCATGGTTAATATAATAACTTATTCCATTCCTGTCTTCGCTATCTGATGGCCAGAGAGGTCGGCAACAAAATAAATCTTGTTCCATGCAAGAAGGTGACTAGAATAAATTATAATAAATTTATTTTACATACATTACTGTTTCCAGTCTGTGATCTGATACAATTTTTTTATTTAAGTTATAAGTTTATTTTTACAGGCACAACACCTAGTCTTCGAACGTTAATTTATTAATGTGAAAGATTAAATCCAGATTGGCATCAATGATAAATTTTCGGTCATCCTTGGAATCAAACCCGGGACTCTTAGCTCAGTAAGCACACACGCTACCGACTGAGCTAAAGTGTCGAATAGAGTAAAATATAATAAATAAAATGTTAAAAATATATTGTACTCCACCCAATATCATCGCTGAGGGAACTGCAGGTCTCATGGAGAAAAGCTTCATCTTCGCTCTCTCTCTCTCGGTTAACTGATGCCAAATCTCCTCGCTTTAAGTTATGTCTGAAGGTGGTGTGTTGGGGTAAGAAGGGGCCACTGGCAACATCGATGAACCAGCGTCACAACATTTTCTTATAGGGAAAGATTGACCACACGAATCCCAGAGAATGACAACGCTGTTTATCAATATTAGCCATTCAGTTCCCTCAGATATGATATCCAGTGTTGCTATGACAACGTTATATTATTTGCGTTAAGTTTAAGAGCTAAGGGGCAAAATCTACTATAATAGGTTTATTTAAGATAAATAGGATGGTGCACCGCACAGACTTTCTCTCTCCTTTATCAAAAAATTGATAGATTTACTTAAAATTCTTAAGATTTATGAAACGAAATAATATAGATGCTGCAGAATATATATATATATATATATCACCAAAGAGCATAAATTAAATCACTAAATACCAACAAGTTCCAACTGATTTATTTGGTAAGTAAAAATTATTTTTAGTTTAAACCAAAGATGATAAAACTGGCTCTAGATATTACGTATCCAATTTTAGTTTAAACTCTAATTAAGTAAAAAGATAAAAGGAACTACTGCCTTGGTGGCTAGTAAGCTGCTACTAGCAGATTTTAACACAATAGTATTCGGGCCGGTGCGGTGGGTTAATGATCAGTGCACCTGGCTACAAACCTAGTAGTCCCGGGCTCCATTCCCGGCTGGAAGCTTGGGTATTTTTCATTTAAGGGGAATTATCCAAACTGTCATCAGGGGTAAATTAGGCTCAAGTTATGCTTAAGACTCCCAATGTCCCGCACTTCCATATTCATTATCATAACATCATCTCGCTGTGGGTACGTGTAAGACAACCTCCAAAGGTGTACCCTGGGCAACGCTCTGTGCCATCAGAGCGGCAAATTGTCTACATACAGGCGACCAAACCTGGATGTCAAAGTCCCTCCCGGTCAGTAATGCCATTCGATTAAAAAAATGACCTTTTCATGTGTAAGTAGTGCCAGACGAGCATTTTGGTCTTATTTAGGTAAGAAACATTATTAATACACCTAAGTATCTTAAGCTCAAAAGCTTCAATGAAAAAAGTGACCGGTTAAAATGAGAGATACATGTTTTAGGGCAGGTATATGTCATATATTAAAGACATGTGCATTTGACAGCTCTGTTTTTTTTATCAACTCGTCTTACTACCCGTTCGGGCTATACGCATGTATTATAACTAGCAATCCTGCACGGTGCTGCCCGTGACACACTGTGGTATAAAAATTACATAAGCCCCCCCCCTTCCCCATGGTGCCCGATTTCATTTTGAAACGTTATTTTTGAGATATAATTCTAAACCAAATTAAAAATATGTTCTTCAAAAATTTGTTAGAAATAGCCTTATTAAAAAGCTAATAAAAAAATTAAAAATCCGGCTTCGAGGTGCATTCGGAGTCGGACCCCCTTTCTTACACCTATGTTAAAAATTTCAGATCTCTGCGTGCCGTAGATTTGGCTGGGCATCGCACACAAACAAACAAACAGACAAACACTTCCTTTTATTGATATAGATTACTCTAATGGGCTAAAGATGAGGAATAAGGTTTAGAATTCTGGAGACAGGCACCGAAACAATTCGGATCTAGGACTACATAAGAAAGTCTCGCTGCTGCCGTAGCAAAACATGCCCAGGCTTTTTTTCTAAGGTTCCCTCCCCCTTCTTCTCCCCAGTTCCTTAAAAGTTGGTTAGCATTAACAATGTTTTAATAGTTTAGCTTAATGTTAGGCCCGACACCTTAGCTCAGTCGGTATCGTGTCTGCCTATTGAGCTAAGTGTCCCGCGTTTGATTCCTGGCATGGCCGAAAATTTATCAGTGGTAAAAATATAAGCTTACCCTTTCACATTGATGAATTAACGGCCGGAGACTGAATGTTGTGCCTGATATAGTTTTAAGTTAGATTATAAGGCATATGAAGCTACGACAGGCCTAGCAAGCCGGTAGTTAAAAGAAGATAAACAGCTTGAATAAAAAACTGACCAAGACCATAGGCTGGAAACAGTAATGGATGTAAAGCAAAGCTTAATATTGGGGGAAAATAAACCTTTTTCTTTCGTGTACATAGTTAAAATATTATGTTAATAAAATACAATGCTCGATTCTCGTGTCCTGGTGTCAATTTTCAGAATATAAAATGCAATGTGGTTGAAAAAAATTAATTAGCTATTTGGAGTGATAGGGGGATCAAAAGTTCCCATTGCCCCACAAACAAGATATACATCAGCTAATCAGCCTTACGGGGATTTCATTGCGATTCTTAAGCCAGCTGAATTCAACTAGTGTACTTTTAAAAATAAAATTTCATAAATTTAAAATAAAATTTCATTCTGTTAATAATTCTTTAAATAATTTGCTATCATAAAAATGGCCTTAAATTTGGGAATTTGATAATATTATTTAAAAATCTCAGATTTTATTCATTACCATCCACTATATAATTATTATATAAGCTTATATATTTTTGTTGTTGTTGAAAGAAACCCTAGGAATATAAATATATGATTATATTTTTATAATTTTATAATTTTAGTGAGGTAAAATGAACATTTTAAAGGATTTATTTTATTGCAGCTTTGTTTGAAGAAAAAAATTGCAAGGCAAACTATAAAATTAAAAAATGCTAGCAATGCTTTCTTGTAAAAGAACCCCTTTTCTCGCTACAGCGTGCGCCCATGCTTACAACTGATAATATTTTCTGTTATTTCTAATAAGAAACAAACGTAACTTCTTACTCTTCAAAACTCATTTTCCTATTCAAGATCCGAATAGCAGAGGTGAGTTAAACTTGAGCGCAACGATTAGGCGGAAATCTTGTGATTGGCTTAGAGCTCCTCACGTGACCACATTTCTGTTATGCGCTAGTTTTTCAGCGAACGTGTGGAATCCAACATAACTCATCAGCTTATTAGTACATTTGCGTATAATTCTAACAGGTGGTAAGAAGTTATGCTAGCAAAAAAATCACTTCCTGAAAAACACAAAATAGAATCAACTATCTTTATGTTGTGCCTTAATAGAAAAGTTCTTTTCCATTTTCTCCGTGGATCTGAGAGGAATTTCTACGAATTTCGAATTATCGGCCTCTTTGTTGAGTACGCTAGTCCCTAGCGCCAGTTCGAGTCTCCTCCACATCGAGTCCTGTTTCTTCTCCACGTTATGCTGGGGCCACTCCAGATACGTCCTGGTAGCCATAAGGTAGTTCAAGTGACGAGGAACCTTGGTCCTGTCCAATCGCTCCAACTCCAGGAGGATCAGGAAGTCGCTATCATCCTCGAACAGCCTGTGGTTGGCCATCTCCAGCTCCCATTGGCACCACTGAGGGACATCACCAATAGCGAATACAGTGAGGTTATGTTTATATTCATGAATAATTAATAGTAAATAATGCTTAGCGTACAATGCATAATTCATAAAAAAATATATATATAGTTCAACGTAGTGATTATAAGGTCTTACTTAATCAATTGTATTTTAATATTATAAATTGGTCAAATCTATGATAAATATTAGTTAAGATAATTAAAATTACTTCTGTTAATGGTTCACTCGTGGAACAACATTAAGTAGAGGACGCGAGAAACGCGAGAAAGGGTATTTTTGCAATTTTTATAACAACATATTTTTTGGTCAAAATGAATTAAAAAAAATTTCTAGACAAATATAAAGTTTAATTTTCTTCACAAGATGAACTCAACTGTGGCTTAGTATCTGTCAAGAGTGTCCTGGAATTTAAAAACAACTTGTTATCTTCATTTTAAAAAATGTGTCGTCTAATGGCGCTGTGCAGATGTCGTGACAGATATTCCACAAATGTTGATATTACCATGCGAAGAAAATTAAACTCTATGTGTACCTGTAAACAATATTTGATTTATTTAAAAAAAAAAGTTTTGCTATAAAAAAGTGCAAAAACACTGGCATTTTATCGCGTTCCTTACATCCCCACCTTAACTAAATCATATCGTTTCAGGCATAAAATTAACCTAACTTAAAGTAGTGCTAGTACTTTTAAATCAAATTTTATTTTGATTGGTTCTGATTTTGTTTTTGTGATGAATATTATAGAATACCTACTTCTCAATAATAGTGTATAAAAAATCCCCTTTATTTTCAGTCATATTTACAATCATAGCTACATGCTCTTAAGCAAATACAATTTATATACAACAAACGAGGCATTTAAAACACAAACAGGAGATATTTTCCGTCTAGCTTTAATTGGCTAGAGCAGGGGTTCCTTATCTGTGCGTCACGACGCGCCTATAAGGAAAAACTAAAACTTATAACGTATAGTGAAATGCAACATGCAAATTTTCAATACGTGTACTCGTATATATTTTAAAGAATGGAATAAATCATACAAGAAAACACCTGTTTTACCATTATGAACAAATTGTTTACATGAGCTTATGTACAGTACAACAAAAATATGTCTACTCTAATTCCTTCTTATTCAGTTCTGTAATTTGTTCTAATTTTGTATTTTTACTTTTAAAATTATACCAGCTAGTAATGTTATCGACAATTTTCTATTTTAAAAAATACCACTAAATCAAATTTGGGCAATTTAAAAAAAGGGATTCAGGGCATCGAACAAAAAATCTAATATGTGAAGGGCGTCGTGGTCTCTAAAAGTTTGGAAACTCGTGAGCTAAATCCTTTTCTCACATCCTAATTGGCTGATAACTACGTCTTAACATAGCCTATAAAAAGTTAAAGTTAAGTCAACTTTATGCGTTTTGCACAGTTCACAATGTATCGGTTATGAATGCCTTCATTGAAAATAATATGCTTCATTTTTTTGCGCACTACGTACTATGCAATATTTGCTGTTATCTATTATTTATGCATGAATATAATCCCAGTTTCAGCTCAGCCAGTAACGTGTCATTAAGAAACGTATTTTATAAAATACATATGATTTTTACTGCAGTCAAAATTAATAACAATTTACTATTTTATAATTTATTATTGTCATTTTATAGGTGTTGATAATATGAATGCGTGATAGTACCTGACTTGTGACGAAGTTGTCAGTGAGAATGACGATGGTGAACTTGCTGTTCTGCAAGGAGGAGACGATGTTGGTGCTGATGAAAGAACCCAGTATAAAATCTCTCTCGTGAAGACACAGGCGGTATTTCCCTGGTCCTTGCTCTAGATGGGGCACAAGTTGACTCATCACCCATGTCCGATCCGAGCCGCTGCGATCAAAACACACCGTTATAGTAGAAAATACATAAGTATGTTTTGCACTCAAAATTGGTAACATTCTATTTAGTATTATTTCATAAATATTGACTAAAATAAGTGAGAGTTTGCTGATCACATGATTTTGTTTAAATATGTGAAAAGTGTTTTAGTAAATTCTATAACTGTCCAAAACATGTCTTCCTGTCAAAATCAAATTGTATTAGGTAGAGGTAGTAATTTTACTTTCTCATATAAAGTGCGCCTAAGTGTTCCTGAAGGTGGCTCCCTAAGGACTCGGTATAAATATGGTTCGCACGAAAAACATTGGACTGCAGGTCTTACGGCGAAAAGCTTTTTACAAAGCTGCTTCGCTATATAAATCATGCATTTCCCTCTGAGATGATATCCAGTGTAAGTCAGAGCCCGACCCGGATTAGGTAATTATTTATCATTTTATTGCAAATAATATATTTCTATTTTCAGGTGTTTACTATTCTATTTCCTTAAAAAAAATCCCTCCTAATTGTATCCCCTTAAGTTAGATCAGGGGCCGGCAACTTTTTAGAAGTGTTGTGCCGAAGTAATACTTCAAAGTCACTCGGCGTGTCAACCAACCTAAGCACACACAACTATTAAAACAAATTTAAGTTAATCTTCAAAGATGTAAATATACCAACATGTTTCTAAATCGAATACGCTAAATAACTACCATTCCTTGAATATTTAATATTTTAATATAATTAAGAATAAATACAAAAGCTATAAATGTGTTTTGCAAAATTTAAGTTCTGAAGACATTATTTTGAAATAAAACAATTGAATTAATTAAATATAAGACAAGTTGTTATTAAAATTATTACTCGCATCAATTGTTTGGATTAAATATAAAGGTTTTATGTAATATTTATTCAAATCACACAGTGTGCTATTGAAAATCGTTCCTCGTGCCACTCTGGGCACGCGTGCCGTAGGTTGCCGATTCGTGGGTTAGATAGTTTATTTCAATAAGCAACTTTCTTACTTTACCACTTTATGCGTGGACGTTGATCAATGTACGCACACTAGAAGGTGTGACAATCCCCCTAATGATATAACTTCGGTTGCTCATAATTTATAGTAATGGTTTGATGGTAATAATTAATGTTATGTGATTAATTTATAAACATATCCACTTTTATTCAATAAAGAACACCAAAATTGAATTGAAACCCTTGAGAAATGTATAAAGTTATTGTATCCTTTACAACAAAAATCTATAAAGCTATTGCCTCTTTTGAGTTTTGATTTGGTATCGTCTTTCTTGAATACTTGAGAAACTAATTGCTCTTTTGTGACATAAACTTTTTAGGTAATGACTTTTTCAACATTTTCAAACCTAACAATGTATTATGTCTCTTTTTTTTTATAACAAAAACCTAACAAGATATTGCCTACCATTAAAACTCATCGTTTCTTTCAAAAACCAGGTAAGTGGTTTACTCCTTTAAAACGCGAATTTTAAAAGGAATTTCCTTCCCTGTTAAACACAAACTTGAAAAGGTATCGATTGAATCCCTTGACACTTTTGCAACCCAAACCTTATGATACACTAACCTAACAAGGTATACATAGTAACACACATAATTTACAAGATATTATGATGGCTTAAATAGCTAAGCCCTTATATATGTTAGTTACAGTTTTATCCGCATCTAATTATCATATTTAAATGTAAAAATGACACCTGAACAAGGGAATCAAACCTGGAACCTTTGTCTCAGTACGTCAAGTACGATTTCCGCACGTCCATCACTGTCTCTGCCTTAAAATATGAGAAAAGAATGACCATGAACACGGGATGACTCTTGGATAACTCAGTGGTTAGAGCAATAGCGTACTAATCCAAAGGTTCCGGGCTAGATTCCCGTGTCCAGGTGTAATTTTTCGATTTAAATCATATTATAAGGTATTAGCTCTATTGTAACACGAGTCTTCCAAGGTTCAGCCTCCCATGTAAGAAACAAATCTGGCAATAAGTTTATTGAATCCCTTGTAAGAGACAAACCTGGCGAGGTATTTATTGAACCCCTCGTAAGACACAAACGTGACAAGGTATTGTGTCCTTTGAAACTCAATTCTCTCATAATGGTGTTGTTTACCTGTAACAAACAAATGCGTCGTACTTGAAATTTCCCGCCAAACAATCCAGATTCATGTTGCTCCTCCTCTTCATCTTGACGAGATGCAACAGATATGTCAGTTCAAATCGGTACATATAAAATATACCAAGAATAATGACCAATAAAAAAACTACAGAGCCTATCGTGAAACCCAGAATCCAATTATGTTTCTGGGAATTGAATCTTCTTAAACAACCTTTCCCGCTAAACTTTACCTTCGAAATCGGCGCCCCTAGTTTCTCCGATGGGGAATAGCATTTCAACTGATGACGCGATCCCTCATTGAATATTTTTAATGTTGACGTATTGTCATGCACTGTTTGTAGCCAATTTTGAAGCTCCGGAAATTGGCAATGTTCGCACTCAAAGTGATTCCCTCCCAAGTCAACAGATTCAAGTCTATCCAATGAGCTTCTCATATTAAACGAGAGTGAATTGATAAGGTTGAAAGATAAATTCACATGTTTAACAAACGGGTGCTTTGTCAAGACAGCTGATGAGGGCATCGACGCGTCACGCAACGTTTTGGTAAAGCAACTTTGATACGAATCATGAATAAAGGTGTAATTACTGTTCCAGGATGATATCATGTTATTAGAAAGATCCAAATGTTTAACACACCCTGAAGCAACCATGTCCTCAGGGCTCGTAAAATTATTATGAGATAAGTCCAAAATTTCCAATATGTGATTAGGTTCAAATTCAAGTCCTAGGCTCTCATTGAAGTGCATGTAAGATAAGTTCAGAAGTTTGAGATTTTGTAATTCGTACACGGCTCTTGGTGGTAAAACTAAAATACGATTGCCTGCAAGATTCAAATATTGCAGAATTTCTTGTTCTTTGAATAAGGATTGACCGTCTTCAGCCTCAAGAGAAGTAAGTCCACAGAAACTTATGTCAAGTCCCAAGAGTTTCAGGCCACCGACCCCTAGGAGAGGTCGCAAAACTCCAACATTGTTAAGTGATGATTGCGATAGGTTCAACCACTTCAGATTGTCAAGTCTAAGTAATATATTCGTGAAGTTTTCTATCTCAGGTTCGCCATCGAGATTGAATTCATTCCCGGTCAAATCGAGACTTATCAGATCATGTAGATCTCCTATACTTGGAGGGATATTCACGAGTCTGTTGTTGGCAAGATTGAGATGCTTCAGATTTGGACACGACTGGAAATTGCCTGAAACAAAATTGTCAGTGTATGCATTTTTATTTGTAAAGAAAATGTGCTACCATAATAATTTTAGTAGATAAAAAAATAATGTAATTTATAAAATAACCATTGGGCTGTACTGTACATATAAAGCCGATTTTAATACGCCATCCAACTATATTGCAAGGTACACTCAGTGTTAGGGAGTGTGATCACTGGCAACGATACTTTATTTATGTAGGTGGTAACGGGGGCTGGCAAGAAAAACAAAAAGGTTTTTAATAACTTGCCTTCCACCCCCATTTACACCTTCCTGATACATGTTTGAAAATTGGATGAACTTAAAATCTATTTGGAGAGATCCTCCACCCAATTTTTTGAGCATCAGATTATTTTATAAGCCATTCGGAGGTGTCCTCTTTAAACATTTTTTTTTTAGAGGCCTCTTGAAGATATTTTGAGTAGATCTCATCTTGAATTTAAAACAATTAGATTCTTTTATAAGATATTTAAATTAGTCCTTACTTTAATTTGTTCTAACTTCTATAAGTTTTTTGAAATGGTATTCTCTAGCAATTTTTTTAAAATAAGTATGTCTTTAGATGCTGTGCAAAACCATCCTCACATGGATATTTTGAAAATGTGATGGTTTTAACAGTTATTTGGAGTTGTTGTCACCTGAATTATTTATTTAGAATCATATGCATCTAGAATATATTTTGAGTGACCCTCTCCAGGCAATCTTTTAAGATTAAATGCCTCTAAAACTATTTTCACAGAAAAGGTATAGACCAGACCCACAGCCTACAGCTTAAAATGGCTGGGCTCATTGTGAGAGCTTGAATGCTTCAATAAGGGGATCATTACGTGCAGTCCCAAGTGACAACATCGCTATCAAACAGGCATTTTTTTTAAAACGGTTCCTTTAAAGAATGCTTTACAATAAAACAGACAAGAATTGCCTTCTTGTCTTAAGAAACCAGCTTGCACGAAGTTAAATTCAGGTAGTGTCCCTACCCTCCCTCCTAAAAACCAACTTAGCAAATAGGCTTACGTCATTAGACTGCAATTTACAAAGAAAACCTAAAACACAATGGTCTTGTTTTTGTTCAAGCTAATGTTTACAAGTTGTTTAGTTGTAAACAATCTTCAAATATCCTTGACTAGATACTTGTCTGGAAAGAGTCTTTCATTCAAAGGGGGTAAGAGGGTTAGTTGGGAGTAGCGGGATTGCTGGTACCGGAAATATTGTGTTAGGACAACAACGAACAATTTGAAAGAGATTTGTTTCACGTGGAAGTGCAGCTAACACAGAGTATTTCAACTAGCACTCTTCAGTGCCTAAGGACTCAACCTGGCACAAGAAGTGCAGGGAAACCCCCGTTTAAGGCTGAGTATCTGGTTCGTATCTTGTCTGTGGTCTAGTTGTATGTTGTATAATATAAATAATCCACTATCCCTGCATGGTGCAAACTAATAATATTAGGGTGCCAAAAATACTGTCTTTGACAGGCTGATTTAACGTAAACTGAGTAGGCAATTTCAGAAGTCGGTAAAAAAAAACGTATCCACTGTTACCTTATTCATTGCTGTAGGCTTTGTATTAGTTGAGAAAAAGGGATGTTGACAACAGAAATAATATAAAATTAAAACATCATAGATTATTCTTTTTACTTAAATTTTAAACAATTAATGTGTTTTAACGTAAACTGAGTATGCTGTCAGAAATCGGTAAAATAAACCTATCCACTGATACTTTACTCATCGCTGTATTAGTTGAGAAAGAATTTCGACAACAGAAATAATTTATAGGATTTATACATACTTACATGTATATATATATAAACAAAAGGGAGACACCTCCCTCCCCCATCTCCTGAATCATTATTTGCAAACATGTTATCCTTTCTTACTTTCCCCTTAATATTCGTGGAAGATTGTATTTAAATATTAGAGTGATTCGCCGACAAAGTGGCCCCGAATGTCATAACACCAGAAAAGGGATTATATTGGTTATCAATCTTTTTAAAACATATTATATATTCTTAATTTTAAATAAAATATTTAGATTTTATTTCTTTACTTAGAAATAATTATTTGTTTATTTAATTTAAATACTTATTTTTTGAAACCCTAAAATAGTACACATTGTTGGAGACCGACCCTGGGATCTTTGAGCCATAGGGTTCACCTAGTGGACGAACTAACCCTTCTTTCCTTTATATAAAAAAGGGCATGATAAAATTAGTTCCGATTTCGCTCTAAAATCGATGTGAGGCATCAATGGTCCATCTTGTGTGTAAAACTATTTAAAAAGTATTAATATGGTCCATTGTGAGCTAGTGTTACATTTACTCTACCTTTATCCATTGTGACGATTTCATTGGCAGTCAAGTCAAGGCGTGTCAGTTCAGGAAGATCGTCCAACCAGTGCTCCATATGGTCCCAGTGGTTCCCAGTGACCCTCAGGTCGCGAAAACCAGTCCCGTTTAGGAAGGGCACGATGTAGACCGGAGTCGAAATGTTGAATTCTGGGTCGAAATCTAACACCATCTTGGTTTCATGCGCCCCCAATAGCTCTTGGTTGACGTACTTCCATTCTTCCCAATACTCTTTGGAGTAACGACCGTTTTGTCTCCCTGGATTCAATACGTCTTCCAGGACCTGAACTTTGGATATGCACGAGGAAGACCCACTGTGACAAAAAAAAAAATTTGATCACTGACTTGGACTTTATTTATCTGAAAAATATAAAACTTTTTTTTAGTGAGGAAAATGATGAGAATGGGAGACACCTTTTACTGACAAAATGTTTGAATAAAGAGGATAAATTGGCAAAGAAACAGTTTTTAATATTCTACAATGAAAATACGTAAATTTTAATACCTAAATAGAAGAATAAAACATACCGGTACGAAAATAAGGGTGTGCTAAGTTTGGAAATGTCGAAGGTCAATTATCTTTCACTTTGACTTCAACACCCACAATGACCTTCAAAACATTTCTAAGGTAGAATAAACTTATATGCGACTTTAGCTTCAAAACTGTAACACAGGTTTCAAACTTCGCTTCGACTACGGTTACGCATCTAAAAAAAACTTTCACACACCTCTATCAGAAATATTTCTCTTTTTAAAATTTGAATACCTCTAGTCCCCAGCTTTACGGGAGATTCGCGGCGCTTCTTGAGCCAGGTTGAGTCCTTAGGCACTGGGGAGTGCTAGTTGCAGTTTATAAGTGACAACAGCACTTCCAAGTGAAACAACTCACTTTAAAATGGTTCGTTGTAGTTGGGTGGGAATCCAACACAATAGTTCGGGTACCAGAAATCCCACCACCAATTCACCCTCTAACCCCCTTTCAATGAACAAAGTAACTAGTGGATGGTATTTGAAGAGTGTTTACATAACTAGAAAACTTTCAAAGGTTTACTTGAATAAAAAAAAAGCATCATTGTGTTATGCGTTTTCTTTGCAATTTGTAGTTTGAGTAAGCTCATTTGGGAGCTGGTTTGTGTGTAGGGGTTGGGGCTGCTACCTGAACTTAGCATTGTGTAAGCCTGTATATTGACACTAGAAGGCAATTTTTGTCATCTCTCTAATAAGACAATCTGTGATGCTAACTGTTTTTTAAAATGACTGCTTGATAGCGATGCGTTATCACTTGGGACTGCATGAATTGATCTCCGTGTTGAAGTTACTCAAGCTCTCACAATGGGCGCAACCATTTTAACCTGGATGCTGTGGGTCTGGTGATTTTACCCTGTCTGTGCCTTAAGTCTTAAAATTGTGAGCCGAAGGAAGATCAAAAGTCAAATAAATAAGTGTCGTGGTAGGTAGGTATTCATCTGTGCGATAAAATTGGTTTAGGTATATTAATAAATTTAAAGAATTTTAGGTATGCACATGGGGACTGGACTGTAACTACTTTTTTTACTTTTTACATAAAAAAAATTACACAAAAAGATATAAATTTAATTCAAATCCCGGAAGGTTCAACACTTTTTGGGATTAAAAGTAGTGACACGTTGCTTTATCTCAATCAGTGATGCGTTTACCTACTGTGCCAAATATACTAGGATCGATATATAGCAAGGCCGAAAAAACGGTGTATACTGAAATTGGGGCTTAACCTTTTACAGTGATGAAGTAAGAACACGGGGTTAGTTGTTGTGTCTGTTCTAGAGCCAAGCTAAATTATAATTGTTGTAAGTCAGGTTTTGGTTCAGGAAGTGCATGCTAAATTTTACAATTCAAAAACACTAGAAAACAAACCTATTTGACCTCTCACTTCACATATTTAGTTGTGTAGTTTGATAAACAGGGAACTAATAAATACAGTTCTTAGTTTGATCAGAATGTCTGGTGTGGTTTCTAAATAAAAAACCTCTCTCGGTTTCCTAAGATAAAATAGTCCGTGTCGCTGATATCCTCTTGATGACGTTAGAGCGTGCTGCTAAAATTACCGATTGTCGTGCATTAGTCATTAGATTGCGCCTCATTTTATCATAAAGCGGAAAGATGCAATGTCCGGTGCTTTGATTTGTCAATGACTCACATACTGACGTACTAATAATATAATAACTTTTCCATGCAAAAGAACATTGCACATGGCAAGATTAGGGTTGGTTGGTGTTTGATCAATAATTTAATTTTACTTGTATATTCCGCGTCAGGGAAGAAACTACAGTAGCCCCATTGCTTATTTGGTGCTGACTGACAGCTCATGACTTTGAAAAGTTACCAGACCAAATTACGTATCCCTACACCGAACCATATGATCTGCGAAAACATGTCTTTATCAGCTGTCACTTCTGACTGTCAAAATTTAGGTATATACGTAAATGTTGACTGTGAGAAGTCAGCTGTGAGCTGTCAGTCAGCACCAAAGAAGCCATGAGGCTACTGTATATCAGTGTAGTGGTGTCACCAGGCCTTTATATGGGTGAGGGGGGGGGACGAAATCGGATTACGTCTCCCCCTTCACTCAATCTCAATTTAACACTCGTTCATTCGAAACCTCAGCTCTGTTGTTAGCGTTTCTGCCTACTAAGTTAAGGGTCTTAGTTTCGATTTCTGATATGACTGAAGTTTTTTATAATTTGTGAATGGAAGTTTTTCCTTTCAAGCTACAACAACAGGCCTAGTAAGCCGGTAGTGGAAAATATATGGCTTGAATAAAAAAACTGACCCAGGCCACAGACTGGAAACAATAATGGGTGTAAATAGTGTGGAATGTGAATTGAGATTGTTCTCTTTTCACTCGGAAGATAGTTAATCGTCTGGGATGTGGTTGTTGGACTAGTTTTAGACAATTGAGTCGTGGCTAGCAGTGGTTTGAGCAGTGTTTACAAAAATGTGGTACGCCTACCCCTAGCGGAAGTTAATTTGTAGCATTTTAAAAACTATAATACATGCACAAAATAATATTAAACTAAACATATTCATGATATTGATTACATAACTTTTTAAATAATAACTAGGGCTATTTTTGATTTAAAATCAAATTAATGATTTAAAAGCTTAGAACCGTACTATTTTTTTCTGAATAGCTGACGATACAGTTTTTTGACCATGCTGTTTGACTTTTTATTAATTTTCGTTGAAAGTAGTAGGCCTGCACTATAAATGTAGTTGATTAAATATTTTTCATATATTGTATGATCTAAGACCGTTTCTGTGATATAGTGGTCAGTTTTCCTGGCTACAGATACAGAGGTACCGGGTTCAATAAAAAATGTATCTGTGAGCCAGTGGGTCTAGAACGGAGTCAAACTTAGCTCCGTGTGGACAAATGAGGAGCTACTTGAATAAATAAGTAGCGGCTCCTGTCTAGAAAATTGAGATTGGCCGTAGGGTTCATTGTTCATTAACCATAAATAACACCCCCCCATAAACGCACTGGTACAATACGATGACATTAATGACTGGAATTATATATAAGCAGCCTAAGATAATCCTTCATGATCTAAGACCACCATAAAATAAATAAATTATTAAAATTCAGTAAGATATATTGGGCTCCACCACACAAACATGCCCACACTCCCTACAACACAACAACATGAAAATGATGCCCGGTGACACCCACTTTCACTGAAAACTCGCATGCTAGGCCAGGGATGAATCTAAGAGAGGACCTAGGCCCACACGGTAGCGTGAGTATCGCGCCATTAAGGGTTTGGCGGTTGTCTTCAACAACGAGCAGGTCGGGTTTGCCCGGTTAGTGGGGCCGGAATTCCTCCGGGTGTTCTTGCTGGACGTTATGTAAGGCATGGCTTCCAAATTTGGTCAAGCCCGGAGGCGGATACGGGACTGGTCTGACTGCCAAATACTGCACTGGCATTACATAAACACATGTATACATACAACCTACAAACTACAGTAGCCCCATGGTTTCTTTGGTGCTGACTGACAGCTCACAGCTGACTTCTAACAGTCAACATTTAGGTATATTGACTCTGCCTTAAACTATGAGTGAAGAATGACCATGGGCACGGGACGAATCCTGGATAGCTCGGTGGTAAGAACATTGGCGTACTAAGTCGAAGGTCCCAGGTTCGATTCCCGTGTCCAGGTGTCATTTTTCAATTTTCAGAATATTTAGGTATATAACAAAATTTTGACTGTCACAAGTGACAGCTGCTAAACACATGTTTTTGAAGAGCATATGGTTCGGCGTAGAGATACATAATTTGGTCTGGTAACTTTTTAAAGCTGTGAGCTGTCACTCAGCACCAAAGAAGCCATGGGACTATTGTATTTACAGCTCGCTCTTTTTAATGTGTAGAGTTGCTAACAAACACTAAAAATGCGCAGACGCTCCGTGCCCGTGCTTTAACTAGAAGCTAAAAGGGATAAGGACCCAGGAACCACCAACGAATCCGACTATATGTTCAACTTCAGCCTCACCATTATTAGCATATGACCATCTTCACCAGCATCAATCACCTAGAGACTCAGATACCTTTTTTTCAAAATGTTATATCTAGTAAAATATACATTGAAGAGAATGTACAATTATAAAGACGCCCAAGTAAATTAGGAGCCTACTGGGGGGCTACTCGTAGCTCTTCCCCTTGGTGACCCAAGTTACCCACCAACAGAAATTATCTTGTTTCTGTTAGGGTACATAACACCCAGTAGTACTTTTAGATCCTTGACATTTACAGTAATATCCTGTGTTAGTGGGAATATGCGTCAAACCATATTAACGCTAATGTACGCACGCACCCTGCACGGTACTATTGCAGGTTTTTACCCTTGACTTAGTCCAAGGGTCTTTTTCCCTGCTCTTACTTCCACTCAGTGGGGTGGTCCTGGTGGTTTTCCCTTTGTCTGCGAGGCCTGCCCTACCATAATCTAATAAAGTCATACTTATTTTCTTACTTTCCCGTATTTTAAAGTGCATAGGTCTTGGCCTGATGCACGCGTAGTGCCGTAGTAGCCCAACCTAGTTTAGCTTAGTTGCACATGTGGAGAGAGCAGTATTAGAGTCGGCTCTCACACACGGCAAAGCGGGATACGGGGACCTGCTGTAATTTTTTTTTTCTTTTTTTTCCCTCCAGAGTTCATGTTCTTTGAGCCGTCCGTGAAGAGTTCCCCACCTTACTCAGAGCCAATAAACGCTCAATTGGGAAGCCCCCCTTTTCTCACATTAGATAAGGCCAGGCAGCAGTTGAAGGTATATAACACGATGATTCCTGGATCAGATTTGCAGGCATTCCAGAGAAGGTGTCTGAGGATCATTGTGGACGCGTCTCGGTACGCTAGGAATGTGACTGCTTCGTGACCTGGAGATGTCTACCACCAAGAACCACTTCCGGAAGCTGACGCAGTCCTTCTACGACAGACTTCCCGGTTCCACCAATACTCTTATCCAGGAGCTTGGGAATTACGTCATCGAACCTGAAGGGTGCCACCGACGTCCTAAAGCCCTGCTCGCGGATAGGTGATAGGTGTCAAACAGTGGTTTGGGAGACTCTCACCCGGCCCCCCGCTCCCCCGTAGAGTAGTGTCTTCGCACGTAGCCCTGAAAACACTTATTTTGTTTCCCAATATAATTTTTTTTCCCACTAATACTAATAATATGTTTTTCCTTTGTTTCAGAAACTTCTCGAAATGTGACAATCCGTCTGTTTTAGGATCCGAAACCACACGGTGTGACCAATTGGTCAGTACATGTTGTAATTTGCTCTCGTGCTCCCCTTCAGGGTACATCAGAGTATGCTAATATGAGACATGCGACATCAGATTTCCGTGGCTACCCAACCCTGGTGTATAACCTGTTCAAAAGAGCGTAAATAAATTATCATTTTTATGAAAGAACATTCTTTGTTTTAACTATCTCTTTCTCCGCCATCATCCTACCTCCCACCGCGACTAACGTTGCCGGGAATCCTTTCACCGACCTCTCCACCCTTCCCACCTGTTTGTCCTTTTCACCAGTGATCTCACGGGATGGGCTACATTCCCCGCTCCTGCAAGACCCACCGACAGAAGACCCTCAAGAGGACGTCGGCAGCCAAATAGCACTCCACCCGAGGGCCCACTTTCTACTGCCCCGAACTCAACATCCGGACCCCCGAACGTCTCAACTTCACCCCAACCACTGAGTTATCTCCTTCCTCTCCACGTCTTCCCCTCTTACCAACCACCCGAATCTTACCTACTCCAATTTCTCCTTTAAGCCCAGAGGGCTATCATCTGCATAAAACAGCCACCCCCCAACCTGCCTATGTCTTCTCCCCCATCTCCCTTCCCTACCCCCACCCACAAGACCCGCGAGACAGGTGCCTGACAATGAAAGTCGCCCGGAGACTACATTTCACCTAGACACAACCAGCTTCCCTCGAAGCCGCAGGCAAGAGATAACAAACTCAAGTTCATATTTAAACATTTTAATTCCAAACAATTTTTGTTGATATTTACAGATTTATTATACCTAAATCACCCGCTTCGATGGTCTCATAGTCTAACGCGTCACTCCCGTGTTAGAATGGATTGCCTGTGATGTAAAGACCAGGGGTTTTAATCCAAGTCGGGTGTGGTCTACTGAGGGTGATTTGTTCCAAAATGATTCTCCACCCTCTCTTCACGTACATTTTGTTACATTTTATTTTAAATCAGACCTTCCTAATTTTAACTGGTGTAATTAATGTATGAATAAAGACCCGAACGGGCAATAAGACGCGGTAAAAATAAAAAATTAAATACAACTACTTATTTAAATAAACTTAATCATTGTATCGACCACAAATCAGTTTCTCTATAAATAACACAACGAACGTCAAATTTCTATTTTCCTTTCTAAAGCCATATTCACGTCACCATTGTAGTAGCGATACTTTCTTAACACAGTCATGTCATTAAAAAAACTGTCAAACCTGTAAGTTTTTATAATTTATTTTCCCCTTTTTACTATCAAGTTTCACTCTTTATTTTTGTTTAAAAGATTCAGTATTATAATGTATAGTGATAAAAATAAAATGGATGATACAATCTTATAATCTTTCTCATATACGTAGTTGTTATATTTTATATATCAAAGTTTGGAACACAATTCGTAAAAATAGATATTCAGAAAGCTACCGTCCTTTCCTCAGAAAAACAAACACATCATATTATGATTAGTCACAATAAAAAATATTTATGTATAAATTTTAAACAAAATTATTCAAACCACGTTTAAAAATTTCAAATCTTCATTAATTAAATAAACATAAGCTATTTATTATCTTGCAAACTATAGTTCCCATATATCAATTTTGAACAAAATAGTTTGAAATATTTTCAAAATTATTCAAATTTCCCAATCATCAGTTGTCAAACTACTATTTAATTGATGTTTTAGGATAAACTTATATATTATTATATATATTCCAATTACTCATTTTTAACTCAGAGTAAAACAAGCAATCATCAGTAAACTACCCTTAGGTGTGATAGACAACATCAAACAATTTTCTATATAACATATAACTATTACGTTTTAAGAAATTCCATCAAAGAGTTTCAGGGACAGTTAAAGAGAAACTGTAAAATGCATGATTTAGTATTCAGAGGCACATGAAGAGTAAATATTAATCATAATATCGAGATCTAAAATTCTCACAACTACAATACTTTCTCTTTATATGAGAAAGTAAAAAATTACCAATGTGGCACTCGTGTGTGTCCTTTAAAAGCTCGCTCACGAAAATACTTATGGTCTCAGTGGTTATAAAGGCCATTATAGGCCTTTTAAAATAGAACAAGTCGTACTCAGGTAAAAATCGTATACATTAATTTTCTTGTTGGTCCAAAGCACGGGATTTGTATTGTAGTTTTCTGAAAAGGTGTCTTCACCTTTGAATATTTTGGAAATTTTTGGACACATCCTCAGTTTAATAGCTTTCATTAAAAAAACACATTTAGATTGCATTTATATACCCCCGGAAATAGTTGTTGAAAGGATTCGCTTCAAGTTTTGAATATAGTTATGTTTAAAAGAGATTTTTTTAACTTTGAGTGAAATTGCTATGTCAAACAAACATAAGCTAATAAAGAGAAATTGCTATGTCAAACAAACATAAGCTAATAGAGTGAAATTGTTATGTCAAACAAGCATAAACTAATAGAGTGGAATTGTTATGTCAAACAAACATAAGCTAATAGAGTGGAATTGTTATGTCAAACAAACATAAGCTAAGAGAGTGAAATTGCTATGTCAAACAAACATAAGCTAAGAGAGTGAAATTGCTATGTCCAACAAACATAAGCTAATAGAGTGGAATTGTTATGTCCAACAAATATAAGCTAAGAGAGTGAAAATGCTATGTTAAAGAAACATAAGCTAAGAGAATTAAATTAATTTAATCCAATATTTAATCTAGCTTTTTTACAAACTAACAATAGCATAACAAGAAAGATTAAGAAGAAACTTTGAACCGGGTGTTGTGTTAACTCTTTAAACCTTTAACTAACGAATATAACCCTCTTCGATAGCTGCATGGTCTAAAGCGTCACCCTCGCAATATACTAGACTGCTGATGACAGGAAGATCGGGGTTCAAATCCCGGTCGGGTGTATTGAGGGTGGTTTTTCCTAAATTACTTCCTACTCTCTCACTCTTTACGCAAATGTGGGTGCACTTCCTTTAAATTCAACCTTTCTAATCTAGCGTTATTGATACATATGCGTAAAACCTGAACAGATAGACGCGGTGATAAAAAAAAAATTACCGGCTTCGGTGTGTGTGTGTGTGTGTGTGTGTGTGTGTGTGCGAACTAAATGTCAAAGGTCACTTTAATCTGTATTGCTGGTGATGGGAAGGTAGGGCCTCGAATCTCGCCTCGAAAGTATAATCTAAGAATAAATGTGCCTGCATTCGTGTGAAGAAAGCAGGATAAATCCTCTGTAAGCCCAAACGGGTTTCGAACGCTGAACTTTACGTCACCGGCAATTCAAACTATATTAGCTTAACTTCTACCGATGCAACAATAAAACATATTGAATCCAAAACGAACTTACCTATTATTTTTCCAACACGGCTCATCTATTTCAATAAATCCTACAGCGACGTTCTCATCGAAATCAGATTCCCACGACATCCTTTGCGCGCCCAGCAAAAGAAACAACCGGAAAGAATCCACATATCTGGTGGTCATGTTTCTCCAAGGCGAGTCCAACGTGATTTTACTCAATCTCATGTGCGACAGACCTAAGCATAAAATTAACCTTTCATCGTTTCTCGTTAAGACTTCCTCTGAAACATTAAAATTAGTTTGGGGGAGGCTATCATCTTCATTTTGGTGAAAATCATTCTCGTTTCTAGGTAGTATCGAACTTTCTTCCAAACTATTCCTCGGGTTCTTGGTCACAAAGGTCCACCTCGTGTGCACGTAGAAGGGAAAACTAATGAAGGGCGCGTAATCGCGGGCACGCTCCAACATATCGCACGTAATTATCAGACTCGTCGAATTCCGTCGAGTGTCATTCTCCTTTATAATACAAGTCAAGTTTTTATAGGTATGCTCCAACCTTTCATCGAGACAAGAATTGATGATGTTTCCAATTAAATGATCGGTTTTGTCACATTTGATTTTACCGCACAGGGTGAGGATAGTTATTAGAAGTTTTAAAACGACCGTTGATAAAATTATATTAAAAACACATTTTAGAAACATTTTGGTATATTAAAAAAAATATCAGATATAGTTGAACAAACGAGATTTAAAAACACCAACAGATGATTACGTTTCGATACCTATTAGGTTGGAAAGTATATAAAAAGAAAAGCATGGTCAAATTATCGAATCACATTTGTTCTTACATTTCAACGAAACAACACACTACAGATTTAATGGACAGGAGGGGGGGGGGGCGGGGAAGTGAGGGAATAAGAGCTTAAATATAACGTGTCATAGAAAACAAAGGTGTAGGTGTTGTATTATAGACGCTTATCATTATTTACAACAACAAAAAATGATTGAAACATTACTACTTTCATTTCTAACACAACCAAAAGAGGACAATATAGTTTTTCGTTTTCACTTCCGTGTCTTTTTATACAGATCGAGTTTGTTTTAAACGATTAACGACACACGACGGACACACACACTTATTTTCGCGAGAAACAGCACACATGTCTGAGCCAACATCACCGTCAAGTCAACTTATACTGACAACTGATTTCCTGGTACTTTCCGAAGCGAGTCAAACAATGATCATGTGGTTCACGTCACCTCTCTCTCTCGTGGATTAAGGGGGAGGCTCGTTCTTCAACAAGTGTCTCCTGAGATATTCCGTTTAAGAATTCAAATCATTCATTTTATAGTTATCGGTGGTGCATGTGGACATAAGGTGTCCGTCTTGTCTGGTTTGCAGGTGATGGGGAAGTAAATAATTCGAAGCCTGGCCGAGCATACTAAGGTGTTTTTTGTTTTTTTTTAAATTTCGCTCGTAGGCAACCCTAATAGGTGAGCGGACTAAAATCCAAGATCTTATAATATGGCTTACGAATGATATAAATCTCGGTATTGAATATAGGCAGGGATTTTTCCTAAATTATTTTTTCACTATTCCTTTCTCGAAAATGTGGCATGTATTTTCTCTAACTTCTACCTTTCTCAGCCCTACTCTAACCAGTGTATAAATATATGCCAATAGCCCGGATGGTTAGTGGGTGATTCTTTTCAAATGGGAACATTTTGAATTTAATTGTATCTATGTATACAAAACTATTTTTTTTTAATTTTAGTATAATACGTATAGATGACATAATAGATACATTAATAAAATGAATAGTTGGTCTGTCAGCCATGAGCATTGTACGATATCTACAGCAAACATAGGTCTGACATTTAAAAAATTAATTTTCCCTGTGCACTGTGTACTGTGACCTTAGAAGCAGGAATTTTCAAATTAAATTAGATTTGTTGTTTAATTTTGTTAGCACCTCGTCTTATTATTCTTTCGGGCTTTACGATTATATACTAGTTACGCTAGTACGCCAGGGATGAGGAAGGTTATATTTATAGGCAGTTTACCCGCATTTTTGTGGAGGGAAAGGTAAACCCACCATCATTGCACCCGACCGAGATTTGAACCTTGATCTCCCCGTTATCAGCAGTTTAGTTTACTACTACAGTAGCGCCTTATACCATGCGACCACCAAAGCGGGATTTCATCAATTAAAAACCTGGTCGGAAGCAAATCAATATTTATAAAATAGCTATCATAAGCATTGCACGATAAGATCTTCTGCACGCAGAGGTCTGAAATTTGAAAAAAATTAGTATCCCCTGTGCACAAACGTATGCAACTCGAAGAAAAAAATTTGAAATTTTTATCATATTGTTTTTAAATCAATTAAAAACCGGATCGGAAACAAAAAAAAATAGGCAACGGGAACGTACAGTCACTAAACTAAAAATATTCTCCCGAGCAACTCCTGGTATCTACTTCGACTAGTTATTAATAAAGTAACACCACTTCGGTGGTCGCGTGGGCTAACACGCTACTCTCGCAGAAGATTAGACTGCCGATGCCTCTGGGAATCAAACCCAGGACCTTTAGATCAGTAGCTAAGGACGCTGACCTTAAGACTTAACTTAAGCCTAACTAACCAGTTCATGGTAGCCATGGGAACAATTCCTTTTTCGAGAAAAATACCTACCACAGGGAATCGAAAGTGGGACCTCTAGATCAGTAGCCAGGAGAGGTGTCCACTAATTCAAAAAACCTGTCAATGCTTATTGAAGTAAATAGATGTACCAGGAGGATGTTAATGAAACCAAAGAACAGTTTTTAAACATTTATTTACATATCAAATATTTGACATTGACTTAATAATTAGATTTTTTTTCAAATTCAATAACACTGACCGGCATCGGTGGCCGCATGGACTAAGGCGTCACTCTTGCAGTAGACTAGACTACCGATGACGGGGAGATCGATGTTTGAATCTCGGTCGGGTGTTCTGAGGGTAGTTTTTCCTAAATTGTTTTCCAATTTCGCTCCACTCAAATGCGGGTACAATTCCTCTAAATATACATAACCTTCCTAATCCCTCAAACTATTAGGGTAATTAGTACGTAAGCGTATAGCCCGGACGGACCGAACGCATAGTGATCCTTCCTAAATACTTTGCTATTTAGAACGGTTACGTGACTCTAGTAGAAGCTGAGTCCTATATTTAATCTATCATGCCAGTTCAAAATATTACTGTAGTTGAATCGTCATAATAAGATACTTATCTGATAGTTAAAAGTATTAGTATAGATGAATTGTCATAGCAAGAGCCTTTCTGTCGGTTCAAAAATTACTATTGTTGAATCTTCATAAGAAAAGTCTTATCTGCCAGGTAAAAAAAACACCATATATATGTTGCACCGCGTTGTATTTCCTGTTCAGGCTACACACATGTGTACTAATTACGTTAATGAGTTAGGAGGAGAAAGGTCGAATTTAGAGGAAGTGTACTCACATCTGCATGGGTGAAGAGTGGAAAAAACACCCTCATTATACCTATAAACAACACTACCTTCCTTATCTGCCAGTTCAAAAAATTACAATATTTGGATCTCAATAGTAAGAACCTTAAAGAACAGTTAAAGATGTTAACATACTTGAATTGTCCAACCAATTTAAAACTTTCTTTAGAATAATCGCCACTGTGAGAACCATATCTGACAATTTAAAAAAAGTCACATGAGCAATTTGTATGTATTCTCTGGCAATCAATGTGTTTGGTAGCTGTCAAATTAATAAGGTAATTGGTTGGTTTGCATCTGATTAGTGATTAGTAGTAAAAGAAATATCGTTAGCTAGTTTTTATTGGCTTTTTATTTAGCACCGAGTCTTACTACCCGTTCGGGTTATACGCTTAAGTTCTAACTACGCTAATGGGCTAGGAATTGAGAGGGATGAATTTTGAGGAAGTGAATCCGCATTTAGGAAAAACCACCCTCAGTCTATCCGAGTGAGATTCGAACCTCAATCTTTACGTCCTTGGCAGTCCAGCTCAACCTGAAACTAGCGCTTTAGCTAACAACGCCACCGAGGCTTGTCACCGTTAGCTATCTTTTATTGGTGTTGGCTAGTTTACATTTTTCTTGTATATAACTTGATACTTGATAACATTCGACTATAAAAACACTTTCGCTTTTGAGCCAAATTATAAACGTTGTTAGTTTTAAGGTGCGGTAGAAGGGAGCGCAAGTAGTTTTACAATTTGTATAGAATATAATTTTTTGGGCGAAAATAAATCAAATTTTTCTTTAGTAGCAACATAGAGTTTAGTTTTCTGCACATGCTAATATCAACAGATCTTGAATATCTGTCAAGGGTGTCCTGGAATTTTGTCAAAACCTTTTCTCTTTATTTAAAAAGTTTTGACCAAATTTCAGGACACCCTTGACAGATATTCAAGATCTATTGCTATTAGCATGTGCAGAAAACTAAATTCTATGTTGCTACTGGAGAAATATTTGATCTATTTTGGCCAAAGAAATATAATGCTATAAAAGCTGTAAAATTACTCGCGATCCCTTCTGCCGCACCTTAAGATACACATATACCTTGATTTTCTCACAAATGAATATTTCGAGTACTTTTTTTAACTATATATATATAGTAAACATTGATAGCATTTTACAGTAATATCACTCTTGAAATACTTATTAAAGGTTTTTTTTAACATAATCAGAATTGTAGATACTATCAATTTTATATCTCTCCCCTCGCAAACTATCGATACGGCCTTGTCTCATACGGGTTTTTTTCCAAATAAAATCTTGTCTAGTTAACGTTACACTTCCTCTTAAATATAGAGAGCTCCAAGATGTTGAAAACCCATGACGTCACGTGTGGTTGTGGTCTCCTTTCGACGACTGAATAATTAACAAGCCTAGATGTATGTATTTGGTGTCAGAAGAGTTTAAGCCACATCAACATTGTGACGATAACCGGCCCTGTGGTGTAGTGGTAAGTGCGCCTGGCTACAAGCCTATGGGTAACAGGTACGATTCCCGGCTGGTACCTTAGGTATTTTTCCTTAAAGGAGAATGATCACAATGATCACCAGGACTTAATTAATTAGGTATGATTTACGTTAAAAATCATACCGGATCCAAAAGTTCATAATAACTATCATCACAGTCATCATTTGATTAAGGGTACGGCGTGTAGACAATCTCCTATGACGTACCCTGGGTATGTTCTGTGACACCAGAGCGGCTAATAGTCTCCCTACACACAAGCTGACCTAATTTGGATGTCATGTCCCTCTTCCGGTTATATATGCTATACGATTAAAAAATAATAATAAAAACCGTGGCAATGAAAATTTGTATTGAGAGTTTAAACACTTTTGATTGTCTGTCGTATAATTAAAGTAAGAGTATCCTAAATACCGAAATCATCTTCTAATAAATCTAATCCAACCAAAACGTGGGAACAAGTCAAACCAACTAAAGAGTGACTTTCGTGTAAAATGTTTGAGAATGAGAGTTAGGTCGATCTACCTTCGACTCGTGTGGGCGAAAGACTGTACATATTAAAAAATATATTGTCTTTGGGAGTTGAAAACTTTTAAAGCACAGAGGTAAATAATTATTATCATGCCATGGTTCTCAACCCTGAACGCAGATTATAAGGAATACGTCAATTGATCGGGTATTTCCCCATTATTAAACATAAAAATCTAAAAAAAAACAACAACATAATTACAAAATGACTGTGATTAATAATCTGAAGCCTATTATTACACCCTCCGCCGATTCTATAGGTAAAACCCCTAAAACTATAGGAAAGGGAGGATATAACGTACATATATAAATAACAACAGGTTAAAGAGCAGAGTTTAAATGAAGAATACTTTAATTGTCACAAAGTAGAAAACAAACACGGGAAAAATGGCCTTAATTCAAAACACCCTGTAGCTACTATAATAAAAGAAAACATTGCATTATGCGCACTGAACATTTACAAACAAACTGGACTTAAGGTCTTTCATAAATTGGGTTATGACTAGTTACACTTAAGCGAAAACAGGACTTAAGGTCTTTCAAGACGCAAATAAAGAATAAGTTATACAAATATTTACATTGACATATCGAACCAAAAACTTCCATTTACGTTACTTAACGATTTAATAGATCATATTAAAGTTTGATCAAAGTGATCACGACACAAAGTAAGCTATGCAAAAAATAAAGATACAATGTCAAACGCAATTTGCCCATGGCGTTGACACGACATTTAACAATTTACTATAGGTCCCTCGTCCATGACCTCAATAAAGCTGAGTTACAAACATGATTTAAAATAAACTAAACGTTCTTTCCTAAAACTATCCATATCAAACGTTCTTTGATACTGCTACATCTCTCAAACGTTCTAACATTCTAGTGATACATCAACCTAACGTTCTAACATAATAGTGATACATCTTCCAAACGTTCTAACATTCTAGTGATACATCTACCTAACCTTCGTAGATAATGATACCTCTACCTAACGTTCCTACATTATGATACATCAACATAACGTTCTAACATTATAGTGATACCTCTACCTAACGTTCTTACATTATGATAGCAATGATACATATTATACAAATTACATTCCTCTTTATATTGAGTCTAGAAAACACGAACAAAGGGGGGGGGGGGATGTTTACACATACTAGTCAGTTACGCAGTAACAGTCCATTTCGTCATTATGATGCAATATCCACAGTTTTCCTGGCCGCTGATTGGACGACTATCGTCGCACTGCAGTATTTACGATAATCCAACTCTTTGACTGGAGTAGAAACTTTCAATGTTTGGCGAGGGTTTCCTTAATCCTCCACCGGGGGCAGTCCAGGGTTTGTTGATTTTGGTGACTGGACTGTCGGCCAACACTGTTTAGTGTTAACGTATATCTCGGGTCGGGTAGATCGTTGAATATGGCTTCTCAAGTCGTTGTCGCCCCACTCTTCGACATTGGCGGTTTTGACTTGGCAGCGTCGTAGCCAGGCCAGCTTGACGATCGAAAGGTACGTGAAGAGCAGTTTCTCTAGTAGACAGTTTACAAAGGATATTTATGAATGCTGATTTGATGTTTTTGTTGGGGCTACATTGGGCTACAATAGTGAAGATTACTATTGTAGGTTGCGTTGAGGTTATTTTGGGGAGCGGGTAGTATGCTTTACGTGACTTGAAGTGTAATATCAGGTTGGGTGGGGTAGTAATCGTACAATACGAAGCATTGTATTGTTACACTATTATTCGTCGAAGAGTTTGGTCAAGATGGCCATTTCCAAAATAAAACTATCTATTTTTGAGAATGACACTGTTATTATAGTTATTATTTCTTTTATTTTTACAGCGTTTTACTATTCGTACAGGTTATACCACCACCTTGTACCCTGAAACTTAACTTCTGAGAGCATCGGCTCTCGCAGACCACCTTGTCTCACTCAATGATTTCATCTTGGTGGTTTTTGCCTCATCATCTGTACGTATCGTCTGAAAAGAAAGTATAAACTTCTTGAACAAATGGAAAGAAAATTGTTACCTCAGAGCAGGAATTTTCTGCTGTATATCAGCCAACTAAATGAGAATGGGCAGAACACGGCACATTGTCTGCAAGTTGTTTTTTCCCTATTTATTCTGGTTTGAAGGCCAGTATACTTACCCGGCATATTTGAAGCATTGCCAACTTTTAGTTCCAGTGCCTCTAAATGTTCCATAACAGTATTTTCCATATTCTCGGCCTTGTGTGAAACTGCTGGCAATAATGCAATAAGGCGCTCTTTGGCACATGCCCCCAAAAGCGACACGTACCTCAATACGAAAGCCAGTTGGTCTATATTAGATTCGTCAGGGGTGGAGTCTACGATTATTGAAATTATCTTGTATCACTGACTTAATTCAAGATTTGTTTGAACACTTGTTCACCCATAGACTTGATGAACTCGTCGCTGATGTCTGAAGAAATATAAGATGTATTTCCTTTGCCGTTGTTTCCATATTTGGAAATGTGTTGGGCAATAAACGAATCAAATTGGCTTATGAGTTCAAGGCTGCCCAAAATTAGCCCATTTAATAATGACCCTAATTTTTTGTCACTGCCCCTAAAAGGAAGGCCCCTAACAGTTAAAAATTGTATCACAGTAACAACTTCTGTTAAAACGTCTCTCCAATACGTAACTTCATGTTCATGTTTGGATACAACAAAAAGGTCAACTGATGTATTCCTTCTTCTTGAAAGATGAGTGAAAAAAAAATTGTTGAGAGCAGACTGAGCATGCTGTTTAACAAGTTCAAAGGGAAAGGTGTGTTTCCAATCATTAAATCCATTTGAAAAAGCGGTATATTTTGATTCAGGTTGGAATAATAGACATGGAACAAAAAAAAACAGACTTTTGAACTTGTGTATAGAAGCCAGTCTCTTTTAAACGTGTCTCAATTAGGTAACGTACAGGAAAACAATTTTACTGACAGTGAAAGTTTTGCATCTTTTTATTGACGCTCAGACTTAGCAAAGTCAGCTTGTAAGTTTGGTTTAATATCAGACTGAATTATTTTTTTTGTATTACGCTCTCATCTTTGACATTCCAGGTTGCAGGGTCCTCAAATAAAAAAAAGTGGATCATTACATTTTGTAGAACAATCAGTTGTGAAAAGAAAAAACAGGGCCTACTCTATTAGAAGTCTACGGTTGAGAAATTACGCATTCATCTTTGTTGTATTGCTTGCCCTGAGTCGTTGAAGGCGTCTTAAAAAAACGTCGGTTTTAGCTGAGGAGGCATTTAAATATTCAAATGATATAAAAACATTTTCTGTCACCAAATTTAAATTTTGACCAAAACCAATGTCATTACTTAGTTCAAGTTCAGCAATAGAGGGCCCATCACCTCCGGAATAAGAGGACTTTTCACTACTGTCAATGTTAAATTTAACAGAAATGGACTATTCAGATTGAATATTTTTTAAAAAATCTTGATATTAGGTACTTTCTTTATAACCGTTTCTTCTTTAAGTTGTTTTTAGCTGCCCGTTTACAGTTTTCAGCTCCACTAGATTTCTTATAGTTATTCATGTTGAAACAAAATATAATCTACCTTAATTTAATTCTTTCAATAATACTAAAATCTTCACGCGTCACACATTATAAGTTTTTAAATAGTAACATCCGCAAACATAACCTCACTAGTGCTCACTAAACAACACAATAACTGAGTTTACTGAGGGTTTTTGAGAGGTAGGGGTAGATAGTGTGTGCCCCGCCGCACCGGTGGTTGCGTGCAAGCCCAACTCAGCTGCAACCGCTTCGTGCCTCCAACGCCTCCCAAGATCAGCTGATTACTCTTCACGGTCACACTACCTCGATAGTCCATAAAATTAAATATTTAAATCAGCTACATACATAAGCCTGTATTCACAACGATGTTAAGAAAAATTGGTATTACTGTGTTTGATTGACAGATCATTAAAACCAGATTTGATTTAACCCGTGGTTGCCTTTAATTTAAAATTGATGGCACCCTCTTGCGCCCCTGGGCATCCTCCCAGTTTGCCCAGTTACAAAAGATAGACTGGCTATTTTTGTAAAGCTAAAAGCACCGGATGACCAAGCGTGTCTAACGAAACAGTGGAGAGAGTTAGAGAGAGAGTTTCACGCGTAGCCCACATAAGTCAACAAAGCGCACAAGTCGCGAACTTGGTAATCTGCAGCTAAAAAAAACATAGCTTTGTCTTCCAATGAGCAAAAATACATGGTCCTGTCATTTAGCATACAGTAGGCCCTATGGCTTCAGAACTTAATTGGTTAGATTATAGATCAAATAAGGAATATATAAAAATAGTTTATGATAATATGGGAGCCATCAGTATAGGGAAAAATTTCATAATAAGTCAAAAGTATAGACATATTGATTTGAAGTGCCGTTTTATAAAACAGAACATTGCTAATGAGAATGTTGTTGTTGAATACTTACCCTAAGATAGTATGCCTGTTGATGAACTTACCAAACCTTTGCCTAAAGCAGCTCACGTAAGGTGTGTAGAGGATCTTGGCCTCATAAAAATTGATTGAAGTTCTTATGTCAAAGTATTGTATAATCTGTCCGCTTATAGAGCTTATACTTATACATGGTAGTATTC
This sequence comes from Timema douglasi, assembly GCA_901482245.1. Lineage (NCBI taxonomy): Eukaryota > Metazoa > Arthropoda > Insecta > Phasmatodea > Timematidae > Timema > Timema douglasi. The sequence goes on along the minus strand of CABEEJ010000301.1, from coordinate 291,396 downwards.
TGATAGGAGATGAAGCCTTTTAAAATGGGATACCTTCCATAATCATATTAAATATAACCTACATCCATTTATTTAAAGAATCAAGAATTATGCTGGTTATGACTTTTATTAATCTATTTATTTAATTTAACTATCACATGCCTTGATGCATATAATACTTATTCATACAAATTAGAGAAGTCAAAATTTCACATTGTCTTGAATGTGTGTATGAGAGACAAGTATACCTAAAAGTTTATTTCTCTCTTACATAATGGTGTACAGAGGACAGCAAGAACATTTCAACCTCTGGTGTCTATCCAGTTGTATTATAGGGATCAAGTAGGGGAGGGATCCTTAGAATATTTTTTTTTATAGTTTGGAAATTTTTGATAAGGTTTATTTTGATATAATCGGGAACGTCAGAGTTCAGACTCCTATTGTATGAATAATTGAGAGAAAACATTATATTTCTAATAATTTTACATTCGGGGAAGAATCCCTCCCTCGATTTTTACTATTACCTAATTCTGGCTGTAAGGACATTTAAAAAACAGAAGGTTGGATTAAAAACAATAGGTCTTCAGTTTTGTGATCTGTGATCTTATTATCAAAAACCAAACCAAAAGCGTACAAAACAAACCTTCTGACAACCTGAAACAGTATTTCTTATGATAATAGTAATTTTTAGTTTGTACACCATCAGCTACACTTTGAAGATTTCATCAAGTGCATTGTGCAATATTGGAATAAACTTATATTGACCATGTTGATGGAATCAAGGTTGTTTAGCTATAACACACACACTTGTTAAATAATTAAGCCTATTTAACTTATAGGCTAAATATATAAGCTGATTATTATGTATATTTTAAAGTTTAATTAAGCTAAAACTACCTCTTATTGTTTGTTATCACATTGAATATACAACTTGGGGTAAGGCATGCATACAACTTCCTTTTGAAAAAGGTTTTTATGTTGAAAAACTTTCCAAGCTTCGGGAATGATCATAATAAACATATTGTATAGATACTTAAAATGTCGATATAACGATTATAGGCTTATTATTACACAATACTAGTAGAACTTGCGAGGTAAATAAAATAACTCATTCACATTTCACCACTTTCTTCAACAAAGTAAACACATCTCACAACGTTTTATAAAAAAAAATTAAATCTCTAATTAAATCTATTTTACCCAATCCATCTTTTAACCCAACCTTAAATTGACTTGGACATGCAAGGTTAGGTTGGGTTCAGTTCGCAAACAATTAATTTTGAAGAACATATATTCACAAAAATTAATTCTAAGAATCAGACATTGCTATAAATTACACTTAAAATGGGTAAACATTAACATATTTTGCTTTTATTATAAAATAGAAAGTTTGATAATTCACACTTTTCTTTTGGTTTCTTGAATCTTCTTTTAAAGCAATGTTAAAAAAATCACATATAATTCAAACTTATTTGCTCAATTTAAAGTAAAATTACCTCACAGGTGACGGAAAAACATCCTGAAATCTTGCATAGTCAACACGTTTACTACTCTACCGTTTCTGCACCGGAAGAAGGCTCTTTGCATGCAGGGTCACTAAAATTTGCAAACAAATCTGAACAATCGTATTGTTTGTTGAGAACTGGGCCGTACACAACACCATTACTCCAATGGAAAATGTAAAGGCTGTGTTCCCCTCCCCTCCCACCCTACGCCACCAAAATATGACTTCAGTAGTCCAACCTGTGGATCAAGGAATAATTAAAATTTTCAAGCACTTCTACCAGCTTCTTGTGGTCCAGAACATGTGCGCTCGGGAGTTTACATTGATAATAATGGCAAGGTTAAAATTGACATCCTCCGAGTTGCCCCAATGTGTAACAGTGCGTGGGATGGGACCAGGTCGCACAAAACACTATCGCCAACTGCTTTCGAAAAGGAGGTTTTTGCCACAATAAAGGTGAAGAGCAAAATGAAGCTGTTGAGGAGTAACAAGATTGTACCCACTCTGGACAACTGGGAAGATGTTGGACATAATACCTACCGGTGTTCCTTTGAGAATTTTGTGTTCTTGTACAAGAACTTAGCAATTTGTGGTGAACTGACAGATGCAAACTTTTGGCAGATGTTGTGAACAATAGAAATGAAAGTGCATCTTCAGACGGTGAAGGGGAACAACCAGAACTTCAAGAGCTGATCCCAACATCTACACAGGCCATGGACCACATTGAAGAGTTTATACAGTTGGTTGAGGGATAACATAATGAATGCCTCTTTATTCTCCAGGGTGACCTGGTGGTCTAGGGGTAAGGTGTCAGACTTCTGTGCTGGGGGGTCCGGGGTTCAATCCTCGGTCCCGCACCAAACCCTTCATCTCTAACAAGATGTGTATTAATCACAACTTGTGAATGTGTGGAACGCCAGGCCTCCACCGTGGTTCGGATCCCACTTTAAGCTGTAGATCCTCCATTTCATCTCACAGTCACCCTACCATTACACATTAGCCTAAGTGTGTATAACCCGAACGATTAGTAAGACGTGGTGCTAATAATAATTTATCCTCCAGGTGCCGAATAAACTATTATTCATTCACGAGCTAAGTTTACCTGGATGACAGCTCGAACTGTTACTAGAAGTAATCCCTAATATATCACTACGCCAACAGCTGACATCTATCACTTTGGATGACTAATGAAAACAGTTGGTAATATACAAATGTGATAGTTAACCACAGTAATTTAGGCCAATATTATTTATATATTTATTTAAGGTTGGACACAAAGTTTATTTATAGTTTTATTCCCCTTAAAAAATATTAACACCACTTTCACAAAAACTTCTAACAAACATAGCTTCAAAATGGCGACCGACAAATTTAAACTATGTGTTTGAACATGACGATAAACAAGTTTTTTACAATGATGCAGACACGCAGTTGATGAACATATTTTATTCAGTTAAATATTTGAAAATATGATAAAATAATCATAAAATTATCTATTGTATGTAAAAAAAATAACAACAGTTTTCTCTTTTCCAAGTAAATACAATGCCTGTATTAAAAGGTATTGATATTTGTACTATATTACACAAAATCAGTAACGTTTCAAAACCATAAATAAGTACTTTTAATTATGTTTAAAATATTTTCTCGGGTTGGATAAAATGAAATTATTTAAAAAAATTAAATAGTATAAGAAAACTTTAGTTTACGTTATTTTAAATGTAATGTATAACAGATAATTAAAGATCTTTACATTTATAACAAAACTCTCATCTTTTACAAGTGTTAGCAACCCAAAACCTAAACATATGATTTTTGAACTGTCATCCAGGTAAAAACCAATCGTGAATGGAATATAGAAGAGTTTAGGGCTTACTACAACTCATAGTATTAACTCCAACAATTTTTAGATTAAAAAAAACACAATAAATACAGTATTCTTTACATTACATATTTCTAGAGAAAATCTAAGAATAAAATAGTACGTATACACTACCGTACTGTATTTTACTTCACTGAATTGATGTTTGAATTAATTTTTCTAGGCCAAATAAAAACTTAACTAATCAGAATTTTTGGATGGTTTGAATTTTTCTAGTGGCCCTTTCAGCTTCGAATTAGACAGTTTTGACTGTAATTAATTTGTGAGATAGCTAAAATACCTTAACCCTGTCCACTTCATGTTGGTTACCACTTATTTTCACAATGTACACCGTGATAACTTTGCATGATAATAAAGAGTCTTACTACCAATTCCACTTTTCATTTATTAAAATGTAACCCGCCTCAGTAACGTAGTTAGCTAACGTACAAGTTTTGTGTTGAGCTAGACTGTCGAGGATGGGCAGATCAAGGTTTGAATATTGGTCGGGTGAACTGTGGGTAGTTTTTCCTAAATGTTTTTCCACTCAAATGTGGGTTCCTCTAAATTCAACCTTCCCAATTCCTAACCCACTAGTGTAATTAGTACATAAGAGTATAACCCTGAACGGGTAGTAAGACTCGGTGCTAAATAATATAATAAATGGTAATAAAATTCAACGTCTTCAAATATAGGAGGCTAAGTTAGGTTGGATTAGTTTGTAATTCATAGCATATAAATAATTATTTCAAATAAACTATGATTATTAAATAAAATATAAGCCTATATATAAGTATAAAGGCCGCTACAATAATCATATATTTGTTATGAATTACAAACTAACCAAACCTAACCATTTGTGTCTGTTAACATTAAATTAGGTAAAAATTAGAATGGAGTACTATTAATTTGCTAAGGTGAACATTTATGCTGGTTTAGGGGCTGATGTGTTTCGGGAAATGCTTAGGAATATGGCCAAACAACACCCTTCGAAATATACTCTAGTTACCTTAATACCTATTTTCTAAATTTGAACTTGAGTTAATATTTTAATCTAATTTCCTTTTGTGTGTCAAATGAAGTGAATACAGTTGTCTGAAAGTATTATTTTATTAACATAATTTTTTCTTAAAGAAATTGTTTGTGTAGTCCTACTAGACCTGTTTAGTCGGGGCTATCTTAAAATCCATTACATACGATAATACAAAATAGCCTAATTGTTTAAAAAAGAATTATAAAATACAGTGGTTTAGTACTATATTGTATAGTTTATTAAGATGCGCTTTCTGTTAATAAGCTTTAATTTTACTGTGTTGTGTTTAACATTATTTTAAACGTGTGTTTAGTTTTCTTAAGGTCAAGTCATCAGAAGAGGTGTATTTAAACAAGGTGATAAAAAATTAATGTTCCATAGTAGTCAAGAATTGGGGCTTGTTATGCCAAAATAGTTATGGTAAAATATTATTATAACTAATAATAGTACGGTAATATTTAACATGTCAAGTGCTCTGGTTTGAAATGCTTTTATTGTAAAAAAAACTTTTTTTCCTAAAGAATATGTAGCCCTAAGTGTTCAATACCCTGGTAGCCCAGTAGTTAATCAAAGTGCTCACATTAGGTACTCAAGAGGATTACTGATACTATTGAATTTTTTTCATAGACAAGAGCTGTGTTTTATTATTCAAACTTAAGGTTCTTTTTTTTTCTGTTTCAATTATATTAAGCATTCTAAGGATCCTGGTGTCATTGTCTTGCCAAGTAGGCATATACACTATTCATCCACATATTCAAGAGGGATTAGTTATTCAGTTAGTAAACATCTTGGCGGCCTCATTCTTCTATTGTCTTGCAATAACTCTGCAAATAAAGTTCAACTTGTCGACCTCACCTTTCCCGTAAAAATTGTTAGGACCTTTTGCTCTCACTCATAGAAATTCTTGTATGCTGATATACTCAGTTGGCTCAGAAAAAGCAGATCAAATATCTCAAATAAATAAAATAGATAAATAAAACTAGTTTAAATTTGTCCATTAAGCCTTGTCCCATGGCTTTCCTTGTATACTCTGCTGCCTTAGATTTCTTTATGATATTATAGCCCTTATAAATTTTAATTTTGTGGGTACACTCTGTAGATTTTAATCGCTTAATGTCATTTCAGTTGCAGTAAAATATAATACTTTTACAATCAAACTCTTTGAAATGAAACAATCTTAGAAAATTCTATCAACACAATCAACATTAATTTATAGCTTAGTTTTATTTTTTGTTTAATGTGTTTAGTTGAAATAATAATAGCTTAGTCAAAGTTTTCAAGGAATTGCTATTAAAGGCAAATAAAATGAAACTATATTATCTTAATAAAATGGAAACACTTTTCTTCATTAACGTTAATGGGGTCTTGTTCATAGATCCATTCAGTTGTCAAACAGCGTTTTTATGACAAAAATACTACCAAACAGCATTTTTAATAACATCAAACACCAAAGTTGAAAAAAGTTATATTTATTATAGGACATTTACATTAAAAACACCAGGGAGTGTTTGAGACAACCATTTTCTCTATCCCAAACTTGGTTCACATCTAAATGAAACTCATATCTAAGAACATTGGCCATAAAAGTTGTGTAAAGAGTTAAACAAGATGGAAAATAAAACACAAGAGGAGAAGAAAGCACAATTAAAATAAAATAAAATTAATTGAATGGAAAAAATAATACTAATATGTGTGTACATGAAATCCCAAGGCTAAATACCTGACATTTAATTAAAAGAAGACCCAAAATTAACAAAATAATAGACAAAACATAATAAAAGAAATGAACATAGTAACTTCAGAATTGAAAGCATTGATTCCTTATTTTATTAATCTTAACAACATTGGTGAGCTGTGAAAATTTTAACAATGAGCTCACAGGGTTTTTAAAAATTAATTTTAATATTTAAGTAAACATAAATAAAGTGATATAGGGAAATATAATAACATTGGTTATTAAAACATAATAAAACATTAAACGTCAGTTTGTTAATTCCTTCTACGTTACTTGCATGGTTGTTGTATGTGTTTTTGCATTGCTGACCACACAACAGATTTGTTTAATAAATGATTATTAAGTAAAAGTAGGCCTATTATTGAAAATATAGTCTCTTTATAAAAAAAAGTATGTTGTTTTTGGTGAAAATCTACACTAATATTATAAAGAGAAAAGTTTTGATTTTTTTTTTTTTGTAATGGATAAACTCAAACTACTGGACCGATGGATAATTTTCAGCGAATAACATAGGCTATATTTTATTTTGAAAATTTAATTTATTCCTCATAAAAATGTCGATAGTCACTCATATTTTATGGGGTGTCTATGATGATTCTTCAATATGAAATTGAAGTTGAAAATAATAATGTGCAGGGGGTTGGGGGAAGGGTCTAGTAAATAAATAAATGAAAATGTTAGAAATGGGCTTGCAAATTTCAGGAAAACTTAACAATAGGCTCATGCGAGCCCACTCAGCTCACCACTGACTACATACCTTCCAAATTTGAAATACACAGATTGCCAATTCTTTAATAGTTCAATATGAGAAAGAATACTGTCCTGATGTTGTGGTTTGTCAGAAAAAAAGATGAGTCAGAAGATAGATGGATTAAATAACCATGTTATTATAGTTGTTAAGCACGTTTATAACCACATATAAGTATCATATTATCTCGATTGAAAAATTAACATATAGACACAGGAATCAAACCTGAGGCCTTTGATTTTATACACCGATGCTCTCACCACGGAGCACTCCAAGAGTCGTCCCATGCCCAGGGACATTCTTCACTCATATTTTAAAGCAGATTTTGTTATGGAAGTGCGGAAATCGTTAGCTAAAGTATGAGTGAAGAAAGACACTGGGTGTAGGACAAATCCTTGATAGCACCATGGTTAGATCTTTGGTGTACTAAGTCAAAGATTCTGAGTTAGATTCCTCTGTCCAGGTTTCATTCATCAATTTACAGAATATCACAAGTATTTGTTTTTATCATTGTGGCTTACTAATATCAGAAGTAGAGTTGTGGTAATGAATGCCTATCAAACTTAGAAATGGCTAGAAAAAGTTGGCCAATTTTTCCTAGCAGCCATGACATAAAGGAATATACTGACCCACCCATTCTCATATCAAAGAGAGGCAGTGGAACTTAACAGTGTGTCTGCAATGTGTATGTGGGCTACTAAAAAAATATTGTAAGAAATTGTGTAGACTTAAGGTTAAACTTATGAAAATATTTTTTATGATATTTATATAGGCATACTTACACTCTAAGTGAATTATTGTTTTTACACATTTTTTTTTTTTACAATCTTCACAATTTCTTTTGATGTCTATGTAATACAGTAAAACCATGCTAGACCGAACCCCGATAGTCTAAACCTAATTTTCTGGAAAACGGGGAAATAAATTAATCAAAATAAAATATATTTTATTGGTTAACAAGCTCAAAGCTAAAAGACAATTGTAAGAAACAGTGATATCTGAAAATAAATGCTTAATATTTACATGTTGTGGTCAACACAATGTTTTTTTCTGTAACTAAAAATAATTACAGGACATAGTAGGGGGCCTACATATTATAAATCAGATAAATAAATGAAAGTTTGATTGAACTTATTCATCCATAATCTAAAATTCATGAAAATACTGTATCTCTGTATTCTCCCAATTAATTTGAATCTTTTGAACAAGCTTCACACCCATTTAGTTTGGATTAATGATGTTCTAATGTACCTCTTTTTTTCTGAATTCAAATGTTCTACCATAGACCAAATATCTATACAGGCCTATATATAATTTGATAAGTCCATTTCTGATAGTTGAAATTATGAGAAAATGGCTGAACTGAATTTAACAAACAACCACTCATTTTAAAGGTCACAAGTTCAGGATGTTTATGAAAAATAGTTAGCTTCCAACAAAAACCCTATTTTCCTAGTGAATTTTCATTTTCCTTCTGTGTGCACAGTGGATCATCTGTACAATCATTATTTGGTTACATCACCATGAAAACCCTGATTTGTGCTTTTCTCTTTGGTTAAAAAATACAACTCAATTCCTACTTAAGTGTTATGTTGCAAAAAATAGATAGAAGGCTGGGATAATTTTAAGGTTCTCATCATAGTGTGAAGGAGAATAATATATGTTTTGCTTAGATCTAAACACTAAAAGTTCAAATTCTACGGAAAGTTGATAACCTTTGACAAGTAAACTATAAAGTTGAGTGAGGTTTCATTATATAGAACTTTTACTAATTACTTTTAAGATACATTTTAGCACAATAATCTGTAGCCACAAATGCAACAGTTCACTATTTAACTACATTACTATTTTAAGTTAAGCCATACCCTGTCTATGTTAAGAAGGGTGGTAGGTAAAAGTACCTTTTAGACACTCCTTCCTACCATAGACGGGGTATAGCTAGTAAGATTAATTTGGTTATTCGCTGGTGAAATTCGTCATTTGTTGGGAGTAGGCTAGATTTTCAAAAATTCAGAGTTTAGTACACACGTTATAGTTTCAAAATAGTACAGCCATATTTAATCATTAAATTAAATTAAACTTTAGGCTTACACATTTCTTAACTGGTCACTCACTGGCCAGTTCATCCTCTACCGCTAGTTAATTTATTTTGACAAATTAGTGATATGATTTTTGCATTTAATATTGCTAGTTAAATTATTGCAGTCCTCTGATTTTTGTAATTTCTTTTTTATTTAAAAAGACTAAGATATTTTTATTTTGATTTTTACCTTTTAGCCTAAAATCAATTTATCTTGGATGATTTGTTGAGAACATCTTAATGTTTTCTCATTTTTAGCGAGGTACACTACTTAATCCAAACCAGAGGTCAGCAACCTTTTTGGGCCTCTATCGACATTTACATCTAGCAAAGACCTGCATTCACCCTTCGTTTATCCTCTTTACTTTTAATTCTTCTATACATCTTGTATGTATTCCTTAAATTCAATATTTACTCCAATACTTAAAGTAAGCCCACGGCTTCTTTGGTGTTGACTGACCGCTCACAGCTGACTTCTGACAGTCAACATTTAGGTATATAACTACATTTTGACTGTCAGAAGTGACAGTCGCTAAACACATGTTTTTGCAGATCACATGATTCGGCGTACAGATACATAATTTGGTCTAGTAACTTTTCAAAGCCGTCAGCTGTCAGTCAGCACCAAAGAAGCCATGAGGCTACTGTATGTCCCTGCCTTTATAGAAAACACATAAAATATATAAAATGTACACCCGCAATTGACCTATTGCTGACCACTCTTACAGGCCTAGACAGTGATGTACTTATTCGAGTTTTTAGTAAATAAGCTAAGACTTTCAATTAATTCTGCTATTTATATTGAATTTAGTGTAGCCTAAAAAAAAGGAATTACTTTGTATTTTATATTTATGAAATTTTTTCCAGTATTAAACTCTTAACATAAAAGGTTTTTGGCAAGGCATATTAGAGAGTTTTTTTTCATAAACCATCCATTGTCTTATAGACTGAAATTAAATATTGTATAGCCTATATTTTCAAAATGTTCTGCATAAAGACAATAATAATTTATTAATAAAAATATGTCATTATTGTATTTAAAAAAGGTAAAACCTTCACTCAGATACCAAAAATTGTTGTCCACGATTTCTGTATAAAAAAATTAATATTTTCTTATGTTAACAAATATTTTTTGTAAACCAGTCATATTGTATACTATAGTTCTTGCAAGGTGCTGATAACTTAATATTTATTGTCAAAGGTGTGTGAATCCTCTAAAAATTTGACTTTACTTTTGAATATTCTTCATCTTTACTTTAACTTCAGAAAAAAATCTTGTTTTATTACCTAACAAAAAAACTTAGCCCAAACAGTATTTTGGATAAGTTATAATTATAGGCATATTCTAAAAGTAGATAGATACAATCAAAGGTCTAAAATTAAAATTAAATAGTTTTGATCTATCTTTAGGAATTTTTTATACAGCCTATTTGATTAGGTTTTGAAATGAATAAGAAGTTCTTTTCACAAACTTACTTTACTTAATGTAAAAAAAAAAAGTTTATCTTGGTTGTCTTGGGATAAAGTGCTCACCTTAAGACCTGATGTTCTGGAGTTAAAATCCAGCCGGTGTCGACAAATTTTTCTTGATCAGTAAAATTCATAGCACAACTTTCTTCAAAGGGGAAGTAAAGCCATTGGTACAATGTCTGTGGTTGTGGCATGTAAATCAACCCTAAAAGGTATGTGAAAATAACTTTCCTGGCAAAATTGGCAGGTCCTTTCGCTCTTACTCATAAAAATTATTGTGTGCTGATAATTACTTGGGTTCAGAAAGTGCACTCTAAATACTTCAAATAAATAAATGTTAAAAAACATGTTTGGGACTGATTTTACCTTTATGATTTTTAATTAATTAACCAGACTTTTATTTTATTCCATAAATTGAATAATGACACCTGGTTACAGGAATCCATCCACATCTTTGTCATTTTTCAATTTACAAAATGATGCTTGTTGCGGCTACATCCATAGACTAAAGATCATTTCCATCTTATATGCTTCGCTACTCATGTACAATCTCTAACTTTCTTTCAAACTCTGATTGGTCTTTAGGTGAGCTTCAGTCAGAAAATAAGTTACGGAAGAGTGACTTGTTCCAAAAAAGAATGCTACCCAGGTCTTATGGATTTGTCAAATTACTCTACCAGAATGCTAATGTTGTATCACCAGAACCTGTGTTTGTGCTACATTTTGGTAAGTTGGCTTCAATTTAATATTCAGTAAAAAAATGTTATAGTTTTATTTTCCTTTTACTGTTTTTTAGGTTTATAATACACCTACCAAGCTCAAGAGTGGCCTGTAGTAAATTTGGCACCCGGGCGGAATTACTTTGTGGAACCTTTGGGTTTTAGGAACATATGAAAATAATCCCCAAACCTAGCAACACCAAGCTTAACTTAACCTGGGTTTATTTAAAAGCTTGAATCTAAGCACTGAATGATCCATATAACCTTCACATTAGTCGTCTGATTAGCCCCAGTGTTGCCAATACACTCACAATGTTCAGGCATGATATGAAAATAATCCACAAAACTCACAACTCCAAACGTGGCAGTATTTTCTTATCATGCCGACATTATGGTAGGTTAAGTTGGTGCTCTATTTACCGCCCCCTTAAAGCCGGCACCCGGAGCAGCGGCCTGGTTTGCCTGGTCCTTAAGCCACCCCTGATCAAGCTAAAGGAACCGAATGAAGGGTTTATATCAGTCACAAGGAAATTATACAGAGGGAAGATGAAGAAAACTAAACACTTTTAGCGATATGGCAAGGAATAGAACCTCTTCCTTTGGACCTAGTATCAACTATATAGCAACATACACAGAATTCAATAAGTTTGCTTTCTTTCTGTACAATCTGCAGTCAACACAAGGCTATACATTATTTCACTAATGGTGGAAAGCTGACAAAGAATTGGTTAAAGGAATTTCACCAGCCATTTACCTTTAGAAAATATAGAAAACCCTTTCTGTTATGAGCGTTGCAGATGGAAGGTGATAAGTAAATGACAGATTTTTTTATTGGAATCGCTGCATCGCATCGCCTTCTGTAGAAACATTGCCACAACCATGAAATTTATTTTTAGGATGAAAGTTTTATCAATCTTTCATCATTATCTTCATATGCTCTCAACCTTTTTTTTAGTAAACAAATTTATATTATGGACTGTAATACAAAACATATTTAGGTCCTATAACAAAGGTTGGCTTTTAACAACACCCTAACCTGCTTTGTTTGTCAAATTGTTTAAGGGGTCACTCCTACAATAAATTTGCCCTGCTGATGACGGGGAGATTGGGGTTTGAAATTTGTTCGGTGTACTAGAGTGATTTTTCCTAAATTCTACAAGCTACAGTATTTGGCAATGTACGTGTCAGTAAAACCGAATGTTTGGATGGAAAGTTTAACATAGAATGTAATCATAATTTGGCATTAGCCTGTAGATAATAACAGAAAATAAAACTGTTGAAATTTTGACCATGTCATCGAACAGAATTTGTGACAATTGTTTGTTATAAAAATTAATGACTATATGTTATTTGGTCATACTTTCAGTTTTTACTTTAGAAAAAAAGCACATTGCTGGGTTTATTCGAGTTTTTTTAACCTGGGCCATTTTTTTCTCTTACCACTTCAGATCTGAGTCATAGTTTCATTTTATTTTGTTTCGTGGTTTTTTAAATTGGAGGGTATATTCAAACACATAACTAAAGGTATTTACACACATTATTTTCACTATTCATGGGGAAAATAATCCCACACTTTTTGTCTTAATTCTTTAAGGTTTTACCCGAAGACATCTAAGTGTTGTTGTTAAAAAATTTCACGTTAACACCAGTACAAGGTTAAATGTACCTTTTGAAAGCACCATTGGTTTACTTCGTATCCACAACTGCTGCCATCCTTACAGAGGCATTTCAAGTTCACAAATATTTGGAAACATCCCAAAAGATAAAACTGACACAGAGACAGATTGTCTGAAGACTGCAGGTCCTAAAGGCGAAGTCCAAAAGAAAACTTCCCTTTTGCAAGATGTTGTCAAAAAAGGTAACTTTGATCTTATTGCTAATTGATATGTGTATTTGTGTAATATTATAGAACACGATAGAAAGTGTATCTGACAACCTTTTACATTGGTCAGATGTTTTCCAAACACATATTCATTCATATGTCAATTCATGTAATCTGGAGATGGCACTTTTTTTTTTACTAGAGGTAGTACTTAATGTGTCAAAGTTGAAGCAAAGAAGATACCTTTGACATTGACATTTCAAAGTTTTTCACTAATATTAATAATCATAGTGATATGTTATCAACCCACACCTCTAAAAAATTTGTATTTAAGGCTTTTCTTCCTATAGAAATATTAACAAAAAAAAAGTTGACATCCAATTATTATTATGTTTTACTTATACGGTTGCTTCTCATTAAGTTTTATTGGTGGTGTGCTCAACCCTGAATCCTAGCTGGGTTGCACTGCGGGAGTTTGGGAGGTCTTTTAATTGTAAAGGTATTCCCACTCTCTTCAGACACACGTTGGTGCACTATAAAAATATCTTTGTCTCCTGTTTTTGTCCTAAATTATTATGAGCTTTGGATAGCCAAACAGGCTATAAGATGTGTAGAACTAAATATAAGTTTTTAAAGCTCTTGCCACAGTTAACTAAGTCACTGCGACCCCACCAGAATTTTAACCAATACTGTTTTTCAAACCTTATCAGGGACCTGTGAAAGGCATGAATGCCATCTTGCTAACATCACAAGACTATAGTTGACGAATAAACGTAAATTATGTTATTTTATTATATTAAATTTATAAAATATTGCTAATGGCTTCTAATACCAAAGTAATTTCATACTTTTCCATATGCCCCTTCACAAACCAGTCTTTTTTCCTTAGTTGATTTAAAAATTTAGCAAGATCATGACCATCTGATTAGGGGTGAGATGCAGAGAGTGGTGATTAACCCCAAATTAAACAATTTTATTAAAATATTCTAGTTTTTTAAATTCTTTAAAACTCCATTGAATTATCATTTATACATACTGCAATTAAATTATACAATCATTTTATACATATGTTTCACAGTTTGTACATAAGTCAGAGAAAACAAAAATTCATCCTTTAAAATATATTCTGTAATTTATAAAAAAATTAGGTAAAGATCCTAAAAGACATATTTTTTGTCCTGTAGATAAATTTGTGTTGGCACTTATCAAAATATTTACATGTAAAATGTTTACAATAATGGTTCAAACACATCTATATTTTTTCAATTCTAAGATATGCATCAAATGCACATAAGAAGCATTTTTAGAAAGACCCTTCTTAATATGTATATTTTTAAATAATAATAAATAATGAGTAATATGTTAAAAATAAGAAGCGATAACTGTGGGTGTTTATGGCAATGTATAATATGAAAAAATATATGTGAAATTAAGAACTTTCAAACATATTTATAGAACAGCCTCTTTAAAAGTTTGACTATATTTTCCAGTCTTGCCAACGAAACGTGTTCGTGTTGATCCAACAACTTCTTCTTTGGAACGTAATTTTATCACACCAGTACGAGCTATGTCAGATTTCCTATTAAAGCCGACTGATCTGGAGGGACTTCGTAAAACGAAACGGCGCTCACCATATGAAAACGAACCTCCCATAACTGTTTATTGGAGAAAAGATGTTGAAACAAAGTAAGTTTTGTGGTTTAGTGAATATAAATTTTGATTTTCTCGACAGAAATCTTACAAAATCTTACTAACATTAATGTTGGCATGGAATATAGTCTGTAAACAAGAGCTTACACTTAGTTAATGTTAATGAAAAATAAAGTTTATTCAAACAAATTTATTTTGAAGTGTGGTCGTTATTCTATAAAAAGGGGCGTTTCTAGTATGTTCATCTTATATTTAGTTTTACTTCTCTTTTTGTTGACCTCAGAGGTCTTGGGGTAAAATGCCTGCATGAGGACCCACTGTTTATGGGTTCAAACACAACTAGGGTCAACAGATTTTTCTTGTTTAATAAAATTCGTAGAACAATTTCCTTCGGAGGGGAAGTAAAGCTCCGTGTCGATTGTGGCATGGAAGGTATGTGAAAATAGCTTTCCTGTGAAACTGGTATGTCTTGTTCGCTCTCGCTCACAGAAATTCTCACGCGCTGATAAAATCAGTCGGTTCAGAAAGTACACTTTAAATACTTTATAACATTCTTGCTAGCATCTCTTTATTTTATCAATTTATCTGAAAGATATCCTGAGTTATACAATCACAAATGACCTAAAGGTAACATGTAGTTTGTGACATGTACCCACACTAGTGGTTACATGAGCTAGGGTTGTAGTTTTCAACCCAGGGTATGCTTACCACTAGGGTTTCAGCGCAAATTTATTAATATAGATTTTAATTTAGATATTTTTTTCCTCCAAATTAACCTAACTTGAACCTAAGTTAAACAAAAGAATGTTTTTTGAAACAAGTCCAGAATTCTCATTAGTTATTGATATTTAATGTATTTTCATTAAATTTTACCCAAGAAACATGTAAATATTTTAAAAGATTTTACTGGGTTAAAACACATGAATTAATTTTTGTAGCCTGACATGTAAATAATGATATTAAAAAATTGTGCTTGAAACTTTTTAGTCAAGTCAACACACTTTGTTGCTGAGTATAGTAATTAGTTTCACAAAAAAAACCTCCAGTACAACTAAGAAAAGGTACTTAAAATTATTTAGTTTATTAAAAATAATCTAGTTCTTGAGACAAGTGTTTACGAAAAAAGGAGCATGGGATTTTAGAAAAGTTTAAAATCATTAGTCCAAGTATACTGAGTTTTCATTGACAGAAAGGTCTAGATCTGACTCTTGACTGGATGCACTGGGGTGGTATTAAAACGTGGAATTGGGATTTATCACGAATTTTTCCATCCGTTCTCCATGCTAGCGCATGTGCATTTCATTTAAGTGACATTCTCAAGCCACATCTTGTAGATTAAGTTAGTGTTCCACAAACTTTTTAAGTTCATGTTACACTGTTTTTCTTTTATTTTGGGCAGCAGCAGAAAATGGATTACGCACCCAGTCCAAAGGTTGAACAGCAAATCGGAATTAGCAAAATACTAACTAAATGTTTACTGATATAACTTCAAATGTTGCATGATTAAAGTTTGAAGCTCTTTTTGTGTGCTCGCTACTTTAACATTTGGAAACAGTTTGTTCAAACCATTAGTAAATTGAATAAACCATTATTCTAATTTTTTGCGAAAGCTTTTGATTTTATTAGGTGTATTTAAAATATTAGTGAGAACAAGTAGGCCTAAGTAAGAAATGTGGATGACACATGGCTGCCGATTGTACCAACTTCATTTATGTTCTTATTGAACAACGACATGCAATGCCCTGGGCTGTGGCCAAATGGCACACCTTATTTGCTGCCGCGGGCCCGCAGTACACCATTGTTCCACAACACACTTTTGTGTAACACTGGATTAATCCATTAATATCCTTTGGGTTGGACATAATGGTTAAACAAATTTATGGCACTTGTCATATTGTGATGAAACAAAACGTGTTTGGCAACAGCACTAATCGTCATTTTAACTCTCAAGTTTAAATACGTCAGTATGGTTTCACTATGTGTATTATTGCCAATATTGACAGCAAAAATAACTATATTTATTATATAGGTGTCAAAATTGATCCTATCTGTGCCTCTTGGTCTCTCTTGAAAGGTTTAGGTAAGTAATTTTCTACATTTCCTGTATGTCTTTTGGACATTTCAGAGCGATTGAAGTTTGGGGATCTCAAGAAAAACTCCGCAGTGAAATTGACCAACGAGATATAGAGTGGAAACGCCACCAACAAAGTGAGTCAAGTTTTTAATTTTCATCACAAAATGTAATATTATGTAAGTTCAATCTAAACACATCAATGTTCCGCTACATTATCATTGCTGTTGTCTTTATTTTTTTTTTAATATGCTTTTAAAAGCAGAAAATTATATTGAGCCTAATTAATATAAATATAAATGCAGTTTTTTTTCTTAGTTTTTAGTATGTTCTTTATAATGTAATATTCCTGGGGTCAAATGACATTTAATTTCAACCACTGGACATTGTTTCACCATTACGTGGATATGAGATCATGAGTGTGCTCAGTGCTAGAACAGTGACACGCTAAGATCCCGGGTTCTCTTTTATTCTAGTTTCCAGGTGTCATTTTTCAACAAATTTAAATTGATTAAATTGTATTCTCCTCCATAAGGACATTCTTGTGATTAAAATGATATACAGCTTGTGTGTATATTCATTAGTAATTATTTAAGGAAGCCGTAATTCAAACCAAAACTGTTTGTGGTGAATTTAAATGTATGATATAGTTTCTTACCAACTCCAACAAGTAGGGAGCTACTATGTCTTTAGTAAATGATACATAGGCCACATATATCACCTACGTTTGTTATGAGTTTATTACGTACCTGAAAACATCGTAGATCAAATCTTTCATAGTTTTAAGTTTATATCGATTCTTGTTCGATTTCACCTTTTTGTTTAATTTTCTTGGCCTTGATGCACGTTTGCATTTTAGGGTTGAACTTGACCATTTTTAATAAACATGCAAAATTATGTTTTTTCTTTAGAAAATGCCTAAAGAAATGCAGTACTCGTGCAACATTAGATATATTTTCAAAACTTCTAAGATTTTATAAACTTTTTAATGTTCAATTTACAACCAGTAATAAAAGTGAAACTCATATATTTTTGTATATTCATGAAGTTAATTGTAATATTTAGATAAACAATAGGTTTAAAATCAAGACGCATTTTGATGTACCAAGGGATGAGTTCCTTTGAGTTGAAGAATAAAACTAACACAGTAAAATACTATCCATGTGCCAAATTACTAGAGGAAAGAAAAATAGACAAAATAAAGGCCACAACTCGTCACTCATGTAGTAAGACGTGGTTCTAAAATAAAAGGACTTAATGGTGAGTCATTAGTCGGAGACCGGGGGTAGCCCGATCCCACTTTGGTCAGCTAATCTGTGTTATTGGTAGGTACATTCAAAGCAAAACCTTTCAGGAAATGGACATAACAAATTTACGTTTGCATTGATCAACTCGGTGTCCATAGTCAAATAAAAGAGTAGAGTTCGGATAATAAACCAAACAAATTTGAAATAACATTATGTACTACAAAATGATATAAAATCAAAGTGTTGGTATATAAAACATAAAGTACTTGTATAAGATCCAAAATTATGTAATTTTACAACTATTAAATAGCTTATAAATTAATTTTATTTAAAATATTGTAAATACTTCATTGCATACACTTCATATGCATGTCTAGCTAGAATAAATTTAATCCCCATACATTAACTACTTTACCTTAACATGAGTACATAAAATGGATAAAATAGTAAGATTGACTACTTATAACTCGAGAACTGTAATGATTTGAAATCATTGAATCAATATTTATAGCTTATATTTATACGCTTGTTAAAATAATGCAATAAAATTGTTATGGTCGAATGACCTTAACGTTAAGGCAGCACTTTCTTTGTCTGGATAACTAGTGTGTTCTTTGGATTAAGACCGTACAGCTTTGCTACAAATATTGTGGGGGATCTCCCTTAGCAATCTGTTTTAACACTATTAAAGTTGACTATACAAAAATAAAATACTTTAGAAGATCCCCAGAAATTTTTTGAACATATACCAACTATTAAACCTGGCCAAGTAGTTTAGCTAACAAAAAAAAAAGTTCAAAGCACATACATACATATTAGAAATGTATGTAAACGTGTACGCACACACAATATTAAATGAGTTTTCAAAAACCAATACCATTAGTTCAAATCTTTGCTTTAATATATTTCCCAACTTTTCTCTGTGTCCACCATATGATTTTGTATCAAAACAAACTTTTCTCGCAATTCTTGACGTGTTTTGAAAATGTATAAATACATTTTGTCTCTTTTTTTATAGTCAAAGGGAACTTGATTTCACCTGCTTTGGTAGTCATGCGGTCTAACACGCTACTTTCTTATTGGACTAGACTGCCGAAGACAGGGTTCGATCCCGGTTGGGTGCACTGAGAGTGGTTTTTCCTAAATGTTTTTCCACTCTCCCTCCACACAAATGCAGGTGCATTTCCTTTAAATTAACCTTCCTAATCCCTAACCCATTAGTGCAATTAGTACATACCTGAACAGATGCTTAAAAAAAACTAGATTAGAGTATGAATATATTCATGGACGGCTGGCAATCCATCTTCACTAATGTCCTCCACACTTCCCTACCCTTGCGTACTCCCCTTGCTTCAACAACATCCATACATCGAATCATACTTGCTCTTTTATTAGTAAAACTCTTAATATTTCTCTTTTTCACACATTCATGTACAACATTTACCAATGTCTTACATGGCCTACCTCTTCTTTTTGATCCACTCACACACTTCCATCATCCATTTGTGCTTCATTATTATTATTAGATGCACCCTTAAGTGTATTCAAACAGGTTTTAAATGTGTGTTTTTTGTTTGTTTTTTAGCTGGGAAACCATCTGCACTTTCTTAACTTAAAAACAAACTTTTACGATAAATATTTTTGGGAAAATTTCTCTATAATTTTATTGATATCAAAACAACTTTAGAATATGAAGTTTATTGAGATCAAAATCCTAAATTATTAAAATTTAGAAATATGGGAGGTATTATTATATAAATGGAAATGATAATATTAAAAAAGATGCCTAGGTGTTTATTTTGGAACAAAAGTTAGTTTATCATGATAGTCAATGGTTTCTCAACCAAAATTAGAATGTCAAATATAATCTGAAACTCGCTTTAACACCCTTTAAAGCAGAATATTCGTTATAAAATACATACATGAGTTATTATCATTTTTGTTTCCATGCAGTTGGTAATGTTGAAGTCACAAGTGGTAAGTAAATTTAATAGCTATTTTAATATCTAGAAGAATGTGAATTTGAAAGAAAATCTTTACTTAAAATACACTGTTAATGGCATGGCATGTGCATACAAAAGGTTAATTTTTATCTATCAAAGGGAAATGTTTATACTTGATTATTCTACTTTACCAAATCATAATTTTAATCTGAACACTCTCATTATGATTGGTAATTTAAAAGAAAAGACTTATCAATTTTAAATAGAATTTAAACTAAACATTGAAAAGAGGATAGAAGGGAAAGGCCTACACACTTGCCATAAAACTGCACTAAAAACACAATAAAACACATTTATGAATTTCTTGTGCCTTTAACTGTGATCTTTGAGGCCTACTGTTTTTTGGCAAGTGTGTAGCCCTTGCCATTCTATCCTCTATTAAATATTTAATCTAAAATAATCATTTGGCGCAATTTTTCCTAGATAATATTTAAAATATTTGTTAAGTTACATGTTAACATGTACTTATATTTAAAATACCATTATTTTATTTAATTCTACAGACAAGGTTTGTAAAAACTTAAAAGGCATTGCAGATGATTATTCAATATACACTTTATAAACACAATGCTATATCTATGCACGACCTAAAAACTAGCAATCTAATGATAAACACGAAAACCCATCCCCAGCTTAAAGAATTTTAATGCAGTAGCATATCAATTGTTTCAGTTGAATTGGTTTGGGCCCATTATGAGCGATTGAATACTCAAATTATACGAAAAAAAGCCAGAAAAAATTAAAATGCTTTCATGTTTACAAGTGTAAATTACATAAAACAAAAACAATATAGGAAAGTAATTGTGTTAGAATTTGAGAAAAATAAAAATAAAATCAAGTATTTTCTGATTTCTATTTGCGATTGCTATATTGCCTTGTAACCATCCATTGATCATCCTCTTTGAAAGTATGTGCACTAGGCATATCTTTATCAAAAACTATACAGAGCCTTGAACTATCAAGAAACTATTTTAGCTTGATAACTCGACAACTTCTCACATATGTAACAGATCCTGAGTTTGTGATAGTCGGCTAAATATGAGGAATCACTTGCTATCTGGAGCTATCAGATAACACAACCACCTTCGACTCAGGAGCGCTCTACGCCACCAACAGTACAATGTTTTGATACCTTTGTCCAGGTGTCATTTTTAAATTGAGAGAAAATGTGAGTTAGGTGCAGCTATAACCACTTTTAACAACTAAAATAGCTTCGATAATGATATGTGCATTTGTACACGTAATTATCATACTATTGGCAGCATAGAGCCTTCTAGAATCAAAGGTAAACTGTGATATATGATAGCTCGCGATTTTAATTGATCGCTCATGTGTAGTTGGCAATTTCCGTACCTCCATCACAGGCTCTACCTAAAATATGAGTGAAGAATGATTTT
Source organism: Timema douglasi (assembly GCA_901482245.1). NCBI lineage: Eukaryota > Metazoa > Arthropoda > Insecta > Phasmatodea > Timematidae > Timema > Timema douglasi. The sequence continues at coordinate 270,077 of CABEEJ010000301.1, read as the reverse complement.
TCACTCTCTCCACGTAAATGCAGACACTTCCTCTAAATTCAACTTTCCTCATTCAACCTTTATTTTTCAATTCTTGATTTGATTCATTTATAAATATATATATTGTGCTGTAATGTATTTGCGAAACAGATAAACAATTTAAATAGTATAAAACCCAATGTGGCCATGTTTGGTTAAAAAAAAATTAATATTGATCACCATGACAAATAACCTCATTCTTAATATTGCCATTTTGTGTAGATACAAGAACTATCACTCACTGGGATTTGAGAGAAAAGACTCGAGATATCAAAAATCATGAAGTTAAAATTGATTCCTGATTCTTTTAATACCAGCAGAATATTGAGAAATTGAATTTGTACATAACTTAATTTTGTGCAATATATATAATATTGTTGGGTATATATTGCTTAATGTATTCATAAGTAATTTGGAAGCATGGCATGGTTTAAAATAACTAAAATATTCAGTATATCACATCAAGATGTATTATATACTACTGATATTGTTTAAAAGCATGTTGTGAGCTGCATAGCTATTATTATATTTATTGGTGTGTTAGTATCAAAGCTATTAACTCCTTTTTTTTAAATTTATCTTTTTATCAAGCTATACATATATATGATAATTACTCTAATAGGGTAGGAATGAGAAAGGAAGAGTTTTAAAAGGGATCTACCCACATTTGCATATAAGGAGAGTGGGAAGCCATTTAGGAATAACAACCCTCAGTAGACCCAACCGGGATTATAACACCCCATCTCCCCGTCATCAGTAGTACAGTCCAACATGAAAGTGACACCCTAAACCATTCGGTCACGAAAAAGGGTAATGACTTATTCTATGGTGTATAGAGTGGGAAGATAACTTAGAGGAAATGCACTTGCATTAGTTTAAAGAAGGAGAACTTGAGAGTTGAGCCTCACTCATCTTTTTATTGACAGTCTGGTTTATTTCAGGCTATATTCCTTTTACCAGGCAAGACAAACTTGTGGCCTAACCACAATCTCTGCGGCCCGTGGGCCTTATGATGAACAAACATGCAATGTGTCATATTCAAGGCCGTAGCCAGGGGGGGGGGGTTTCGGGGGTTCAAACCCCCCGCGAAATTTTATGAACAAAATATATATAGCTTTATTTATGGTTCAAACGATATAAAAATTAAAATACAAATACAAATTAGGCGGTTGTGTAATTATAAAAAGCACTTCAAAGAGCTTCTAGAGGTGTTAAATATTTAGAAATTTTCCTAGCGTTCGGCATTTTGGGGGTTATTTTACCATAAAAACCTCACAGAGCTTCAAAAAGTGTTTAATATTTAGAAAATGTCCTACCCTTCGGCAGCTAGGGGGTTATTTTATCATAAAAAAAAAACAATTCAGAGAGCTTCTAGAACCGTTTGTCATTTATAATGTTTTTTATCTTCCAGCAATTGGGGGATGTGCTCACCAAACCCCCCCTGAAATTATTGGCTGGCTACGGCCTTGGTCATATTGTTTCTTTTTATCAGAGTTATACAAATACATCATTTATGAATGTTATACTTAGCCACATTTAATTGCATCAAATTCAAAACCTTTTCACATATGGTAATATTTAAAAAAAAAAGCTTGATAGAAACTGCAAACATTTCTGAGGAAAAATAGAGATTTAGTCATATGGTTTTATATCTTAATTCTATTTATGTAATAAAAATGTACTAAGTTGGAGCAATTTTTATTTGAAATTGGGTCATATTTTGATAATTTTTTAAATTGTGTCCCCCTCAGTATTTTAAATTTTCGATGGGGCCCTTAAGAACAAATGAGTTTGATACATCGTTCTTAGACCAAATCTAACAAAGATGTGGTATGTTTAACCACTTTGGTACATGAGAAGATTTTCTTAGCACACAATATTCACTGCTCTCCAAAGTATTTTTTACCGGCTCTTAGGATTTTTAAAAAAACATCAAATTAAATATTGTAATTTCTTTCATACTAATTATTGGTCTCTTATTGTTTTGACAAGGGCATTAATTTTGTCTCTCCTAGAGTACATATTATAGATAGCTTGTAATTTATAGAACATTTTTGTGTGTTGACAAATTTTTATAGACATCTTTTATATACATTTTCTATCTCTGAAAAATAAAGTACAATAAGACACTATAGTATTAAGTCATAAAATCATAACTATAATACATAATAAAGATGATGAACGAGACTGTCCATTTCACTACTCAAGATTCTTATGGGCCTGGGAAAATATCTCTGAACATGATTGACATATTGGGCACTAGCTCTCATAAAGATTTGCCAGTCTTGCCTTAGAGTCTTAAGACTTAACGAGAACACAAACCTGCATGGTAGTGATAGAAGTTTATTGAAATGGTGTGTCTGTAAATCTTATTTTGTATAAACTCTCAAATTATGATTACAAAAATATAAAGAATAAGGACAAATGATGGAATGATATAGCAAAATATTTTACCTGATATCATGTATCCATTTTCTTTGGGTTTTTTTATGAAAAAAGAAAATGTATTCCTCTTCGTATCTCAACAACTTATTAGCAATAAAGAATGCCTGTTATAAAAAAGCAAGTGCACATATACATTGGCCTTTCTTCCTTTTTGTCCAATAATAACGCTAACGATAATACTTCTTCCACTTTTTATCCTATGTCCATTATTGTAAAAATAAAATAAAATGCGATTTTACAAGTATTCTGCAGATGCAGAACGCGTGTATGCACATATATCTTACCATCGCTACCTCACCACGCCTGCCACTGCACTTGCTATCACATTGGTGTGTGTGATATATGTTGTTAAGAATACATACATATATCACTTGGTGGCATGACAGATTGGTAATTCATTCATATTGTTATTGCGTGTTGTGTTTTTTTGAAAATATATGTAGTGTGCTTAGAAAGAGTTGGCTCATCAAACTCAACCTGATATCATATGTATTTATATATTGTGCTCATTGTTGTTGTTAGATAGTAAAATATGTATTACTGGTGTAATAGTTTGGTTGTTGTTGACCATTTCTGTTTTAAATATTTGTGGAGTAAAAAAAGTAATGTTTTGAGTGGTAGTTTATTTGTGACTAAAATGTTTCCTTGCATGTGTTTAATTTGGTGTCTTTGTTTTGTTTCATACAGATATATTCACGGTGAAACGACGTCTACGAGATTTCCGTCGTGAGCAGAGATCTAAGCCCGAGGTTATAGAAGACAAAGGCTTATTTGGCTCCTCAGGGCGTGTTGTTCTCACAGCTGTAGCTATGTGAGTTTCATAACTAGTGGCTACACGTTGTCACACTTGTTTGATACAAGTATAGCACAAAATTGTGTTTTGCATATATATAGACTATGCTTACTATTGCGTTTTAAAAAGTGATTATTAAGTACATCAAGTGAAAACTCGAAAATTAAGCGACGAGATCGAGATTGAAATATGAGTACTCGCAGAGCCCTATTATACACTAATATAACTTTAATTTTGAATAAAAAGTGTATATATACTTTTATAGATATATGCTACTTTATATTACTTCAGTCACTTGTATTACTTTTTATTCAAAATTAAAGTTATATTGGTGTATAATAGGGCTCTGCGAGTCATATTTCAATCTCAATCTCAATCTTGTCACTTAATTTTCGAGCTTCCACTTGATGTACTTAATAATCAATTTTTAAAATGCAATAGTAAGCGTAGTATATTTAATTGTGATAATATCAGCATTTTTACTTATAAATCATTCGGTTACTAAACTAATAGTTAAAAATTAATTTCAATTCCCACATTCACAAGATGTCTTGTCAGAGGTGAAAGAGGGGTTTGGCTATCAGATAAATCTATGCCGGGACCGAGGATTGAACCCCGGCCGCCAGCATAGAAGTCTGACACCTTACCCCTAGACCGCCAGGTCACCGTTGAATTTACTAAAGTGGTTCTTCTTCAATAGTTTTTCTATTGCTATGCAAATGTTAGTACAGTTTTTTAAATTTTTTCCATCATAATTCTTACTCCATCACTGTAAATATATGGAGGGCCTGGATAGTTTGTTAGATGTGATAAAAATTTTAAAAAACAAACAAAAAAACTGAGCTTTCTCCTACACTTGGTATTAATTAAGGACTGGATCAGTCAGTTTTCATATTCATAAGTTTCAAATTATAGAAATAAATAAACTAATTAATTCCAATGTTTTTTGAAATTAGTTCGATAACTATATCAAATAAAAAGTATAAATTCATTTAAAATTTCAATCAAAACAATACAAAGTAACTTGATTTTGTACGAATATTAATTGGAAATTTATTTAAAATTTAAATATTTACTATACATAATAAATTGAGAATCAATTATTTTTGTTTATTATTCACTGTTCATTTAAATGCTTACCTCAGGGCTGCCCTTAGCAGATATGGGGTCCTTTGTGCCTGCACAGTTTGCACACCCCTAATGGGTGTCTTGGCTGTCATTATTGCCTTAAATAATATTTTGTAAGCATCAAAGGAGAATATTAGGATGAAAATCATTAAAATATAATTTTATTTTAAATTTTAAATTATTATATAGTTTGACAGGTATGTGTTTCGTAATGGTAACTTTTCACTCATTTAAAAAAACAACATAAAATACAATATCAAATTTATTTAAACCGATTTTCAAAGCGACAGACAAAATTAGCACAACACCAGTATGTGTGATTGACATGTTCACTCTGATCCAAGAGACTGGTGTTTGGATCTTGGTTGACTGCATACGAGGTTTTTTATTTATTCATTTGTAATTTCTCATCCATGTTTTCAAATTAATGTAAATTGTGGATAACTCAAACCTGTATTAAGAGGTTTTGGCCTACTAGGAAAATCCCGGTTTTGAGTACACAAACATGCCTCATTAACCTATTTGCATCTCAACTGTCAAACAGAGGCGAATTTTCCACATTGTGGTTTTCGATCTTGCCTTCAGGTGAATGCTTGTGTGATTTATATGTGTTTAGATGTTTATCCTAAAATAACTATTGTTATTGGATGGTTTGGTGCAAATTGCTCGTTTTGTTTCAGAAATGGTTGTAATTTCTTGTTCAAGTTGTTTGCTTGGTTGTACACCGGGTCTCACAGTATGTTTTCCGAGTGCATTCATTCTCTAGCCGACACAATCAACCAGCTCATCTTGGCTTTTGGAATACATAAGTCAGTCCAGGTTGGTTTTTTTATTTTATAAATGTGTAAAATCACTATAATGTAAATAATGTTTAAAGAGAAAAGAGTCAACCTAAAAATAAACGGTCCAATTTTAATAGCTAGTATCTAGACATATAGAAAGGTTTTAATATGTCAAGCTGTATGATTTGTAGCCATAATTTTTGTTAGATGTTATCAATACTAGGGATAGACCCTTGAATTCTTGAGAATATTCAAGATTTTAGGATTCAAGAAAATGTGTGATCCTCGACACCTTTTTTTTTTTCTTTTTTCTTTCAAAATAAAATTTCTTTTAGAGATCCAGACGCCAGACAAGTAATTTAACACTTAACTGAATTAATGAATGTTATAATGAATTAATAATTATAAGAAAGGGCTCAGCGAGTAATTGTATTCCGAGCTTTGAGCCACACTCGTTGCTTAAGCTCAGAATAAAGATAGAAAGTTTTGTAGGCTCATCATTTTTGAGCTTCCACTTAATGTACTTAATACATATCAGCATTTCCATTAATAAATCATTCAGTTACTTGACAAATTGTTTAAAATTAATTTCAATTTTCACATTATTAATGTAATAGGATTTTAAAACCACTTTTTCCCGTTAAATTTATTCAATATTTTTGTCCCTTTTGAATTATACGTGATTGAAGTTGTTTACTTGTATTGCCATGGCAAAGAAATGAAAATACAAATAGCTAAGAAGATTACTAAATAAATGATTGATTCTTTTTAATATTTTTACCTGCTCCCTTTCTAAAATAATAATTTATGTTAAATTAAAAATGTAATATCAAGAACATATCATTATCTTAAATGTTTTCAAACCTAAGATATTTAAAACTCGTATTAAATAATACGTTTAGCTACAAAAATATCTTTAGTTTAGTTACTTTAAAGTTATAAAATTATATTGGTTAATCTGTTTAAAATCAATGTTGATCTTATTTATTACAATACATAGTTTCCCAAACTTACCATATTTGAATTAAAAAAGTATTTAATATTACATATTGTTTGCTAGAAATATTATTTTAGTCATATTATTTTAGTCATATTATTTTTAATTTTAAAGTATCAGCATCAACTTTTATAAGCTTTAAAAATCGAATTGAAGTAGATTTCTCAATAAAATCATGTCTAATGAAAGCCTATACAATGCACATAGAGGAATGGAAATGGAACAGAAGACATCATGCATGATTACACTAAGGAATAATAAACAAAATACAAAACACTTCAAATTTCTAATGGTTTATGATTTACACGTTTTCTTATACAGTGAATTAAGTTACTGAAGCATATTTTAGGGAAATATTAGCTTATTAAAACAGTGTTTATTAACTTCTCATCACAACAGTGTAGAAACATTCTACAATAATGTGATGTGACAGTTAAAGAAGCCAACCTGAAAGGTTGTTTAGATTAGACCTAGATATAAACAAACACACTTCTCTATTTTCCTTCTACACTTTTATACTTCCCACTTCTTCAAACTTCCACATTTGCACATTGTTTTGAATTTTAGGAAATATTTAATTCTCATATGAAGATACATTGATGAAAAAGTAATATTCCCAAAAATTCAAACTAATGTGCAACTGTGGAAGTTTTTAAGAATTGGAAAGTGTAAAAGTTGAAGAAGACATGAAGAGAGAAGTGTGTTTGTTCCTATCTAGGCCTAACCTAACTATCCTTTCAGGTTGGATCCCTTCACTATCACTTTCTTTACATCACTGTACCGTGTTTCTACACTGTCTTACTATACCATCATGCAATTATTAATTTTATTAACTTTTTTTTATAACTGTTAGTTTAATTTTAATGTCCTTAAAGGCATGAATGTTGAAACCATTTTGATTATTTTTTTTATTAGATTTTTATTTGAGTTCTGTTCTTATTTTTAAATTGTGTTTTATAAGTTCTTTCTAATTTAAAAACTGATATTTCTGTTATTTAACTTTAAAAAAATTATTTACCATTTATAAAAATGAGTGTCATTCATATTTTAAGAACATGTGTTCTAATATACTTTCTAACATTTTAAAATTATGATTATACAATAATCGAATGAAAAAACCCAAACTCGCAGACCCCTAGAAAGAATGTTAACATTTAGGGAATATCTATATTTTCTATTATTCCATTATATTTCCACTTATGTTCATCACCTTTTCCAAGATTCGGATTTGAATTTGAGATTCACACTTGGGTATTTGAAGGTAAAATGGAGATTTGTATTAAGAGATTTGTATTTGACCCAATTCTAATCATTACGATAGCATAAAATAACACCAAATAAATGGTAAAGTTTTATCAATTTTGTCTGTAAAATTTTGTATGTCTTTTTATTAAAGGCCCTTCTTATTAAAATTGGACTCCAAATATATACACTCTTGATAGAAACCTGTAAACTTTTATTTTCACATCTTGGCCTTCCCTCCCTGCCCATCTTTTATTTGCATACTTGAGTCACTTGATACATTTTTTGAAAGATTTATTTATCAAAACAAGTGGAAAAAAATACAATCGATTTTATATTTGGCAAATTAAAAGTTTAATATAAATATTAGGAATGGCCCCTCGAATCTTTGGGGATATTGAAGATTCGAGGGTATGATGACATTTTAAATTTGAGACTCATATCCTTAAAAAGAAGAATCAAATTTTCAAGTGAAATTTGTTAGAACTCGCTTACTGTTTCCAGCTTATGATTTGGGTCACTTTTTCATTCAAGTCTTATATTTTCCACTACTGGCTGGCAGGTCTTTCATAGTTTCATGTGCCTTATAATCTAACTTAAGACTAGGAAAGGCGCAACGTTCAGTTACCAGCTGTTAATTTATCACTGTGAAAGGGTGAACCCACATTTTGCCAATGATACATTTCTCGGCTATGCCGTGAATCAAAATCCAGGACTCCTAGCTCAGTTGATAGACACTACCGATTGATAGATTCAGATAGCTGAATCAGTTTAATGCGGATCATTTCGTAGATAATTCTCATGAAACATAAATCTTGTATTGTATGTATTGTAAATATATGGAATTTCAGATGATTGAACCTCTGCTGTATTACAATTTAGAGGGAACAAATATCATTGTGGGAAGTTAAATCATATTCTTTTTTAAAAGATCCTTATTTAAGATTCTGCTGTATCTGTTGAAAGTGATGTTGTTCTTCTCCAGAGAGCAGACCCCGACCACCCGTATGGCTACACCAACATGAAGCATGTGTCATCCCTCATTTCTGGAGTGGGCATCTTTTGTGTGGGCAGTGGCTTATCGTTATACCATGGTGTTACCGGGATTCTGCACCCTGCAGAGATGCAATCCTTTTTCTGGGTTAGTTTATTACAAAATATACTTACTTTTTTCTCTTTTTTTTTCTTCTTATTCTGCTGTTATATCAATCGTGGGAAAGTTTTCTTGAATAATTTCCAGTTTTTATCGTCCCTTACTAAAGTTTTGATAGCTATCTCCTGCCATAGCAGTTAGGAAAATAATAAATACAATTAGAGACAAATTATAGCTTTGACAACAAATACAGAGTAAAGAAGATCACTTCCACACAGTGCTCCCTGGGTAGCACAAAATGATCTTCAAACCAGACACCGTTCCCAGGATCTATACTGTATTGGGAAGCAATAAGGAAAATCAAGAATCTAGCCAATAGAAACAAACCAAATAAAGATTCAGTTTTTGGGGGAAATTACTTGATACCATCTTATGTTTCATCCTCCAATAAATTATAACAATCATATGAACTGTATTGGGAAGGATAGTAAATATTATATAAAACTAAAAGTGAAGCAAGCAATCTATTAATTATTGTCCTTTATCTTAATCGATCTCAATTTTCTTTTTATTCTCCCAACCACACTTAAAAAAAAGGGAGGGCTGAAGGGTTGGTATAGTACAGATAGCTTTGTGCAAGACCTTGCAGTTAAATTGTTATATGTTCATCTTAAAATAGGGTGTAATGAGGTGGACTGGATAGAACTAGTGCAAGATAGGGATACATGGCATACTTTTGTAAATGCTGCAATGGACTTTTGAGTTCCTAATCCCATAGAGTAAGTTCATTTTAAAATACTGCTTTAACTTGTTTATACTGCAATAGAGAGATGTTCACTCTCTCTGAGATAGGGATTAGGTCAGCACGTAAAATATATATATATGTATATATCTGCTGCATTCCAGATGGGAAGGAAAGTGAAGGATTGATTATAGCTAAATCTTCACACCTGACTATATTTTCATAAATATTATTTTAAAACTCAAATTTTTTCTTACTTTTGAGGTGTTATATAGAGTATGATAATGGGGTTATGGATAACTAATATAAAATATAGAGAGAAAATATCAGCATCTGTGTCTGAAAAGAGTGGAAAACCATTTAGGAAAAAACACCTTGGTACACCCGACTGGGATAAGAACCCCAATATCTCTGTCATCGGTAGTCTAATGTAACATGAGAGTGACGCCTTAGACCATTTGTCCACTGTTTTTTTTAATTTTTTTTATTTGAATGAAGAGCTGTTAAGATTAATGTTTTTAAAACCAATTTCTAGGCTTTCTTCATTCTTGGAGGCTCCCTTGTGTCAGAAGGGGCAACTCTTCTTGTTGCTGTGAACTCTATTCGCAAAGGAGCGTCTACAAACTCCATGACATTTATGGAATATGGTATTTATTACGCCTTTAACAAGTATTTTAATATTGAGGACAAACATGATTAGGAATGAAATTGTTTGGTTAAGCATTGAAGTACAGGGGTTATTTATTGGAGATAGTAGCTAGGAAATAAGGGTGAGCTGGTATGGTTATATAATGAGCATGGAGCAGGAAAGGATAGCAAGGAAAATATTAGAGATTAAGTGTATTGGCAAAAGGCTACATGGGGGATCAAGAAAGATATGCGAAGGTTATAGCAAGTGTACAAGTGAAAGGAGAAGGATGTTAGAAGGAATGAGGAGGATGGAGGCATTTTACTAAACTGATCAGCCCACAGGCTGGAAACAATTTATGAAAAGTATTTTAATATCATAAATAGGGTTGGAACTAGGGGTGAACGGGATCCTGAACCCTCGGGAAAAGTTCGAGAATTTATCTGTTATAATAAAAGTCAAGACTTAGATATTGTCGCTAATAATTTACAAAGGTATGAGTTCAATAAATTTAATTAATAAATTGAATATTGAGGATAAATATCATCATGATTAACACTTTTACAAGATGTTTGTACTCATTACATGCATATTGTAATAATTTTGTAGTGATGAAATTGTTGTTTTTAGTGGACCTATTAAGGTTTGTACATCGGACAATGGATAAATGTTTAGTGAAAAAATGTTTATTATGTAGACTTTTAAGAGCAAACAAGATATCAAGTGTGCTTATTGTGAATGGTGTGGCAGACGTGATAAACTCGGATATCATGTATCTAAAAAAACATCCCCAAGAAAAACCTAGAAATAAGGATCAACGGAGTATTGCAAGTTTTGTAAAACGTAAATTATGTGTTCAGGAAAAACTCATGGTTGTAAATAGCGATAGTATTTCCCCTAGTGTGGTTGATAGTGATAGACCTTGCAGTAGTGGCGAGTCTACAAAAAAACCAAAATTCTATGAAAATCAACAATTAAACCAAGGCCTCCCGGAATTACACTCCATTGCCTCTTACTCTCAAGATGTAAAATTAAATGTTGGTACCGGTAAGCCTACCGGTATCAATGAACAATTAATAACAATATGTAATGCACACAAGGAAATGGGAAGGTTGCCATTTCTGGGAGGCAACTACATTTTTTATATGTTAGGTACTATAAAAATAACTGTGATTAAAAATATATTTAAATTTGAATTTTCCAAACTATGTAGTAGGTAATAATTCTTATTCCCTTTAACCTCTCTCAAATATTCAATGTTTTATTTTTAATGCTATGGTTTTTGGGGATTTTTTTAAAAATGAAAATGTTATGTTCTAGGGAAATATCGGAGCTCAGAACATATTCTGCACCCCTACCTTCCTCTATCTTCTTCTAAGTATAATAAAATAGATTTAATGGGTTTTTTATTCTATTTGTACCTAACTCTCAACATTTCTATCATATTTATTTAATGGGATAATATAACATGTATAGCACACTTTATTTCTTATATATTATCTTATTTTTTAGTATTGCGTGGACATGACCCCAGTGTTAATGTTGTGCTAATGGAAGACTTTGCTGCTGTGATCGGTGTCGGAGTAGCGGCAACTTGCATGGGCCTAACCTCTTACTTGGGCAGTCCAATACCCGATGCGATGGGTTCGTTGTTCGTTGGAGGCATTCTCGGTGGTGTCGCTTCATTCATCATTTACACAAATGTGGCAGCGCTTGTAGGCAGGTACATTATTAGTCTAGCTGTATTTTTAATATCACTTACATACAAAAGATAATTAATGGGAAATAAATGGCTCAGCTTGGAAGAGGAAATGAAATCATGCCTAAGAATCCAACAAAGATTGGTGAAATCTTATTGCCTCTTTTTTAGAGGGGCGCTATCGATGAATCTTAATCACCAATTATAATTTTTTTTGTAATTTTCACACTTTATGTATACATACACAGTGTTAATGTGTATGAACC
>CABEEJ010000301.1:203131-258021 GCA_901482245.1 Timema douglasi | reverse complement strand
CACACACACACACACACACACACACTAGTGAATTGTTGCAACGACATATGCAAATTATCACACTAAAATTCAAATCTTTTTCATAGGTCACATTACAGTAAAAAATTTCAAAACTATCCCTCCTTCTCTATTTCTAAAGTTTTGTGATAGTTTGTTCTAGTCTTAAATTGTGTATTGGGTTCCTTTTTTTAATTGTAAAAGTCACGTTATGTTTTTTCCTTTAGTTTATCCTATTCACCTCTTTAAAAAAAAAAACCGTGCAAAATAATATTGTAGCTCATAGCTGTAAAGTGGTCTTTTTTTTTTAAGAGTTTCCTTGATTAAATAATTGTATTCTTTGTAAGGGTGGCTAGAGTTTTTTAAATTTTTACCATCACATTGCTTATTACGGTACTTTAATTTTGCAATTTGAAATTTAATATTAGAAATTCTTAATCTTGAAAATTGAGTTGGTTAAACTCCACTTTTTTAAGAAGCCAAATCTTCAATTTACTTGTGAATCCAGAATCTCGAATTTAAACCTAAATCTTGGAAAAAAGATAAACATAAGAGGAAATATAAATATTATGGAATAATATAAAATATAAGTATTAAAAGCTAAAAGTTAACATTCTTTCTTAAAAAATCTAAAATAATATTTTTTTTCTAATGCTTTTGAGTCGTGAATATCCTTAAGTTGGAATGGAAGGGGACGCAAGAAAAGGTGATTGTTTTTTTGCATTTTTTTTTATGGCAAAACAGTTTTTTGGCCAAAATAAATAAAATATTGCTCCAGTACAGTCATGAGTTTAATTTTCTTCATATGTTGATATCAACAGTTCCAGGACATCTGTCATTACATTCCAGAACACCCTTGACAAATATGCAAGAGATTTTGAGGTCACCATGTGAAGAAAATTAAATTATCTGTTTGTACTTGAGCAATATTTTATTTATTTTGGCCAAATAAATATTTTGCCATACAAGCTACAAAAACACTGCCTTTTTCTCACATTACCTTCTATTCCACCTAAGGAATCCAGGTATTTTAGGGTCCTGTCCCTAGTTGTAAGTGGAAGAAGGTAAAGGAAATGTACACCGTGCCTTGAAGAGATAAGAGTAATTCTGATTGTTATAATGTTTTCTCTTCTCCATGTTACTAATTATTTGTTGTTGTTGGTGACCTGGTGTCTAGGGGTAAGGTGTCAGACGTCTGTGCTGGCGGCCGGGGTTCAATCCTCGGTCCCGGCACAGATTTATCTGATTACCAAACCCTTCCTTCACCTCTGACAAGACGTGTATTAATCACAACTTGTGAATGTGGGGAATGCCAGGCCTCCATCGTGGTTCGGATTCCACGTAAACTGTAGATCCTCCATTTAATCTCACAATCACCCTACCATTACACATTAGCGTAAGTGCGTATAACCCCAATGGGTAGTAAGATGCGGTGCTAATAATAATAATAATAATAATAATAATATTTGTTGTTTGGCTAAAAGGTTTGACCATTTTCTCGGTTGCAGATCCATTCCTCAGGAAAGACTGGACAAAATCAATTCTGAACTAGAGTCTGACGTGATGATTCGAGCAATCCATGATGTTAAAGGTATCGATATGGGAAACAGCCTTGTCAGGTATAAGGCTGAACTAGACTTTGATGGACGAGAACTTACGAGAAGCTATCTTGATAAGCAGGACTTGAACTTATTACTTGAAGTGAGTACCTTCATATTTTAAATGGTTTCGTTCATTGAAATGTACAAAGTAATACATTTTTGAAACCTTTGGAAATTAGTTTATTTTAAATTAAAATCAGCCCCTTTAAGCATGAATATCATTATGAATTAAATATCTACACTATTTAAGTTGTTAATTACAGTTATAGCTACATCTAAATATCAGATTCTTAAATTGAATTGTGATTGATATATATATTCATGCAATTGTCTTTCTACTCATCAACATCATCATCTGTTTCCAGCCTGTAGTTGGATCAGTTTATTAAAATGGCTCCATCTCTCTATCTTTCCACTACTTTTCTTCCTTTAATTGTTTCCATTACTCTCTCACTTGCACACTTTCTGCTATCTGCTCCTCCAATCTCTTTCTTGCCTCCCTTGTGAATTTTTTTTACTACTTTTCCATCACTTTCTTTGGCATCCTCCACTTCCATCCTCATTACATGCCCATACAATCTCAAGTCTTGCCTCCTCTACTATCTCATGTACCCCCTGTACACCCTCAAGTATTACAAGAAACAAACTTTCAACCTTTTATCTAACGCTTAAAGCAAAATTGTTTTCTACTCTCACTGTGTCTGTCCATGCTAACGCCAGTTGTGGCACTGCGTCTGCACTCACCCCTGCCACAACATGAAGCAGTTACAGGGATCAACAAATACAATAATATTGGAACACATTAAAACCCTCAAATTAGTTTACTTAAGAATTAAAGGAGAAAGAAAAATCCAAATCAGCCCTACAATTATGTTTAATGTTCATATTTAGATAGTGTTTAACATTAAAAACAAAGTGACGCATCTCATTTCTCCATGAAAATTTTCTTGAGTGTACTTTACATAAGCAGAAATATCAAATTTTGATCATATCTTCGCAATTCTTTATAACCAAAATAACTTATTCCATAGTTGTAGGACCCTTAGAAACATAAATACTTGTATTTGAAAGAATATTTTAGGAGATAAATATTTTCCAAGTTATAAGCTAATATATTTTTTCTTAAAGAGCTTTAGGATATAGTGAGTGGAAAATTAAGTTGGAACAAATATTATGTTTCTGTAACACTGTAAATTATTTCATGTATGTCTTTGGTGAAATGTGACGTTCTTATTCAGCAATATGTTTCTATAACAATGTATATTATTTTATTTCACATATCTTACGAAGTATAAGTATAATTTTAGTTAAAGGTTCAATAAAGTCCGTGCAGTGCACCGTACAATTTATTTTATGAAGAGTTGGGAAATTTATGTTGGTCAGACCACCTTGAAATGGATGCATTAATGGTGAAAGTAGTAGCTACATTATTATGCTTGGGATTTTAAAGAATTTTCAAAAAAGAAAATGCTCTTAGTCAATTCCACAAACTTTTAGCAAAAAATATTTGAATAAATCTTGAAAATACTTTTTTTACATTAAAGTTTTTGTCATTGCTATCATTATAATGTGCTTATAACTATTTTCAGGAAGTCAAAGCAATGAATGATATCAATGAGTTGGAAGGTTTTATGTTGAAGCACGGTGAAAATATTGTTGACATGATGGGGGCAGAAATTGACAGAATTGAGTTGAAGTTGAGGGTAAGTTTTTGTTATTTTGCCCCTAATTCTGTGTATGTAAAGGTACTAGTATTGACAAATTAGGCAAACTAAACAAATATGTGTAGCCATACACAAAAATATATATTTGTTTTCCTTCCTATATATATAAATATATTATAGTTAGATTAATTTTGTATATATAAATTAGGGATCTGCGAGTACTCGTATTCCGAGCTTCGAGCCTAGCTCGTCACTTAGGCTCGAAATCGAGATAGAAAGTTTTGTAGGCTCGTCATTTTCAAGCTTCCACTTGCTGTACTTAGCAATCTATTTTTAAAACGCATTAGTAAGCGTAGTATATTTAATTGTGATATCATCAGCATTTCCACTTATAAATCATTCGGTTACTTAACAAATTGTTAAAAATTAATTTCAAATTTCACATTATTAACGTAATGAAATTCTAAAACCACTTGCACCCAGTAAATTTATTCAATATTTTCGTCCATTTTGAATCATACGTGTTTGAAGTTGTTTACTTGTATCGCCATGACAAAGCAATGAAAATACAAATAGCTAAGAAGATTACTAAATAAATGAATGATTCGTTTTAATATTTTTACCCGGTCCCTTTCTAAAATAATAATTTATGTTAAATTAAAAATGTAATATCAAGAATATATAATTCTATTAAATGTTTTCAAACATAAGATATTTAGAACTAGTATTAAATAATATGTTTAGCTACAAAACTATCTCTAGTTTAGTTACTATTTAGTTATAGAATTGTGCGTATAACCCGAACGGGTAGTAAGACGCGGTGCTAATAATAATAATAATAATAATAGTTATAGAATTATGTTTGTTAAGCTGTTTAAAATCAATGTTGATCTTATTTATTGTAATACATAGTTTAACAAACTTACCACATTTAAATTAACAAAACATTTACTATTTCATATTGTTTGCTAGAAATATTATTTTAGTTGTATTATTTTTAATTTTAAAGTATCAGCATCAATCTTTTATAAGCTTTAAAAATTGAATTGAAGTAAGCAGCAGTCCAATCTATTGCAAAAGTGATTCCTTAGACCAATCAACAACTGATTCAGGTTTCATTCAAACTAAAATGTAATTTGTTTAAATGTTTTAACTATTTCTTTTAAAGCAATTTAACAGTTTATATCTTGAAAGTAATATTTTGTTTGTATCTTTTTAATTTACAGAAGAGCAACCCAGAAATTCGTCATTGTGACTTGGAGATTTTATAGTTCTTTCATATTCCAAAGCTGTGATATGTATTAGATATGAACAGCCCTTGTATTATTGTATATACCAACATGTTGTTTTATAATTAGCTTACTTTAATTTATTTTTTGTAAAGTAATATTAGCATTAATCATGAAGCTTTAATATCATTATCCATTGTTTAAAGTTGTGTACAGCACCTTATGTATTTATTTATTTCAAAGAATAACCAATCTGTGTCTTTGACATGATATTTTATCGTTTTAATTTGCTTAGTTGTATATTTTTTGTACACATGACGTGTTTTACCAGAGTCTTGTTTTATAAGAAAAGATTATATTCTTTCTCTCACCACAGTGACAATTTTATTTGCAAAAAAACACTTTTACATATTATATAAAAAGGCTAGTTATTGTTAGTTAAAAATATA
The DNA here is from genome assembly GCA_901482245.1 of Timema douglasi. Classification (NCBI taxonomy): domain Eukaryota; kingdom Metazoa; phylum Arthropoda; class Insecta; order Phasmatodea; family Timematidae; genus Timema; species Timema douglasi. The sequence continues at coordinate 253,081 of CABEEJ010000301.1, read as the reverse complement.
TGGGTGATATTTATTATTCCTTATTAATCTATATTGAAAATTAAATGGACATTCAAATAATACTAATGTAGTTATTAATTACTGAACAATCTATATAATATTTATAATATATTATATAAATATTTTTTACGCATACTCATTCACTGTTACCTGCCCACATGGGGTGCCAGTTTTTTAACCAGTCAAACTCTTCCTTACAATCACCCTCATGTTTTGATGACTTTTTAAATTATAGTCTTGAAAATCTTTTTAGTTAAAAGTTCTGTATCCATGAGGGGGTGGCGGAGGGGGGGAGGGTAGCTCACGTGAAAAATAAATTCCCAACATTTTTTTATGCACTGCATCTTACTAACCATTTGGGTTATATGCTTATGTATTAATTATGTTAATAGTTTTAGTCTTACCCGACTGAGATTTGAACCTCTATCTCCACGTCATCAGCTGTCTAATCTACAGCGAGAGTAGCGCGTTAGACTATGCGGCCACCGAAGCTGGTAAATTCACAGTTATAAATAAACAAGTTCCAAGGGTCCATGGCATTCTCTTACTTCATAATAGAGCACAATTAACTCCTTTGTCAGAGTGTTTTTACATGGTGAGAGTGAGGAAAACAGGAACTACTAACGAAATATGTCAGTGGAGTGGATTAACTCTTGACTGTCATAGGAATTGAAATAAAAATGAATATTCATAAAATGTTGTTTGATTTTTTACATATGATGATGGTCGACGTTATTTGAAGACTACATCAAATGGTAGCCTACCATACAAAATGTCATACTGAATATTAAATTATACCACAAGATTATCCTAATTCTGACTGTTTATCTTCATGCTGACTTTCATTTGTTACATCTTTACTTTTATCAACCCCCACCCCCAAATAAAAGGATATAAAATTATTCGCCTATACCATCTTAATCAAAAAGGAATACCAAATATGACCCCCTTACCCCCACAAACTGTTAATTGTGGATAAACACGTGAAAAAACTGAAGAGCTGAGCATTATAATGTACTTTCATCGCTGTGATGTTGTAAGCAGTGTCGGAGGGGAGGAGACACAAGTACGACAAATTTGTAACTTCATATGCAATAGGCCTACTATTGATAAATGTTAGTAAAATGGGATACCTTAGATCTTAAGACATTGGTCAATAAGACAATTAAAACATTTGAGATATATATAATAAAGGATTTATGAAAGTGTTTGCTTATGCTTAAATATTTGTAAGTTGTTGGCATAGCATAGCGATAAATCTTGCTGATAAATTGGCCCAGCACAGTTGTTTTAGTACAGAGCACAATTTAATTCAAAACCGTATGTACTTATATTGATAATGATAATATATTCTTAACTGCTGCACTGACATGTTTGGGGAAGGAGTGTGGGGGAGTGTTTATAGCAATGAAACAAATTGAAATTCACCAAAAGGTCCCATGAATTTTTAAATGATTACATTCACAAGCCTTAAAAATTATTTAGTATGTGTGTTTATTATAAGTAATGGTATAGAGCTAAAAGGAGAAAAATACCTAACCACTTTACAGTTGGAACAAATAAAATTTATAAAAAAAATTATAATGAAATTTATAGTATTATTACATATTTATGAATTTTTAGTATTTTACTATACTGTTTTAAATAGGGGTGTGTGAGACTTAAGGGTCCGCGAGTTTTATTTTTATTCTTGTCAAGCAAATTTCTCAGGAATCTCCTGAGTATCAAGCAGAATTTAATTTTTGTTCAATAAACTTATTGAATATCAAAACTTTGATCATATAAATAAAACTTAATTATTTATGATTCATATTGATTTAGTTTTAAAACATTATTCATTACAATTTTGTTAGGTGTGAAGATTTATCTTTAATCAACCCTTCACTATTCCAGAGAGAGCCAGGTTAACGTCTCCCTACTGAGGAATAGAAAAGAAGCAGTAATTTTTAAAAAGCACATAGTATACTTTTGTGCTAAGCTATACTTATGGCAGTCTTGCCTTAAGCTTATTTATATGAAAATACATACCTTATTTCTTTATCTCTTGTATCAGACCTTTCTATATTCAACAACTTTTTTTATTTTTTTATTTTTTTAAGTGGTTGATCTTAACAATATCTCAATGGTCTGATCTGTCTGTTGTTATTCTACCCCTCTTTGTTGAGTTCTCGCCTCCTCCTGGACTGCGCATTTCACAAACAACACCCAGACAAGCAGAGAGAATAGTAAACAATGATACCTACCAAACACACTGATGGACCACACGACAAGCTTTATGCAATAAGTTCAAAAATTAGATCCCAACTGTGACAAATATCTCTAGTTCGTGCAAAAAATTAATTTATTTTCTCATATGTATGATAAATTTGAATAAAATTTAAAAGGTTGACATCATACATCTCACAGCAGATTATAGAATATTATTATTTCTAACATGAAATAGAACAAGTTAAAATGTTTAAAATAAACATCAGAGTAAGATTTTTATTTTCAGTCTTCTGCCAATTTTCAGTGCATCTTTATTCTTATCTTGAGAGAGAATAAAAGGTGATTTTCATACATCTCTAGTTTTAATAAGATTCAATTTGAAATAATGCACATTTTGTTGACCATCCAGATGAGATTAAATCTGAAATATTTTCTCAGTTTTGTTAACAATAAAAAAATAAAAAATTGTTATGATGTTCTGAAATATGTGAAACTGTTTCAATCCCATAAAAAATAAATTCGATGTGATTAAAGTTTGTTTTAATTATTCCTATCAGCTCATTTCAGCAGGTAGGAAGGAGCAAGACAGGTAATTAAAATCCCTGAAATGCTATAGCCTAAGACATAAATTATAGAGAACTTTCATTCATCAATCACCTTGATTTGTGGTAAGTAAAAGGATTGGATTTTGTTCAATCAAAAGTTGAATTTTGATACTAAAAGTTGGTAAATAAAAGTCATTTTCAGATAAAAATTGGAAAAAAAAAGTGCTAATACTTTAGTGTCATAGATAAAAAAAATTGCAGCTAAAATTTAAATATTTGTTTTTGGTCACATTTTGACTGTCATAATCTAACACATATTTTAATTATTTTATACCAATGGTCTTTGCAGAAGGGAAATTCTGGACTGGAAACTTTGATGTGTTTTAGGAATATTAAGATTAAAATCATAATAGTACAGTTGGTTCTATTTTTTCTAGCATTTTCAGGCAAAGAACAATGTCATCTACTACTAAGTATAAATGTGTTTTGTTTAGACAGCGTTACTTCTGATTAAACTTTACATGATTGAACATTATTCACATATAAAAGGTCAATTAAATAATGTCATAAAACTTTTAAAATATATAGATAGTAATCTCAATATGCTAAGTGGAAGTTCGTAAAAAACATGTTTCACAATTTTTCGATTTCCATCCTCATCATACGCATCAACTGTTTCTAGCCTGTGACCAGGTCAGCTTATTAAAATGGCTCCATCTTCCTCTCACTTTCACACTTTTTCTAATTTGCTCCTCCCATCTCTTTCTTGGCCTCCCTTGCGGCCCTTTTCCTTCACACTTATTTCCATCATTTTCTTTGGCATCCTCTCTTTCTCCAATCTCATTACATGCTCATGCCATCTCAGTCTTTCTTTCTCTGCTATCTCATGTACTTCTTGTACCGCAACTCTTCCCCAGATAATTTGTTTCCCTTGTACTCCAACTCTTCCCCGGATAACTTGTTTCCTAATCTTGTTTATCCTCGTGACAGCTAATATGCTTCTCACAAACCTCACTCCCATAGTCTCCACTTTCCTAATCTCTCTTACATTCACTGTCCACGTTTCTGATGCATGTGTGACAATGAGCTTTGCACCCAAGATGCACTTAATTTGGTTACTGATGCATGTGTGACAACGGGCTTTGCACCCAAGATGCACCTAATTTGGTTACTCTGTTTCTTTATTCACCAAGGGGAAAAATTGGTTGCTACAACTGTAGGTGTTAGCATCATCATCATCATTTGTGTTTTATTTGATCAATCATTTTGAATAATTTACTACCAAACTTGATTCTACTATATTTTAAATCTATACAAAAATGGCAGAATATATTAATACAATATCACTTAACTTATTTATAATAATATATTCATTGAAGTAATCCTATTTATGTGGGTTTTTTCAAACAATTATTAGATTATTAAAAATTATCCATCAAAAAATACAGTTGAAACTCAAGTCCAGCATCCTTGGGGCCTGACAAGTACCGACAACTTTATTAATCTATATAGAGAGACGAAGGGGGTGTGTGTTCATTGCCTTAAAGAAAGGGCGGAACACCACCCAAAACAAAATGACCTACACCTTCTGGATTCAAACCCAGTTCAAAGTCTAGATGGATGTCAAGTGATGATTGTTTTAAGATATATTAGCCTCATTTAATTGCCTTAGTATTTGGTTGTTGTACTGTGTAGTTTGAGAATGCTCAAATAATTCCCTACAAATGAAAAAGTTCAAGAGTCACTATTTTAAAGCATGTGTATTAATAGTAACTTGGTAGGTGACCTGGCGGTCTAGAGGTAAGGTGTCAAACTTCTGTGCTGGCGGCCGGGGTTCAATCCTCGGTCCCGGCACAGATTTATCTGATTACCAAACCCTTCCTTCACCTCTGACAAGACGTTTATTAATCACAACTTGTAAATGTGATGGATGCCAGGTCTCCACAGTGGTTCGGATTCCACGTTAAACTGTAGGTCCTCCATTTCATCTCATAATCACCCTACCATTACACATTAGCGTAAGTGCGTATAACCTGAACGGGTAGTAAGACGCGGTGCTAATAATAATAATAATAATAATAATAGTAACTTGGTGCTATTTTTCAAATCAAGAGGTTTTTTCTGTTTACCAGCTCATCTCAAGTGATATGAATTTATAATTCAAATCAATCGATCAATTATCTAGGGCATTTTAAAATTTCTTTTTAGTTTTGGCATACATATATTTTAAGAGTGACATCTTAAATCACGTGAACAGCGGTTATAATCTATTTATATACTCTTGATTACCAAGAAAAAAATAACATCTTAAAAACCAAGGAGAAATAGAGGAAATTGAAGTCATGATCCTCTAGATGTTGAAACTTTTTGCATAGGTTAGGTTTTGTCATTTTGGATTTGAAACATCCATATTATTCTTTTTTTTTATGGAGGGAGCAAGATTTAATGTTCACATATTCACTAGAAGTTGGTAGCTTAGAGAATGCGATTTAAGAGCAGTTTTTTTTTGTGCAGTTTTTGAGCAAAACTTTTTTTTGGGAAAAATAAATTATTTCTTCATTATAAACCTATAGTTTAATTGTCTTCGCATGGTGATATCAACAGTTGTTAAATATCTGTCCAGGGTGTCCTGAAATGTAATGACAACTTTTTCTCTTCATTTAAAAAGTATCTGTTGCCGTTATGCTCATGACAGATATTCAACAACTGTTGATATACCCACGTGATCAAGGTTAAACTATGTTTCTACTGTAGTAATATTTGATTTATTTTGACCAAAAAATGTTCTGCTATAAAAACTACAAAAATCTTACCCTTTCTCACGTCCCCTGCACTCTCACCTTGAGAGCGAGTGACTCATGTGGTCATTCACCAAGGAAAACTAAAAAATAACAAGACAGGAAATTTTTAAAGATATTCTCTGTAAATCCTGAAAAAGTTGGGGAAATTTTGTAATTGGGGTTTTAGCCGTAGGTCTACTGATACCACAGAGTGAGGATATTATATTAAACCAAGGGTGATCAACCCATGGAACATGCAGACATTTTAATTGTCACTTTTGTGGTTGACTCTTATTGCTTCTTCGACAACCAAACCAAACATTGATGAAAACGTGAATATCAAAGAGCTCTAAAAGCCTCACTAAAAACTGTGATAGTTTTTTTTATTATTTCGACTTTAGTGGTTTTTTTTATTAAAAAACAAGTTGTGATTTCTTCGAGTATTTTTACGTTTTATTAATACTGTTATTATCAATCAAACATGATTATATAATTTAAGTGGTATGTTACTTTTATACAACTCTGTTATCCATGTTGTTTTTAAAAATAATCTTACCCGCTTCAGTGGCCACGTGGTCTATGGCACTATTCTCGCAGTAGACTAGTTTGAGGTTCAAATCTCGGTCGGGTACACCAAGGGTGGTTTTTTCAACATGGTTTTCCAATCTCTCCATGAAAATTCGAGTATACTTCCCCTAAATATAACCTCCTAATCTCTAAAACCATTAGCTCATAAGCTGTTAACTTGATTGAGTAGTAAGACGCAGTGCCAAAAAAAATCTTAAATTATTTCTGGATTGCGTGTTCTGGAAACATGCAATTATGTATTCCTAATCGTGTTTAATAATATATAGGGCTTTGTTCTATTTATTACATTTTTATTTTTAATATGTTACCTAAAGTAAACATAAATAGTCCAGAACTCTCCATACCTCACTAAGGAGCTAAAAAAAGATTGTTTTATTTAAATATGTCTAAAACATTTTTATTATATTTTTCTCAGGAAATTGGTGGTAGGGTAAGGTTAGAGTAGAGTTTTTGAGGTGGAGTGGCACACTCAAGTTAATCAAATGCTATTATGATATATAATTTGCGTGGGTTCATTGAGAGAAGAGTAATAACAATAATTAGGGGGTACATTTGACACGCAAAGGAGAGGCATCCTGTGTCGGAGAGACCGCATGTTCAAGGTTAATAAAGATACCCGTTGAAGGTTAAGTTGGCTGGTTGCTGCGTGATGTGGGTCAACGGGACGCTTAGAAAAAACTTAATTTACATAATGCTGTCACCTCGGCGCGAGCGGCCTCGTTTACTTCTAAACACTTGAATTGGATTATTTTTTTAAAGTCACTTCTCTTGGTCTTAACCACGACTTGAGTTCAATTACATCTGTCAAGTACGGGCATTTGTTTATGTTTGCGGTTCATACCGTGAGTTAACTCCCTACTCCCCCCAACCCCAATCCCAAAAGATAGGGTCACCCTCAGTAGACCCTAGGAAAACTTCATTTGCGGGGATCTCAGCTATCTTTCCTGCCCCTCAAAAATTAACAATTAATAAACTTAATTTTTGTTTGTCTACCTCGATAATTTTGGGGTAGTGTTCTCAACTAAGGACCCGATGTTCGTGGGTTCAATCTAAGCTGGGGTCGATGAATTTTACTTGAGCAATAAAAATTCGTAGCGCAACCTATATCGGAGGGGAAGTAAAGTTGTCGGTCCCATGTTGATTGTGGCATGTTAAGGAGCCCTTGAAGGTGTGTGGAAATACGTTTTACAGCAAAATTGGTAGGCCCTTTTGCTCTCACTCATAGAAATTCTTTTGAGTTCAAATGATAAGTGGGTTCAGAAAGTACACATTAAATAAATACCTTGAATAAATAAAAAATAACAAAAAAAAGTTTTATATTTTTATAATAGTTTACACCTATATACCAATTTTCAGTCATATCAGGGAATGCCCTAAAAGATAAAAAGGTAATAATTAACGCCGTGTTTATATATAAAATATATATATTTTTATATTATATATTATATAAACACAGCATTAATTAATATCTTTTTACCTCCTAGGGCATTTTCGGTAATAATTAAAGCCGTGTTTATATATAAAATATATATATTTTTATATTATATATTATATAAACACGGCATTGATTATTACCTTTTTACCTTTTAGGGCATTTCCTGATATGACTGAAAATTGGTCACCCTTGGTGTAATAGCTTCCCAATTCCTAACCCATTAGCGTAATTTGTACTTAAGCGTATAACCCGAACGGGTAGTAGGACGCGGTGCTAAATAAATAAATTCAAGCTTACTGGGATAAAAATCGAACAAAGGTTTGGGAAGAAATCAACCCTTTAGATGAAGTGAGCCCGCATTTGCGTGGAGGGAGAGTGGAAAAACATTTAGGACCCAGTGAACTTGATCTTTATAAGGGAACAAAGTATAGATGTGCTGAGTTTGAATTAAATCAGTTTATGCTCTGAAAAGTTATCGTGAAACATCCATCCGCCACTGCCAGACTAATGCAAATCAGTGGAGTTAAAACGGAGAGCTCGCTTCACTCGTGTAATAAATTAAACCACATGTTTATGTTTTTCACACTCTTGAATATATTTGTTAAATCACCAGGACAGGGAACCTACTATACGAGCGCGCAAGCAAATACTTCTTACCCCAACTTGCTTTTCCCCTCTGCCACCTAAGAAAGCACCCTCCCCCTCCTTAAATCGCGGGGCCCTGTGCGGCCCTGTTGCAAGATAACACCTAGTTTAGGTACAGTTTAATTTTGATGATAATAACCTTTTAAAAAACAAACTTTTTTTGCGGCCAACCTTGATAATATTTTACTACATTATTAGTTCAAATAAGTTGAAATATGACATCTTTATACGTGAATTAAACCAGGGCTTTGGTTTAGTGTGCCAATGCTCTATCACTTAGCTATTCAGGGATCATCCCATACTCAGAGTCATTCTTCACTCATATTTTAATACAGAGTCTGTGATGGACATGTGAATATAATTGGCTACTAAGAGCTATAATCGATATCACAGCCACTGGTAACTCGGTTGTAGCTTTATGCTGCCAATAGTATAAATATATTGTACATTGCAAGATAATCAAGATGAAAGAAAGCAATGCTATACAATTAAGTATATATGAAAGGCAAAAGCTTAGTGGTAGAGCATTGGTGTGCTAAGTCGAAGGCCCAGGGTTTGATTCCTGTGTCCAAGTGTAATTTTTCAATTTTTTTTCGCATATGACTTAGCTATGACTGATCTTGGTGATTATAATCATTCATCCCCTAAGTTTTGCCTTTCATATATATTGAATTATTGTATAGCGTTACTTTGTTCCATATATTATTAGTTATATTATGTTTTCATAGTTATTGATAATGTATATCAAAAGTCACAGTTTAATATCGCACAACGTATAAATAATAAAAATTGTTTTAGTAATTTTTATAGCCGTCAGAAAAGTTTCCTCTTATCTAATCTGGACTTTATCAATATGAGCAAAGCAATAACATATCCACCTGGAAGGAGAAAAATATTTAGGGGTGGGCTTGGGACCACCCTAAAATCTACACAGATATTTATCTACTATACTTTACTCAGAGGTATGATATTTAAAAAATTTGTAGCTCCTGTACACAAACATGTACAGCTCAAAAGCCAGAACTAAAATTTTTGTATTAAGTTTTTTAACTAATTAAAAACTAGGTTTGTTGAAAAACAATTTTAATAAAATGAAGAATTAGCTGTCTGTCTTTGCATGATATCTACTGCAAGCAGAGGTCTAACATTGTAATAATTAGTAGCCCCTGTGCAAAAAAAAAAAAAAGTGTGCCATGAAGCCGAAATTTTTAAATATAAAGTTAATTTCCCCTTGCAACCACTAAAATAAAAATAATTCTTTCAGACACCACCGATTACTTCAATTAGTAGAACATAAAATTAACTGTGACCAGTAATGACTCTGTAATGACTACTGTTTGAAAAGGTCATTGTATTGAAACTCATCATCGTCAACATCATCAACTGTTTACAGCCTTTGGCTGGGTCAATTTAGTAAAATGCCTCCATCGTTCATTATTCTTTCACAACTCTTCCTCCTTTAAGTTCTTCCATCATTCTCCTCTCACCTGAACACTTCCTGTTATCTGGTCCTCCTTTTTATTTCTTGGCCTCCCTTACGGTATTTTTCATACATACTTTATCTCCATAATTTTCTTAGTCATCCTATCTTTTTCCATCCTCATTACATGCCCATACCATCTCAATCTTGCTTCATATACTATCTTATGTACAGTAATAATAATATTTAGCACCGCGTCTTACTACCCGTTCGGGTTATACGCTTTAAGTACTAATTACTCTAATGGATTAAGAATTGGGAAGGTTGAATTAGAGGGAGTGAACTCGCATTTGCGTGGAGGGAGAGTGGAAAACCATTTAGGACAAACCACCCCCAGTTCACCCGACCGAGATTCGAACCTCGATCTCCCCGTCCTCAGCAGTCGAGCTCAACACGACAAGCGCGTTAGCCAACTACGCCACCGAGGCGGGTTTATGTACAGTACAATCTTCTAGATCTAATTAATGTATTTCACTTAAAACACGCTGTGGTATTTTATATATTTTGACTACCTCCTAAACCCCACATTTGATATTTTTACATTTACATTAATCGGATATGTATAAAGAAGGTTCAATTTTAGAGGAATTGTACCCGCGTTTGCTTTGATGAATAGTGATAAACCACTGAGAAAAAAAACCTCAGTTAACTGAGTTGGGATTAGAACCCCAAACTCTTCGTCACTGACTATTTAAACAATACAAGATTGTCGCCTTACACCATGTTCCTATAATTGCAGTCGTCGGTACAAGCAACTGTTGGTAGTAAAAACTATTTATTAAACATTTTACAACCACTAGTAAGTATAAGCATCAAAGCTAACTATTTATTCAGAATGGTTCAATAAACTAGCGGTAGAGTAGACGCAGTAGCTCCTTTCTAGCACTTACCACAGTAAATAATGTAAATTGGCCATTGTCTATTAATTAATAAGAAATAATAGGAAAACCAGCATTGATAAACAATGCCAAGAATGAATACTTATTGTATTTTGGTACCTTACTTGTTTTAGATAAAAACAAATATTTCTGTAAATTCTATTAGAGCTATTAATATATGAATAAACAAAGATTTTTCTTCGAAAACAAATTATTTAAACACATTGATGTAATTTTCATGCATGCTAATTTCGTAAACATCCCGTGTTTCTACCATGAAATCGCAAACTATTTCCAAACCTTAAGTTCTGAGCTATTTAGTATTATTTGTAATCTATTAGTTAGCAAATTAATACCGTAAAATAAACATTATTCAAAACCTGCTCTAATATTTGTATTGCTATAAAATAACATTTATGTATTTATTCAAAGTTGTTAAGATTTTTACCAATGATTAATTAAATCTTAAATTAATATAATACTATTTTGGATATAGCCTTTAAAATATTGGAGAATGTACCCAAAAGTTTAAGGAAACAAATATTTATCATTGAAAAAATAAACTGCTAAAACATTTAAGCCTTGCATATATTTTATTAATATCTACTGGTATCTTGATTTCATGAGTTACTTAAGTTTTACCGAAATTTCATAAGTATATTCAGTATATAGACTCTGTATACTTGTTCGGCTGCCGGCAAGGTGGAGGGGGCAGGGGACAGTCATTCAAGGATTGTTTAAGGAAAGCTGGTTTATGAAATTTTAAAATTGTTCAATGATAATTGTGATGATTTTCTTCAAAATTGATATATCTCTAGTGTCTTAAATGAAAAATAGCATTGTAGACTTGTTTATTTTTTAAATAAAATTCTTTAGGAGTACCAAGTAAACTTACTGATAAGCAATTTTTTCAAACCATAATTTATTATTTGAGAAATTATGTACGGTTATATAGTACCATTTATTTTAAAAGTGTATAAAATATTTGCACTATTTTCTAATGAAAAAAACAAAGCATTACGTTGGTTTGAACACTTATTTTAGCACTGTGTCTCACTGCCCGTTTGGGATACATGTATATAGTATGCACTAATTACATTAACGTGCTAAAAACTAGCAAGGTTAAATACACTGGAAGTGTACCTGCATTTGCGGGGAGAGATAGAGACTGTATGGAAAACCATTTAGATTCAAACCCCCCTCATTACACTCGATCAGGATAAAACTCGAGATTTTGATAGAAATATGTAAAGTATTGTGATCGTCAAAACAATTGAACTCAAGATTTTGATAACAATATTTTGGCTGTTTTTTTACCCTTTTAAACTGAAAAAGTGGCTTTCACGGTGCCATCTGTCTGTCTATTTGTCTGTCTGTATCTCGCCCTAGAGCCATCGTGTTCTCCCCTCCTCCCCCCCTCCCCCCAAGGCTTTGATATACTTTTATATTTAACCTTAAGATTAAAGATAGTTTACTGAAGGGTAAAAAGATATAGGCCTAAAATTGATTTTCTCAAAATCAACTTAAACGATTTTGATTACATTTTATATTCAGGCATTGTTTAACGATACAAAAAAAAATGGCGATTCTCGTTTTCCCATGAAAATAACACTAAGGGTACTTCAAATAAGTGAAATTTTCCAATTTTGATAATTTATCCAGAACTATTTTAGATAATAAATAGCCAATCATTGTAAAGCCCTAGTACTAAAAAAAAAGTTTAAAGATTTAAAACTAACATCATCTGAGCTATAATCAAACGCGTATACCGTTTTTATGAAGCTCTTTGAAACATGGAATTGAGTGCTATTCTTTTTAGTGAACAAAGATGTCACTTCTTTCTCATTGTTTTTTGTAACAGTGACTCTTATTTCATATATGCCCTATTACATTAAATTTCTTTGTTCTTTAAGTGGTTAATTCATTTTGTGTAAATGTTATTTATTATGTCAACAAAATATAGTTTCGTGCATTAAATAATATTTAAAATTTTATTTAATAAGACGGTTGTTTCTAAAATAATTTACCCCTGTGGCGTAGTTGACTACCACGCTTGTTTTGTGTAGAGCCAAATGGTCGTGGACGGAGGAATTCAAGGTTCGAATCTCGGTCGGGTAAACTAGGGGAGTTTTCCACTCTCCCTCCATGCAAATGCTGGCTCACTTCCTCTAAATTCAAACTTCCCAATTATCAATGCGTTAGCGTAATTAGTACTTAATCGCTTACACACGTACATGGTGACAGTAGCTATCAAACAAAACAAATGTTGGTAGGCTTTTGTCGGCATTAGTTTCCAGATTGGTTCGCTACAGTTGAAATTAAAAAAAAAAAAAGTGTTAATAATGGTAAATATTATAGCGTGCTGGCATTTTTGCTATTCAAAATTAAACTCTTATATTATGTGTTCGTTTTTTAGTGCAGTTCAGAAAATAATTATTTAATATACAACCAAATCTATAAAAGAATAAGAGCATCACTGGGTATCATGTGTTAGCTAAATAAATGGTTATAGGTGGGGGAGTTCGGGATTCAAATCCCTGCCGTGTATGTGTACTGAGCTCGGTTTCCTCACTCATCCTCCATGGATTGTGTCCCAGAACGGTAGTAAAACGCGGCAGCCTTAATTCTTTCTTGTGTTAAATATTAGACATGTAGAACGATGGGAGACTGTGTGTGTGAGTGTATTTTAAACGGACATTATAAGCGTTAATAAATATTCATGGTAGGCTAAACAAATCCATACCATATTGTACTCTTGAGTTTGGTGGCTACAGGTCATGAAGCACCCTGCCAAAGATATTGGGTTCGAATCTGTGTTGGGGGTTTGAATATCTGCCGAGGTGTACTGTTGGTAGTTCTTACTAAATGGTTTCCCAATCTTCCTCCACGTAAATGCTTGAACATTTCCTTACTCCCCCTCCACGCAAATGTGGATTCAACCTTCCCAATTCCTAATCCTGTTGGACTTGCGGTTCTACTTCTTCTTTCAATCTGTTTTAATATTTGGTTTGGTTGAAGTGTACATAGAGAAGAGCCAGCCTCGTATAGATTGTTAACTCTCTAAAAAAGAGTGCAGAGTGATAGATACCCGCCTCGGCGACGCAGTTGGCTAACGCGGCAGATTCGTATTGAGATAAACTATCGAGGACGGGGGAGATAGAGGTTCGAATCTCGGACGGGTGAACTGGGCTGTTTTTTTCCACTCGCCCTTACCCTTATCTCAAAGAATTTTTAAAAAATATCTTCTAAAAACCATGTTTAGACTGCATCTTTTTCCAAAAAACTCCAAACAAATTAGATACGTTTAACGTGATACTTTAACTTAACTCTAAACAACTCGATAGTTTTAATCAGCGTACTCTTTTTGACAAACACCTTTTTTAGTTTTTTAGATTACATCTGGGATATAACTGAAAGTAAAAAGGGCAAGGAAAATGACGACAGAAAAGGCTAATATTATTAGTAACGTATTCGCTGTGTATTGTGAGAAGACTTGCCGCCTGCGATTGTAATCAATGTACCAACTGTGATTATCCAACTTACAAATGCATAATGTTTTCAAAGGGAACAATTTATACGCTGCCATTTATGTTAAAAAATAGTTACTTTAAGCTTTTGTATGTAATTCACTAAAATAAACATTACTCTTCAGCAATTTTACAGTATTGCCTTCTTTACCAACAAGTTTGTTGAAGGCTAAAAGTCTGTAGTGGCCGAGACATTGTTCTGCAAGAGGAGCATTTGTAAAGAACGAGAATAAATCTATATCCTGCTCTTGGATTTCTTCTTGATTATTAAAGATGGTTACGATATCTTGCAAATCATTTCTGCTGTTAAATAAATTGATCGTCTGTGCCTTTCGTTTGGAAAAAAAATGCCGACGTTGTATCGCCACCGCTAAATGCGTGGGTAAATAGCGTTGCTTCTTTGCAGTCCTTCAAAAGTTTCGACGACTGCATATCGTGGGAACTGTAAATTATTTTTTTATTGTACTCCTGATCTTATTTTGGAAATTTAATATATTTATTGGAAGAAGAAACAGCAATGGAAAGACTAGGTAGGTCGATATCTTGTCCTACGGTGACAGCTGTTTCACACTGATAAAAATTTTCGACTGCAGTTTGTACATTTAACAAGTCAACATTATCCACAGCAACAATGACTAATTCCTTAGCTCTCAAATTTTTCAACTAGTTGGGAAATTGAAATCAAACGCTCCTAGATGGCGAGATTGCTCAAGTACTTTTGCTGTATTTAAAAGAGAGCCTTTTTTTTTATTAAAACCATTTCAGGTTATATGCGTTGCATTTGCTGTCGTTGACGTTCCATACTCTTGTGCTATTAGAATGAGCTGAGTAACCATCAAATACAACGGTTACTCTTTGACGATAGTGTTTTCTAACGTAATCGACGTAAGTGGTCGGTATACATGTTCGCAAATACCCCTCGCTTTGGCCATATACTAAACGGTGAGCCAAATAACTTCCATCAATCACGAACTTGCTGTCAGTGAAGTCATCAGCCCGTTATTCAACAGTATTAAAAATTTGATCCAAAGCTGTTTATTTTTATCAAACCCTTTTCGTCGAATATGGAAAGAGGCATTGAAGCGATCTCATAGGTAAAGCAGGTTTTCAAATACTGGGTTGAATGAACAGTGCAGATAATTCGTAGAAATAGCATGGTTGAATCAATATGAAGGTTGTTGTTTTTGACTTTAGCTGTATTTATCATTAAGGAAATTGGGTTTTCGTAATTTGAATGGATCATCTTAAAAGTCTTAAACAGGCTTCCTACTGCTACAATATCGTTTAATGATTTTTCGCCAATATATTTTGCTCTGTAGCAACAACACCTCTAGATAGTGACACAAGATTTGAGTTAATAATGAATGGCGAGTGTCTTTGTAGCCATTGCATAATCTTTTCACAGTCCTCTTTCCTGTATCCGTTCCTAACGCAACTCGAAGTGCTGATGACTGTTCTCAGTATTTAATGCACAAATTTCTCCATACTTACACACACATAATACAGTAGCGGATTTAGGCTTAGGCCCGTGAGGCCCGGGCCTAGGGCGGCAAATTTTGAGGGGCGCCAAAAATTTTAAGATGACTAAAATTAAAAATCGATTGGGTTTTCTGTAAACTGTAAGACCAAATTTTAAAGTTTATTTTATTGCGCTCTTACTATCGAAACATAGTACCATTTTGAGGGTAGAATTTCTTTGTTAAAATAATTAATCAGGCAAGTACTAAAATTGGAAATATCTAACAAAAAGTTTAATTTATACCTGAATTGGATTTCTTCTTATTATTGTTATTATTTTCATTATTTTATACACACACACACATATATGTATATATATACTGTTACAAAAAAAAAGGGCGCCATATCGTCTCGGGCCTAGGGCGTCCTCAAACCTAAATCCGCTACTGACATAATACGCTACTGGCAAACCAAAGATCCATTTGTTTGGAACACTGTCAGTGAAGCCTCTTCCAAGGATGATACATCCAATACTTTTCATGTTTTTCATTAGTTTGTTATATGATCCTGACCATACACCAAACCAGTGATTCTCAGAGCAACGAATGTTGAAGAATCAATCTTTTGTTAATTTTTGAAATTCCCAGGCTGGCATTTTTTGTTGCAAGGAATTCATATCTTGAAGGTAGAGAGTTGACAAGACTTGGCGTATAAAAAATGGCCAATTGCATGAAAAATTGGAAGCATAGCTTTAACACAATCTAGATTCAACTCCCAATTATCCATACGCTCCGATTCAATCAAATGCATTGCGATATTAACACGCTCAAAATACTTCAACCATAATTGTGCTGTTTCCCCAAGTTTTCATAGCTTTTCAATGTGTTTAAAAAATTTCAATTTTAGGTTTTCAACAGTAAAATCACTTTGTACATCGTCAAACTTGGGTGGAGTGGTTTTAAAATCGACTATAATTAGCTGCATGTTTTCTTTGCTAGCATCTTCAATAGTTATTTCCTTGAGGATTATTTTAAACAAAGCAGTGTACGTCAAGAAATGTGTTCGATTACTCTGGCGTACGCATGACCAGCAAACATACGGGGCACTCAGCCCGAAGCATATATTGTTGGCCACAATTCGGATAGCGACAAATTTTTAAAAATAAACATAAAAGGGCGTATTCGATGGAAAATATACAGTTCAATAATTTAAGTCCTAATAATTTTTCGCGTAAAATGAGCAGTTTCCGAATAAATCGCACATAAAAACCGCTATAGACACGTATTTAACAGTGCACTCCGACTTAACCTTGTCTTAGAGCCGCATTTTCACGACTAATATTCATTTCACGTAAAACATGAATAGAACATTTATTGTTGTAAATTGTATTTCAAACATTTCTTATAGCAACACATTTGTCTAAAGCCGAACGATTCAGCAGATAAATGAGCTTAATCATATATTTGGGGGTGGTTTTTCTAATTTTAAGGGGGGTACCACAGTAGGTGAGAGAAATTTATTTTATTTCATGTATAACGCCTTCAACAATTTTCCTGCCAAGCTTCAAAACTTTATGAATTTTTACGTTAATATGGCAAATTATTATATAATTTCTCTGGTCTAAAATATGAGCTTAGAGCGACATTAACTGGCAAACTTTTTTAATGAAGAGAAAAAGTTGTCATTTAATTCCAGGACAACCTTGACAGAAATTCAAGAACTGTTGATATCGCCACGTGAATAAAGATAAACTCTGTTTGTACTGAAGCAATATTAATTCTATTTTGGCCAAAAAAAGCTTTGGCTATAAAAACTGAAAAAATATTTACCTTTATTCGCGTCCCTTACACTCCCACCTTAAGTTGTCTAGTATGGTCACAGGTCATTGAAGCTATGGGGCCATGACAACAGAAGTGTAGCCTATATTTAAGGTGATGACCTTGATTAAAAAACCAAGGCTGTGACCTTGAATGGCAGATGAAAGTTTCTCGGCTGCTAACCAAATGAACCGGTGATATGACTCTCTCTAATATTTCCGATCGAGACCGAATGGATGAATCCAATATTCCTGACGATATTGGAAAACTCCGTTCATAAAACTTGAACTTTTATCGAAGATACTGAGAAAATATTCTTAAATTTGGTGCAAAATTAAATAATTGGGTCCATTTAGAAACTAAATTAGATATTTTAACAAAGCGGAGTCATATTAATTTCATATGTATCCTTTACACACCAATAACAAAATTTACTAGGAGGTACAGTAATATTCAAAAAGAAAGAAACTTATTTGGTCGTTACAAATGTTGCTAAAAATATTCACAATCAAATATATTTACATGCAAAGTAATTTTATCTGCTGTTGTCACTTAAAATAGATAATGTCAATACCTATGAAATTATGGGGGATCAATAATAAAGTTAAATTATGTTAATGCTTACCGCGAAAAAAACAAAACAAAGTCGTTCCTACCAGAATTCTACTACTATGTTTATATGTTATGTCTAAAAAATGTTGTTTTTCATACTTCCTCCAGACAAAAATGATTATTCAGTTTCTTAAATCTTACCTTCCAGTTTCCTTACAGATTCAAATACCTCTTTTGAAATATTTCTATCGGTTTATTTGTTGGAATACTTCTTTGCTATTATACTCCCTTAGTTTACCCTGAAAGGTAGTAGTCTCAAGGTGAATTCATACTGCTCATTTTAATCAAACAATGCGGCTAACATTACCTTAAATACACTATTTTAAATTAATAATATGTACATATGAACGAATATTATCTGACAGGTAGAAAAATTGCTGTGTCTGCTTACACGTATTCATATATCAAGTCATGTTTTATGCAGCTGTCACTTTTATTAGATATATTCCCCCCCCCCCATTTATTTGTGGTATTTAATGTGTACTTTCTGAACCGACTGGTTACATCTGCATAGTACTTATAAACTATCTTAAATCTAGAACAAACACTACATCCAGTTAATTCTTCACCGTGAAAGAGTAAACCCACTTTTCACACATGATACATTTTTCGGCCATGCCAAAATTTGAACCAGGGACCCTTAGCTCATAAGACAAACACGCTACCGACTGAGCTAAGGTTTTGGATCAACCCTAGTGAGCTCATTTTTAGTGATAAACTTCAAGTGTTCTTAAAAAAGCATTTTGGCCATATTCATTAACATTTTCATAGATATAAAAACAATTTTAATATATTTTTTGACGTTTATAGAGGATGTAATAGTAATTATACGAAACTTCATTAATTATGGTAGTATTTGTACATGGTGATTAAAATACTAGAGAATATCCTCCAAACATGTTTATTTTTGAATAAAAAGTTGTCAATTCCGAAAGCATTAACGATTACCCAACAATTAAATAAAATGTTGAAAATAATTAAAGACTAGTTTGATTATTCCTAAACACTCAAGTGGACAGACTGTTTTTCTTACGAACCCCGAATTTTATAGGATGCCAGCAACATTGATTTAAAATCCCTAAAATTTAGGAATCTAGAAATATCTTAATTGATTTATTGACTAAAAATGTCATCTAGACATTTATCAAAAACTTCCAATAATATTCTTATGGATTACTGTATAATTTATCTTTACAATATTAACTAAATGTACAGAGAATGTTTGATCAAAATAAGGACGAGACTACTGGGAAGTGGAAGAGGTTACATAATGATGAGTTATATACTCTGTATTAATCACAAGACATTGTTAGGATAGTCGAGTCTCGTAGATCATGGTGGCCAGGACATGCAGCGCGAGTGGGAGAATCTAGAACCATGTTCAGGGTAATGACTGGTAAACTCAACGGAAAGAGATTATAAGGAAGACCAAGACGCAGATGGGAGGATAACATTAGAATGCACCTGAACGAGATAGATGTAATGAGGAGGACTAGATAGAACTAGCTCAAGATATGTATAGGATGTAATGATGTGGACTGTGTAGAACTAGCTCAAGATAGGGATAGGCTGTAATGAGGAGGACTGAATAGAACTAGCTCAAGATAGGGATAGGTTGTAATGATGTGGACTGGATAGAACTAGCTCAAGATAGGGATAGGTTGTAATGATGTGGACTAGATAGAACTAGCTCAAGATATGTATAGGATGTAATGATGTGGACTGTGTAGAACTAGCTCAAGATAGGGATAGGCTGTAATGAGGAGGACTGAATAGAACTAGCTCAAGATAGGGATAGGTTGTAATGAGGAGGACTGGATAGAACTAGCTCAAGATTGGGATAAGTAACGTATATGTTTGTAAGCAAGCCAATGAACTTTCGAGTTCCTAATGCCATAGAGTAAGTAAGTAAGAATGTAAATACAATTGTATTTTTTTTCCCCGCCATTGTGGCAACATGAGACTACATTCTCAAAATAACGGTCTTAATAATATGAAAATCAGACTTAAGCAATGTTTTAACATGCGTTTAACCCGTTACAGTGGGACGAATGATCAAAGGCGTATCTCTAGTGTTAGACTGACCTGTTGATGACGAAGAGATCGGTGTTCGAATCCCGGTCGGGTCTACTGAGGGTGGTTTTCCCTAAAGTGTTTCCCACTCTCCTAACAAGCAAACGAAGGAAGACTTCCTTAAAAAAGGCCTCTTTCCTCATCCATATATCCGTATAACCAACCTGAACAGGTAGTAAGACGAGGTGATAAAAGAAACACTCTGTTATGCGGGTGAGGGAGTTAATCGTACAGAAACTACGTAAGTGTCAATGTTGTTGTTTTGCCGTAACAGGCTCGGTCTTGGCAATGATATCTCGCGCTTCGTGACTGTCTTTTGTTTAGCGCTCCTAGCGTTTGTATTTGCCACTCCTCACTCCAAAAAAGAACCCTCACTTTCTCCCAACAGTTGAAATGAGACAGTTCTCTCGTCACTGACCTGACTTGGATCCACACACTTCACAACTTAACATCTATCGATTTATTTCTTTTACCAGTTACCTTCAAACAAACTTACTTATGTCCACAGGTCTTACCAACTGGTATTCGTGTGAAATTGTTCGAAATTTGAATCTAAGTTTAGTCAGGAACTTGTGTGGTATCGATGGCTTAAGAATACGTTCACTGAAAGTGTTGTTTCTATTATTTTAGCAGTCAACCTTGTGTTAGTTAAGTGCTTGTCACAATATCATAAAAACTAATAATCACGTATAAAATACTTAGAAGTGCATATTATTAAGGTTTTATTGACCATAAACGGGATTCACGGAAAAAAATTTCAAAGATAATGGAGAAATATTGTTGACAGTGTTTTGGCGCCTTTGATAAACCAATTGTTTTCCATCTCATTAAGGCTTCGCCCTAATATTAAAACCGAAAGGTAAGTAAATAAATTTAATTTTCAAACTCAAATACGTTCTACTATTAAGTAGAGGAAATGCGGATAATATAGAATAACATTTACTTTTTCATAAATATCAAAGCGTGTTTTCACATTTTGTCACCGAGTTCCATATTAAACTTATAAATAATATGTTTTTAACAATTTTTAGTGTTTAAAGCATAATTAATAAACGTTAATATCCTGCAGGAGCACTCACAATATATTATTTGGAACAAATGGGAGGACTATGGAATACTACACATTTTATATAGAAAATCAATTATATTTACTATAACTAACAAATATTTCATAAGAAAGTTAGAAAAAACACACGTGTAAAACAATAAAGTAGTAATAATGTCAAAATAGTTCACTTGCCCAATACTTGAGAAATGTGCGGACATTATGGAATAGTAGTATTCCATATTGCCCGACTCACCAATTTGGAAAACAATATTTTTTGTTAGGTTGTAATAAAATTACACTAATTTAATGTTTTAACTCCAAGATAAGCATGAATGAGCCTTAGCTTATGATTAATGTTGATTATAATTAATAAGAACCTTATAATAAAGAAATATAGCATGATAAACACTAGCCTGCAAAGGTTTTTGTGACAGCCAAAACAAACAATCGTCTATCAAAAAAACAATCAGTTGATCTGTCGAAGTGAGGGCGTCACTAGCTGTTCGAAATTGTTTTCTGTATTATTTGAAATAGTTGACGATAGTTTGTGACACTTAACAGAGGAGAAATGATGATATTCCGCACTGCCCGACTATTCCATAATACCAGCATCCCCTCTATTATTGAACTTAGTACTAAAAAAAGAAGTAAATGTTTTGAGTGGGATCAAATAACTATTTGGAAATTAATGTATTGTTGGTGGTTTTAACATGTGTTTATAAACTTGGTCGTAAAATTCCTTAGTTTCGTTTGTAAAGTAGGGCCTATACAACAATAATTACAGTACTATACTCATTTTTAAATTAGATTAATATTAGACCAATCAAAAACTCTATTTTTCCATATTCATATAAAACCATTTTCTTGTTTGCAAACATATTTTCGATATTATGATGTAAGCCTACGTGATAATTATCCTTGCCAAGATTCATGTGAAAAGATATGGGAATTGAATGTCGAAAATAAATAGATATTATCGAAAAAAACTTCTGTTTAAACAGACCGTGGCTTTTATTGACTTGTGTTTACTTGTCAACTATAGGTATAATGTTGTTTATTACCTCAGAATATATACACATTCATAAGCACACACATAATTATATGCTGACAAAGCACGCTATATAAGAGAAGATGTGTATAAATAAATCTTTCTTGTATATCAAGTTGACAAAACTACTTGTTGAAGCATGTTTAATTTCAACCATCGGTTCAAATTCTCCAAGGGCTTAAAAATGTTTTTAACAAAATAATAAAACAATAATGACTACTACTTCTCTTGTATCTAGGCAGTACCTTATACATCTTAGCACAAGAAATCGGAGCTAAATAAAGGTGTTATTTTGTTATGTACTGACCATTCAGGGTGGGTGTGTAGGAGACGCGATGAATAAGCTGTGTTTTTGCAGTTTTTCTGTCAAAACGTTTTTTGATCAAAATAAATCTACTAACTCTCCATGCAGTAGAAAGAAACATAGAGTTTAATTTTCTTCACATCTCAACCTCAACATTTCTCGATGTAGCAACATTTCAAATTATGTAGTCCAGATTCGCAAAACATGCGTTCACTACACTCCAACCTAAAGCTCTTAGCATCATTGCATATTCATTGATATATTCTATCAAAGCGGTTAGCCAAAGGGATGCTTCTTGTGTATAGAAAATCAAACTCCATTGCACTCGTCGACAAGGAGAAGGCGACCTGGTGGTCTAGGGGTAAGGTGTCGCACTTCTGTGCTAGGGTCCGGGGTTCAATCCTCGGTCTCGGCACAGATCTATCTGATTACCAAACCCTTCCTTCGCCTATGACAAGACATCTTATGAATGTGGAGAATGCCAGGCCTCCGCCGTGGTTCGAATTCCACGTTAAACTGTAGGTCCTCCATTTCATCTCACAATCATCCTACCATTACACATTAGCGTAAGTGCGTATAGCCCGAAAGGGTAGTAAGACGTGGTGCTAATAATAATAATAGACAAGGAGAAACGAGGATAAAAAAAAAGCTTAAATATTTATGTAATTGCCTCAACAACCTCGGCCCGAACAAGTAAGATAGTAAATTAAAAACTCCTGTATAAATTTTCCTTGATTATTGCCAGCGACTGTGAGAGCTATAGGTGGTACACGCTGTTACAGTTTGGCAGCGCTAAAATCGTTTGACTAGTAAAGCCAGCTTTATCGGTTGACACATCTTGATATTTTATATCGTTGCTGTGTTACTATTTTAATTTTTCAAAAGGGATTTTATCTAATTATAGTTGGTTTTTTGTTTACCAATAACACAAATAAAAGTAAATGTGTATAAATTCATAGCTTTTTAATTTACTTGTAAAAAAAGCTAAAATAAGGAAAAATAATTTCACTAAAATAATTTTGGAAACTAGATTAAAAATTATTATAACCCCTCGCAATATAATACAATGCACAAGCTATTTTTTTATATTGTTTATTAATCTTAGTGTCATTGTTAATTAATGTGTTAGTTTAATTAAAACATACATTCTAATATATACATTTTATATTTTCTAACATGGTAAATAGTAATCCATTACAGCTTATGATATTAAATTTTTAAAAAACTTTCCAATATTTACACATTTATATAGCCGTTATTGCCAAATATTCAAGTTAAATAATCAAAATAAGACCATAACAATAGCATAGGTTCTCACCTTTAAAGTTAAACCTAAACAAGACAGATATAATCATACAATATTTTTGACACCCATCCTTTGTCCCAATAAATGTTATCCAAATAAATAAAAATGTAATCCGACATCTTAGCTCAGTCGGTAGCGTGTCTGCCTACTGAGCTAAGGGTTCCGAGTACGATTCCCGGCATGGCCGAAAACTTTATCATTAAATGAAATATGGGTCTACCCTATCACATTGATGAATTAACGGCCGTGGACTGGATGTTGTACATGTCAATCTTTCATAGTCTTAATTTATATTATAAGACATATGAAGCTAAGACAGGCTTAGCAAGCCGGCAGTGGAAAATATATGGCTTGAATAAAAAATTGAAACAGGTCAGAGGTTGGAAATAGTAATGGATGTAAAATCAAAATGTCACAATTAAAAAGTGCTAACTTTTAACTAACACGTTTCCAGTATTATTGGAGATACCCGCCAGGTTTGCGGTCTAATTATTGTATAAGATGTGTAAGAGGTTTGGAATAAATGCCGATCTCAGGTCATCATTGGCTGTGACAATCGTCACACGTCCATTACAGATCATAAATAACCTTGAACACGGGTTATATCTGTATAGCTCAGAGGAAGAGAATTGATGCGGTAATCCAAAGGTCGCATGCACGGTTCTCTGTCCAGGTGTCCCTATTCGATTCTTTAAAAATACACTACCGTGACATAACTTTGCAATTGTCGTTCTCTTTCGACAGAAATAAATGATAAATAATAATTGCTGAGTGTTTCGTAAAACTTAGCTTTATGGCCATAGAAGTATACAACATTCAAATCTGATTACATTAATATTATGTCTGCCATTTTTTCACAGTCCTTGAGTTATTTAAAATAAAGCCAATATTAAAATTATTCATATCCGACAACTTAACATTAAAATTTGGAGATAGGTCTAGCAACACCCGTCTGGAAGTACCAAGGTTATGTATATACACTTGTTCCTTAAGCAGAGTCCTCTTTGAGTCGACATTCTCGATTGATAAGGTCGGCTCAGGGGATATGCTTCAATAGACTCTGTTTGTCGAAGTGCTAATTGGTTTTCCCTAAACTTTCGGTAAATATCAAAGGAAGTCGTATCCCATTTTTGGATACGGTAATTGTGAATGTGGCACCAGCAGATAAATACGTAATTCTAGTCAAACATTTCATTCGCTGTATTTTTTTATTTATTTTTTGTCAATTCAGTGAGGACAGATGAAGTAAATCAGTTTGTTTATGGACACTTGTCGTTCGAAAATCTCGGCTCAGTGGGGACGCGGCTTTTCAGATATAAGAGGAAACAAGGTTAAATATCACTGTCGATTCCGACTCTTCGAGGGAACGAACATCTTATGATAATTCTGAGTGAGGTCACTATGTAACAGCAGTACATTGTACAAGTTCAACCAAAGCTTTTTATTCGTCAGCTTTAATAAATTCTCTTAAACTTATTAATAAGGTACTAAGTGGGACCCTTGGTTGGACGATTAATCAGAAGAACGGCTGTTTTTTTTCACTCTCTCAACAGTTGACACATTTCGGGAACTTTAAGCCAAAATTGAACATTGATTTTTCCTAGTTGAGGAACATTTGAGTTGGATAAATCCTAATGAGTTCGACCTTAATAAAACAACATTCGCTTCAGTGGATGAATGGTCTGAGGTGTCACTCTCGTGTTAAACTGGCCTGCTGATGGTGGGGAGATTGGGGTTTTAGCCGTGGTTGGGTCTACTGAGGGTGGTTGTTCCTAAAAGTTTTCCCACTCTCCTTCCATGTAAATACGAGTGTATTACCTCTTAAATGCTTCTTTCCTCATCCTCTTATCCCATTAGAGTAAGTCATCATACATAAGTATAACCAAAAAAGTTAGTAAGACGAGACGATAAAAAAAAAAAGACTATTCCACCCTTCTCCTTACTAAACGCATTTTATTTAACGTTCGAGTGTTTATTTTTGCCTTATTATATATATAAGGTATTAGAATCGTGATCTTTTTTACCTCAAATTATGATGAGTATTTACGTTTTATGTGCCTTTTGACTCAAAAACTTGGATCCTATAATTCTATCTATCTTTTCTGTGACTTTAGTCGAAACGGTTTGATACTTGATATTTAGCTGTTGTATGGCCATGCTTCATGTTTTTTTAATACAGCCTTCACATTAAGGAAAGTTTCCTGTTGACTTATCTCTGTAAACTTGAAAATTTTAGAAAATAAATGTTACAATTATGTTTGTTATGGGGAAGTGTGTGATATTATTAATAAGCTAACATTGTATAGCCTTTGTTTTTAGGGGAAACATTCGTTTAGGGTAGTTTATTGATTCATTTATGAAAATTTGAAATTTTTCGGGAATGGCTCTAATATTTTAATTCAAAATGATTTTCTGGGGAGTGTATGTTTTTCTAAAAAGAAAAAAAATGAGGGTATCTAACAGATGATTGATTTTTAAATATTTTTAGTTTGTTACTAAAATGGCTAGAGCAAGTTGGCTAAAAGTTTATATCGAAAGAGTATTTCATAAGATCATCAAAATGATATTTGTTTTTCTGAAGAAATATTACCAAGGGTTAATTTACTAATAACTTGTCTATTTTTTTTATACCACCCGTAATAGATTATGTGACTATTTGAATAACTTTATAATCGAACAAAATATAAAGCACAATTTTTAACGAAAATGTTACTTTGCTACATTGTTCGTTAAGTGATCAGTGGTCACTGCTTCATTTTTGGGAAGAGTTCTTTTGAATTTTTATCTTGTATCGATAAATGTTATCAACTATGTAAATTAATAAATTTCAGTAACTTTTTAATCTTAGAGATAAAAAAATTGCTCAATATGTTCCTGTGATTTTTTTTTGGACAAAAACAGTTTTTCAATGAGAGCCCTGATTCTGCTTCATTTTGTAGGTGAGCTCTTCGAGTTTGAGTCCTAAGTTGATGGACAGAGGACAACGCAAATCATTCTAAGGATCTTGATTGTTACAAGACCTGAAAATCCTTGATCACAGAGGTAGGCTATATTGTTAAAAGAGTGAAAAGAGCCTTTTAAGTGTACCGAGCCAGAATGGCTATGTCCTGGAGCTGGTTCCAAAATTTCGAATACAGTTTTTTTCTTAAAACGTTGTTTCAACACTGTTGCTACTGTCAATATAACAGTAACTGTTCATAATGTCTCAATTTGATGAAATGTTAGTAAATTTAATATTTTATATAGAGTTTGTACAAAAAAAAAAATTGAGACCGTCTCGTGACCCTCAAGAACATCCTTGTGACACTCATTTGGGTCGTGACCCATGGTTTGGGTACCACTGTTATATAGTGTCTAAGCAATTTGTTAGTATTGAGTAACATTTAATTCTTCCATACATGCATTTTATTTAAATTATTAAACACTAGATTGGAGTGCCGACTGAAATGTTTTATGTCAAAGTTATAAGTTAGGTAGTAAGTCTATGATGAGCTATTTAATTTAATAATAGAACACTCATAATGGTTATTGCATGGGCCGTATTATGCTAAAAGAGGAGAGTCGACCTTGACTTGATGACGTCATAGTCGTGCACGGAGATTCTCGTGACTTTGAGAAAACATATACTTATATTATATAATATTTAGCACCGCGTCTTACTACCCGTTCGGGTTATATGCTTTAAGTACTAATTACGCTAATGGATTAGGAATTGGGAAGGGTGAATTAGAGGAAGTGAGCCCACATTTGCGTGGAGGGAGAGTGGAAAACCATTTAGGAAAAACCACCCCCAGTTCACCCGACCGAGATTCGAACCTCGATCTCCCCGTCCTCAGCAGCCGAGCTCAACGCGACAAGCGCGTTAGCCAACTACGCCACCGAGGCGGGTAACATATACTTATTACTAATATAAATAGTGCAGGGATGGCAAGACTTTTCCGACCGATGTGCCACTAATGGTGCGGCCGAGGGTAGCGCGAGTATTTTTACAGTTTTTATAGAATTGAAATTTGTTGGCCAAACTAAATCAAATATTTCTCCAGTTGAAGCATAGAATTTAGTTTTCTCCACATGCTAATATCAACAGATCTTGAATATCTTTTAAGGGTGCCCTAGAGTTTGGTCAAAACATTTTAAATAAAGAGAAAAAGTTTTGACAAAATTCCAGGACACCCTTGACAGATATTCAAAATCTGTTGATATTAGCATGTGCAGAAAACTAAATTCTATGCTGCTACTGTAGAAATATATGATTTATTTTGGCCAACAAAATTTCAATTCTATAAAAACTGTAAAAATACTCGCACTCCCTTTGGCTGCACCTTCAGAAACAGCGGAATTTTGGTCTATTCTAGTGTGCCAATTCTTATTTGCGTTTTTAATGAGTATTTAGAAATCAAAATGTATTGAATATTATGTAGTGTAGCATATTTATAAACATGCATACCTGGGTTACATCACTTGTAGGTCAGTTGTTGGGAAGATTAGCCGATACTACTAATGTACTTATGCCCAGAGGACGTCCGAATGTACTAATCGTACATTCTTTCCTAGGAGGCTCTTTCCATGTCCCGATGAGATGACGGTGATGGTGATAGTGAGTATGAGGATGTGGAGCCAGTATAAACTCTTAAACCTAGCTATCAGAGCCTGGTGACCTATGGGATAGTTACCCTTTTGGGAAAAAAACACCCATGGTACCAGCCGGGAATCTAACCTGGGACTCCTAGGTTCGTAGCCAGGTGCACTGACCACTTCACCACGGGGCCGATTTACTTTCTTATTTTTAACATTTATTTTTTGACATAAGATGAAGAGCTTGCACTTTATAGATGAACAAGTTTTTTTTATTTGAAATCTTGCGAATCGCTTGCTACGCTCGAATTTATCTAGCGGAGCCCATGATTATCAAAGAGAGAGAATGAGTTAGAATTCCAGCCAGGCACATTGGAGTTGCGCCCCATTTGTGATTTTATCTGAAGGTTTCATATCCATTTTTTCCACACTAGTGTGGGTGCATTTTCTCTAGGTTACCCTTTTTTTTATCTATACTCCATAGACAAGGATTCGCACTCCAATTTCCCATCATTGGTTGTCTAGTAAAACTGCCAGATTGTTACCGCTTTTTATTCATTTATATTTAGTCAATACTCTAAATTAACGATGTAGTTATTTACTTTAAGTCCAGTTTATTACAAGACTGCGTGTCGGTGCGGATGGAAAAGTACTCTTGATAAATTTTATCAATACTTTTTATAACACTAATAATATATTAAAATGTTATCGATGTTGACCGCAAAATATATATAACTATTTCCCATGCATGGTGTAAAAAAATCACAAGAAATCTATTATGATCAAAAAATTAAATGGCTGAAGCCATTGCCGATTTAGTGGTTGTTATTTTAAATGTGTGTGAAAGTAAACAGTTTTTTTTTATAAACTCTTGTAATATAGTAATATTATAGCGCGTCTGGGCTTCATCATTTGTAGCCCAATTCGTGGAAATATTAGCCAGTACTAATTCACTGTTGACCAGATCACGCCCGAATGTACTAATCCTACATTCTTTCCGCGGAGTCTCTGGCCATGTCTCAAAGAGAAGAGGGGATGGTGTTGAACCAGGGGATACACTTACAACCTAACTTAAGCCTAGTTAACCAAACCCTTGTGACCGTTGGTATAATTCTCCTTTCGGGAAATATAACCAATGTACCAGCCGGTAATCGAGCCCAGGACCCCTAAGCTCGAGGGCGGGTGCACTCATCACTATACCACGGGGGTCCGGTTAACTCTTCTAGTGATTAAAATCTTGATGGCTCTTTCAAGCAGGTTCTTCCCCACCTCCCCCCTCTTTCTCAACTAAACCTCCCACTATCATCACACCCCACTCCCCTCTTATTCTCTTAAAATGTAAGTGACGTCACTACATGTAAATTGTCAAGGGGGCAGACCGGTGCATCCTTGATGGACTGAGCCAGAGGGTATTTATTTAATTGTTTGAACGTTGCCTGTCTGGTCGCGGACAAATTCACAGGACGTCCTCTCTGACTGAAGAGAGGCGGTATCTTCGGCTACTTCCTCGGAAACGTGAATCGGGGATTAACCGGGTTATTTAGAGTCAAGCTCACAGCTGGGGGATTAGTTATACAATTATATTCAAGACACAAATATATAAAAAAATTCACCGCATCTTACTACCCGTTCGGGCTATATTTATATGCATTAATTACGCTAATGGTTTTAGAGATAAGGAAGGCTGTAATTATAGGAAGTGCACCCGCATTTGCTTAGAAGGAGAGTAGAAAGCCATTTTGGGAGAAAAAAACACCCTCAGTACATCCGAATGAGATTCGAACCTTGATCTCCCCGTAATCGGCAGTCTAGTCTACTGCGAGAGTAGCGCCTTGAGCCGTGCAAACATCGAAGTATATACGTATACTTTAATCACGCTTTTGAAGTAGGAATGGGAGAAAGAGTTAATTTTAAAAGGAAATTTACCCGCATTTGCATGGAGGCAGTGTGTGAAAAAAATTAGGAAAAACCAACTTCAGTACAACCGACCAGGATTTGAACCACTGACTCCACGTCACCAGTGATCCAATCTAACGTTACGCTTAAAATTATGAGACCATAGCTCTAGAAATGGCATTGAACTAATACTATCTCTATATTATTCTCTTGACCACAAAGAGATTGGGATCAATTTTATAATACTGTAATTCTAATTTTTAAAAATTAATAAATTTCAATTATGTTGTATTTATTAAGAGATGGTATAACTGTTTCACTTGTCTCAATTTCACTGTTTATTAGAGTAGAATACAAAAAATTGCACCTAGATAGAGTTGTATTACTTAACGTGAGTCAGTTTTATCCGTAGCCATTTGACCAGTTGGCATTTCATCTTTATGCCTATCCGGACCTTTGTTCCGCGAAAACTGTCAAAGGCGTGGACAAATTTTAACGAAACATGGCAGGGACATTCTTTTAGCCTAGGCCAAATAGCAGATGTATAGGTTTTTTTATATTTATTTATCTGTTTAAATATGGCGGCCTCTCAAAACTAGGTCTGTTTCTTTGTTCCGTGGTAAATTTCAAATTCTTGGACCAATTTTAACCAAGTTTGGCAGGAACATTCTTTGAGTCTAGGCCGAATATATGTACAGAGTTTTTATATTTAGTTATCTGTTTAGATATGGCGGTCACTCAAAAATCTGTCCGTTTGTTTATACCGCGATAAATGTCAAAGTCGTGGACCAATTTTAACGAGATTTATCAAGGGTATTCTTTGAGCCTAGACCGAATAGCTTATATACAGAGTTTTTTTAATTTAGTTATCTGTTTCAATATGGCGGCTACTCAAAATCTGTCTGTTTGTCCGTTCCGTGATAAATATCAAATGCTTCAACCAATTTTAACGAAATTTGTCAGGGGCATTATTTGAGCCTAGATCAAACTATATATTTACATTATTATTATCCGTTTCAAGAGGTTGGACTCTCAAAGGGTGTTTGTTTATTAGCTCATCTCAAGTGTTTTAAATTAAAGTTCTAAGCAATCGATCGATTACTTATGGCATATTAATATATACATATATATATATATATATATATATATAAGACTGATTGATGTCTTTAACCACGTTAACAATGGTTATTCTCTAGGTATATAATATAATATTGGGTGGTATAATATTTTTTTTGTCTTCGGTACAACTTAATTATCAAGGGAAAACATCTACTTCAAATTCAAGGAGAAGTTATTGGATACGTTTCAACTTTAAATCCAAAGAGTTATCTTAAGACTTTAATAAAGAAAATAACACGGAGAGTTTTTATTATAATCGAGAGTTTACTCATGGATTTGCTCGCATTTGAGTCTGATAAATTAATACTTTCTACATCGAATAATCCTTAACCATGAATCGATACTGGTCATCCGTGATCTCACGAAGATTTTCAGCCGATCGCGTAAGAAAACTATATCGTCACTAGAAGTTGATATTTGAGTCTTCTGAAATCGCAATATATAAAGTATTAATTTCTATCGCCGCGTCTTACTACATGTTCAGGCTATAAGCATATATGATAATTACTCTAATAGAGTAAGGAGGAGGAAGAAAGCATTCTTAAATGCTATCTACCCGCATTGGCATGAAAAGAGATTGGGGAAACCATTTAAGGCAATTGGCCATTTTAATTTGGCGTGGAATTGCAGAGCCATGGGAACAAATGGTTATTTTCAAGAATTTTTATTGTTTTGCAATTTTCTTTTCGGAAACGGTTTGTTCAAGGATAGAAGCATGTTGCTTAAGTTATAATTTTGTATATACACATCTCTTCTATAATGTTAACAGTGATAAAATTGACATTTTTCGATAGAAATCTGCCGGTTTCATAAAAAAAAAAAACAAAAAAAAAAAAAAACAATGTAACAATTAATAAACATCGATACATTATCTTAGAAGAGGTGTTGAAAATATTAACATAAACATTTCACTCGATCTTGAGAAAACTGTTATTTCCAAACGTATGATTTTTCCGTAAGACCTGTCCGGTAGCTAGCGCCATCTACGGTTTCCGTAATCCATCTGTTCTTGTTGGCGCGGAAAGATACTTTGGTCAGTTGTGAAGCCACGCCACATCTTTCACCCTCCTGCCCACCATCCCCCAAAATAGGTTTTAGACTTGCACTCGACAGGGCCAAGGGCCTTAAAGTAAACCAACTTCGGTTGATCCCACCGGGAATTGAGCCCCGATATCTTAGTCATCAGTAGGCCAGTCCAACACGAGGGAATATACCAAGTACTTTCAAATAATATTTGAGAGTGACCAAAATAACCTTAATCGCTCATAATAAGTATAATATTATAAGAATATTAAATAGTTTAAAATGAAAATAGACCTATATAAATATTTTTTATTATATATTATTTTATAAAAGCGTATGGACACAAATATCTGAGGAAGGTTGATTTTAAGGAATACATATAAAATGTTTATAAAAGAAAAAGTAAAGTGGAGAAACAATGGATGATTGTAGGACCTTTAATAGCTAAAAAGTCGATCGGGACCCAAAAAGGTTACCGATATAGATATACAAGAGAAGACAAGCGTTGACCAGATTCTATAACGCACGTACTAGGGAGGTAAAGGTGTGCTAAAACTCTTAAACCTATCGCCCTAGTTATATCTTAGTTTATAACATTTAGTTAAATATTTTATTTTGTTTCCTTACTATGATTTAGTGCTAGTGCTCAAACTATTACTGAACTAAAGTCCAAATAAAATAAACAGAGCTACAAGGATGAATTTAATAAGTATAAAGAAATCATACTAGTATACACCTAAATAAAGGAAAGGGAGGGAGGACTGAACCCTTACCCCCTAAGGCTAGAGACACTAGTGGAAACCACTACGCCATCCCTGAATACCAGAATAACTCTTTATCATTGAAGTACTGTCCAATTTTCATAAGAAGAGCCCTTTTTAAAATACTTTTTTTTTCAGTCAACATTTATAATATTTTACTGTATTATTAGTGTTTATATATATCAACCTTCCTCAGATATTTGTATCCCTACGCTTCCATAAAATAATATATAATAAAACATATTTATATAGGTATATTTTTATTTTAAACTATTTAATCTATATATATATTATAAGAGTATATCGAGAGTACAGCTGCAGATCACATGACTTGACGTATGGATACGTTAAAGAAGATTTAGTAGCTTTACTAGCTGTCAGATGTCTCTTCCTATTAAAATTGGACTCCTATGCAATGGCTTCATTTCTAAACGTCCACGCTGAAAAATGTAACTCTTCCTTTGTTTTTTTTGCAGGTGTGAAAGATGTCACCATGGGGGTGTTGGTTGGAAATGACCCTACTGTTGTGTGTCGGCAGCATTCCATCATCAAACACGGAATCACAGAAGCGACCGCACATCATATTCATAATGGCCGATGACTTGGTGAACACCTTTTCACTCTAGTTGTATAGAATACATTAGCCCCATGGCTTCTTTGGTGCTGACTGACAGCTCACAGCTGACCTCTGACAGTCAAAGTTTAGGTATATACCTCAATTTTGACTGTCAGAAGTAACAGCTACTAAACACATGTTTTTGCAGATCATTTGGTTTGGCGTAGGGATACATAATTTGGTCTGGTAACTTTTCAAAGCCGTCAGCTGTCAGCTGTGAGATGTCAGTCAGCACCAAAGAAGACATGGGGATACTATACCTCTTATCGAACCATGTTGGAAAACATTCCTACTCTATAAGGCCCCCATCTACAGACCCTGTGTCCAATCCATAAATACGTGGTCCGTGGTCTGTAATAAATTGATAACAAAGTCACAGATTGCTCTGTCTACAGAGTCCTTACCACTTCGTAGAGATTGACTCAACTTTAACTTTCTAAGGACTAGTCGATACGGACTCCCTTAGAACTACAAATCACAGCAAAGTAAGCGCGCGCACATCGAAATGGACCCACCAATGGCATTATCATAGCAACTACACTAACTAGCTCGTGTTTTAAATATATTATTTGTGACTGTATTTAACCTACTTATCAAATGTAGACTATCCTGGACGCTTTAGACAAAATATGCTGTGTAGTCACGTGTGTTAATAATTGTTCAGCTGGGATATCGTTTGCTTGAGCCCAACTATAGAAAAACTTTCATTGGAAGAATTTAATTAGACGTTGTTTCAAACTTTCTCATTGGTTGGCGCGGTCATGTAATTATGGATACGGACTTTGTAGATCCGATTTCTATTTCTAAGAACCTAGGGACTATAAGGATAGGGAGCGTATGGACTCTGTAGATGGGGCATTAAACCTTATAATGATTAGTTTATATGAACTACCAATCACAGTTAAGTAAATATGTGCCCTCTAATCCAAATAAAAGCACCAAAAGAACGCGAAAATATCGGTTGCTAATTATAAGTTTGATACTTCAAATCGTGTTATAAATATAATTATATTAGAAATTAGTAAAATAGTTATACTTTTCTTTCGATGCGAGTGTTGGTATCGATACGTTTCTTCCAATACTGGAAATGAGTTAAAGTATCGATACTTTTCGTTCTATATCACATCCTCAGTGGTAAGTTTGTGACAACATGCTCTCTCTCCACAGGGCTGGAACGATGTGGGTTTCCACGGTTCCAATCAGATCCCTACCCCAAACATCGATGCCTTGGCTTACAGTGGGCTCATTCTAAACAATTACTACACGCCTGCTATTTGCACACCTTCACGTAGCGCCTTGATGACTGGAAGACATCCCACCAGCAATGGTAGGCTTTACAACGTAGCCATAGCAACAAGGAGTATTTGGTTGTCAATATTGGCTTATTAAAAAAAAAAAAACACGTTAATATCTGTGTTTCTAAGGTGTCACTCTTGCAATAGACTAGACTGCCGATAACAAATTGATCGAGGTTTGAATCCCAGTTAGGTGTACTGAGGGTGATTTTCCACTATCCTGCCACGCAAGCACGAACACTTCTTCTAAATTCAACCTTCCTCATACCTAAAACACTAGCGTAATAATTACATATGCTTACCGCCCTAATAGATAATGAGACGTGGTGCTAAAAAAACTATCAGTGTGTCGTGTCGTGGAGTGTCATGTTATGCATATCGTGTTGAAACTGTACCTATTATGTTCTCGTCCACTATATCCCCATTTGACCAATCACACATGAGATCGGCACTTCATCATTAAAATGGAAAATATGTTTTCGTTAATACCTGGCGATTGAGTGTTTAAACTAACTCTGCCTACCCTGTCAACACTCCCCGACACGACAGTCGTTATTAAAAATGGTTATTATTTGAGCTTGACCTGCTTTGGTGTCGAATAGTCTCAGGCGTTACTCTAGTGGTATTACGGGGAGATCGTGGCTCTTCCGAAATGGTTTTACACTCTCTCTCCACACCCAGGTGAGGGTACACTTCCTCTAAATTCCACCATACTCAGACCAAAAACATTAGCGTGATTATTACATATGCTAATGGCACAAATGGTTAGTAAGACGCGGTTCTGAAAAAAAATTGTGTACATCACGTCTTACTACCCATCCAGAATATTCATATTTACAGTAGCCCCATGACTTCTTTGGTGCTGACTGACAGCTCACAGCTGACTTCTAGACAGTCAACATTTAGGTATATACCTAAATTATGACTGTCAGAAGTGACAGCTGCTAAACACATGTTTTTGCAGATCATATGGTTCGGCGTAGGGATACATAATTTGGTCTGGTAACTTTTCAAAGCTTTTAGCTGTCAGCTGTGAACTGTCAGTCAGCACCAAAGAAGCCATGGGCTTACTGTAACTACCATAATACGTGGTAATGTGGCAGGAAAATCTCATTATACCCAACCAGTATTCAAACCACGGCCGCGTCATAATCGGCCAACTAGATTCAATGAGTTCTGCATCTAGACTACATACCCATGGATATGGGCAGATTGATTACTAAACCTAAAAATTGTATATACAGAATGTAAGGTAATATGTGGTATTCACTTTAACGGTGGATAGGAGAGGCAAAAACAACTAAAGAAGTACATCTAAACATTTGTCCCATTTGACCGTGTTTCCGAGCTATAGTGATGTTTGTAATCCAGTACTGTGGAGCTGATTAGCATCACAGAAGTATTCAACATGACCACCTTCAGTCTGAATGCAAACCTGCAGTCGTCGTGTCATAAAATACCGCATTCTTTAAAAAATAAATTGCATTGCAAAGCATGCATTTCAGACCGAAGGTGGTCATTTTGAGCATTTCCTATAATGTTAAGTGGCTCCATATTACCTCAGTACAAACATGACAATAACTTGGAGATAAGGTCAAATGGGACACATGTTTATATGGATATTTTCATCGTTTTTGTGTCTCCTGTCCACCTTTGAAGTAGGTCCCACAGATTACGGTACATTCTGTATGTAGCCTATATAAATGTACATGTGTACTTATATATATCTATTGTATATTTATACTTATATATTTATATATACTTACTTATATGTATATTTATACTTATATATTTATACATACTTACTTATATGTATATTTATATAACCCACCTATGTGGCGTAGCTAGCTAGTGCGCTAGTTTCGTGTAGAGCTAGGCTGCTGAGGACGAGGATATTGAGGTTCGAATCTCACTCGGGTGAACTGGGGTGGTTTTAATTAAATGTTTTTCCACTTTCCCTCCATGCAAATGTGGGTTAACTTCCTCTATATTCAACCTTCCCAAATCCTAATCCATTAGAGTAATTAGTACTTAAGCGTATTACCCGAACGGGTAGTAAGACGCGGTTCTAAATATAATTATATTAGTACATTTATTCAGTGACACCCAGAGGGGTAAGGCAAATGAGATAGTTTGCCCCGGGCCCCCACTCATCGGGGAGCCCCAATCACCCAAACGACTTTTATTTTAGAAAAGTTAATTGCATGTTTTTTTATTATTTTCTTAATCCCTGGTTTTTTTAAGGTAGTTTGACTAAAATAAAAAGTTATTACAATAATGATTATTAAAAATGTATACCATATTTTTTTTTACAATCTTCCAAATGTATTTATAAGGAATATTACACCACTATCTTCGATGGAACACCTGATATATCACATATCGAGCAGTTAGCCTTTCTTCTCAGATATGTGATACAACGAAACGGAAGATGGGTGGCTTATGAAAGATTCGTCAAGTTGATAAACTTTGACAAGAAGAAAGGAGCATATATTTTAGAACAGATCGAGAAAGCCTTCTCTCTTCACTCTATAACAAAAACTAGATGGAGTGCAAGAGTAGACGCTGTTGGTCATCTGACGAAAAATCACAGAGGTGTTCTAGATTCTTTGAGTAGGATCGAGGAGGATCTTAACATGCCACCGGAGAGCCAAGCAGATGTATCGTGTCTAGTTGAGTGGCTGCAATCGTTTGAATTCATCCTTCTCACTACAATATGGTACAAAGTTTGCAGTGCATTGATGAACAGACCTTAAAAGTATTAAGCTAACAATGGAAGTGGGAACACAAAATATGAATAGCCTAGTGGAAGAGATTCAATTTTTGAAAGAATCCCGTCCAAGTTTGCTTACAGAATTATAATAAGTCGCTTCGAACCTCGAAATCAAACCAGAGTTGAATGTCTCAAGAATTCATAAGAAACGAAAATTCCTTGATGAGAGAGGGGAAGTTGACTACAAGTTCGACTCTCTAGAAACTAGATTCAAAGTTCAGGTGTTCATTTATACATTAGATCTGCTCTTGTCCGAAGTACGTAACCTGGCTGCTAGAATGGCAGAATTTTCAGTATTATTCTTGCCCCTTTGAACCTAACAGATTATGTGGACACCCCAGCCATAGCCACTCGTGCCAAAGCTTTGAAGGCGGCATATCCTCAGGACCTTCAAAAAGAAGATCTCATAGAATAAATTAGGCTCTTTTACAAAATACGGACAGAATATAACTTGTGTGTTAGTGTAAATGTGAGCTCTGCCCTTTAACTGCTCTATTGTTTGTTTCAAAAGGGTCTAGAAACAGTTTTCCCACAAATTTGCCTTTATTTTAGACGCCTAACAGTATTACCTGTGTCAGTAAATTTGGGAGAGCGCACTTTCATTAAGCTGTATTTGACTTTTAAACATTTGCGTTGAGCCACCGGTGAGGAGAGACTAAACCATATGCTAAGTCTGAGCATTGAACATGATCTTGTTAAGGAAATAAGTTTTGACGATATTATTTATGAATTCGCTACAATGAAAGCTCGAAAAATTGTTCTTAAATGATATTAGAGTGAACGTACTTTAGTATTTCAATAAAATTACTAATGTAGCTTAACCATTTTTGAAGAAAATTTCTATATAATATACACAGCTTAATATTATCTTGATAAAAATAAATCTATTATATTTAAAAATTGTGTCGCTGGTACCCGTTCGAGTTATATGTTTAGGAAGTGTACTATACTACTAGCTATGCTAATATGCTAGGGATAGGTAGATTAATTTAAGAGGAAGTGAACTCACATTTACATGGACAAAGGGTGAAAAACCATTTATGAAAACTTACTCTCAGTACACCCGAGTGACATTCAAACCCCGAACTCATCATCGGTAGTCTAGTCCACTTTAAGTGTGACGCCTTAGACATTGATAATAGGAAAATAAGCAAGTTTATGTTTATCATTTTTGTGAAAGGGGGGGCCCTCCCCCCAAAATTACGTTATCCCAGGCCCCCTGAGTTCTCTGGGCGGCCCTGCATATATTTATGTATACTTATAAGTGTTTTACCCGCCTCGGTGGCGTAGTTGGCTAACGCGCTTGTCATGTTGAAGCTCGACTGCTGAGGACTGGGAGATCGAGGTTCGAATCTCGGTCGGGTGAACTGGAGGTGGTTTTTACTAAATGGTTTTCCACTCTCCCTCCACGCAAATGCGGGCTCACTTCCTCTAATTCAACCTTCCCAAGTCCTAATCCATTAGAGTAATTAGTACTTAAAGCGTATAACCCGAACGGGTAGTAAGACGTGGTGCTTATTATTATTATTATTATTATTATAAGTGTTTGCACTATTTGTCAGGCATGCAGCACACAGTGCTGTACGGAGCTGAGCCCAGAGGTTTACCTCTCTCGGAGAAACTATTACCTCAATACCTGAAGGCGCTCGGATATGCCACTCACATTGTTGGCAAATGGCATCTCGGCCACTTCCAGAAGGAATACACGCCCACTTACAGAGGTTTTGACTCTCACCTTGGTCTCTGGACCGGTCATCACGACTATTTTGACCACACGGCACAAGAAGGCGTGAGTATTTC
This sequence comes from Timema douglasi, assembly GCA_901482245.1. Classification (NCBI taxonomy): domain Eukaryota; kingdom Metazoa; phylum Arthropoda; class Insecta; order Phasmatodea; family Timematidae; genus Timema; species Timema douglasi. The sequence goes on along the minus strand of CABEEJ010000301.1, from coordinate 213,471 downwards.
AGGTCTGACGGGGTGCAATGTCCTGATGCTAAGGCAGTGAACGGAGCTGGCCAAAATTTACTATTCCCACGATCGCCAAAATCAAAGAGCAAAATCTGGTTGGGTGGCGTAGCAATTCTTGCGCAAGCAGAAATATAGGCCTATGTAGATCCATGAAGCTTTGCAGCACAAAATATAATCGGCTGATTATAAATATAATTTTTTTATTAAGCAGATAAACGATGGGTGTTTTCAAATTGTTGTGTTGTGTCGGGAAACAGATAAAAACGGAAAAAGAACGACACGAACCATTTCCATTTAACAAGTTATTTCAAATCTTTTCACAACAATGAACGTAGCAAACAATTTGTATATCCCTTTATAGGCGACCGCTCACTGATTGAGTGGGTCGTTTTTGAAATTTTATTAGTTCCCACAAGCAAATGCTGTCAGGCAGAACCGAGAAAGATAGCTTCTTCGGTGGCTGCATGGTCTAAGGCGTCATTCTTGTGTTAGAATATAATGCTGATGACAGGGAGATCGAGGTTCGAATATCGGTGGGGTGTACTGAGGGTGGTTTTCCACACTTTCTCTCTCTCTTTCCAAGCAAATGCGGGTACTCTTCTACTAAATTCAAACTTACTCATCCCTAACCTATTAGCATAATTAGTATATAGGCCTATAGACAAGAACTTGTAGTAAGATGCGGTGCTAAACAAAAAACGAGAGAGATGAAACAATAATTTCAAGTCGCGCCGAGTGGCCTACAAAGAGAAAATCGTTTGATTGGTTTAAAGAGGTGTCCTGGTAGCCCAGGGGTAAGGTGTCAGACTTCTGTGCTGGGGTCCGGGGTTCAATCCTTGGTCCCGGCACAGATTTATCTGATTACCAAACCCTTCCTTCACCTCTGACAAGACGTGTATTAATCACAACTTGTGAATGTGAGGAATGCCAGTCCTCCACCGTGGTTTGGATCCCACGTTAAACTGTAGGTCCTCCATTTCATCTCACAATCACCCTACCACTACTAGCTTCACTCAAGTGGTAACAATGTTTGTTTATTGCAAGGGATATCCTCTTGTTTTCAGAACTACTAGCTTCACTCACGTGGTAACAATCCTTGTTTATTGCAAGGGATATCCTCTTGTTTTCAGAACTACTAGCTTCACTCACCCAGTAACAATCCTTGTTTATTGCAAGGGATATCCTCTTGTTTTCAGAACCTCTAGCTTCACACACCCGGTAACAATCCTTGTTTATTGTAAGGGATATCCTCTTGTTTTCAGAACTACTAGTTTCACTCACCCAGTAACAATCCTTGTTTATTGCAAGGGATATCCTCTTGTTTTCAGAACTACTAGCTTCACTCACGTGGTAACAATCCTTGTTTATTGCAAGGGATATCCTCTTGTTTTCAGAACTACTGGGGTCTGGACATGCGCCGTGGCCTTGAGCCGGCTTGGGACCTTCACGGGCAGTATTCTACGGACGTGTTCACCAACGAAGCGGTCAAACTGATAGACTCACACAACTTTTCCAGACCTCTCTTCCTGTACTTGGCACATGCCGCCGTCCATTCGAGCAACCCATACAACCCCTTACCCGCACCGGATAGTGTGGTCTCCAAGTATGCTCATCTGCAAGACTACACTCGACAGAGGTTTGCAGGTACTGGACCTATATTCGTTGAGACAATTCTGCGAGGTAAATACAGAGAACCCGCGTCGTTGGTCGCATTATCTAACGCGTCACTTTCATGTTGGACTGAATTTACCTGTGATGGCGAGGTTTGAGGTTGAATTCCGTTCGGGTCTATTAATGCTGGGATCACAATCAACTTATCATCCGATTAGCTTTAAAAGAATGTGGAGGAAGCTACAGTGGTTCCATGGCTTCTTTGGTGCTGACTGACATCTGACGGCTTTGAAAATCTACCAGACTAGATTATGTATCCCTACGCCGAACCATATAATCTGCTAAAACATGTGTTTAGCAGCTGTCACTTCTAACAGTCACAATTTAAGTATATACCTAAATGTTGACTGCCAGAAGTCAGCTGTGAGCTGTCAGTCAGCACCAAAGAAGCCATGGGGCTACTGTAGCTCTACAGTTCACGGAACTATTAGTGTATTATGATGAATTAAATAGCTAAGCTATCATACATCCATGTATTTGTTAGTTAGAGTAATGGCCGCATATAAGTATCATATTATTTAAATTGATAAATGCCATCTGGACGTGGGAATCGAACCCGTGACCTTTGTCTTAGTACCTCAATGCTCTAAACCATCGAGCTATCCAGGAATCCTCCCTGGGCCCAGTGTCATTCTCAACTCATATCTAGGGGGGGATTCTGTGAGGTACGTGCGGAAACCGTCAGCTACTGTGGCCCCATGGCTTCTTTGGTGCTGACTGACAGCTAACAGCTGACTTCTGACAGTCAACATTTAGGTATATACCTAAATTTTGACCGTCAGAAGTGACTGATGCTAAACACATGTTTTTGCAGATCATATGGTTCGGCGTAGGAATACATAATTTGGTCTGGTAGCTTTTAAAAGCATTTAGCTGTCATTCAGCACCAAATAAGTCATGGGGTTACTGTACAAATGTGTGATCAATTAAGATCGCTAGCTAACGGACAACGCTGCCACCTTCGACTCAGTAGTTTTCTTTTTGCTGCCAACTGTAAGACTGCGCATATCAAGCTGTATTAAATAGCTGAGCCATTATGTAAGTGAAATGAGTTAAAGTGAACTGAATATAAAGTGAAGAATGGTCCTGGGCACGGGACGGTTCCTGGATAGCTGAGTGGTTGGATCATTGGCGTACTAAGCCGGATTTGATTTCAGTGTCTAGGTGTAATTTTTAAAAATCTATCGAATGTACTCGAGTATTAGTTTGTTGGTAATTTCAGGAGTTCTCCACAAGCTTGACGAGTCTGTCGGGAAAGTGGTGGCAGCTCTTCAGAAGCGTGGTCTGCTCCAGAACAGCATCGTGGTGTTCACGACCGACAACGGAGGGCCGGCGGCCGGGTTCAATATCAACGCAGCCTCCAATTGGCCGCTTAGAGGAGTGAGTTTGTACATTTGCTACGGTCTCATTTTCATATGAGGGGGCCTTTTAGAAAATATGTTGAGGCCAACATTGATAACGTTTTACAATATAATTGATACAATTTTATAGATGTTGATGATAACTATCAAAATTGACAGTTGCAGATCGCATTATTTTTCTAGATGTCAGCCCTTTTTATGAAAATTTGACTGTATTTTATTTTTAGGGATATTTTGTTTAAATAGTACGTTTACAACTGGCTAGGTGTATAGCCTGAACGGGTAGTAAGACGCAGTGCTAAAAAAAACACTATGGCTATACACACAAGTGGACACGCAGACTAAGACGTAAATCATGAACGACGTGTCTGTGATGGGGGGGTCATGGTTAAGATCCCGGATGGATGTAAATGTAGTACATTCCCACGTGCATTGCTTGGTGGTTGGCATAAAAACAACGTTCGGAAGTTACCGAATATTTCCGGAAATGCCCGAATTGTCCTGCGTATTCGGGGGGTTGGTGGCTACACGGTCAGCACCACACCGTAAAAATGCGGATGAAAGTTCTATCGACGATTCGTCCTCGCCGGTGCGGTGTAGAGTGGAATGGAGAGGATTCGTGTAGCCGCTTGCATTTAAAAACATAGATAGCATTCATCCGGAATTTTAAGGTGCTGTGGGAGTTGTTTACATGTAACCTTAGCCTTAATATTCTGCTCGCCACAGGTTGTGAAATTATTCCTTAATACCACATGACTATGGTTGTGGAAAAGTATCAATGGTGGTTTGTAGAGTGTTGCCAGGAGGTCCCTATCTTGAAGAATTGATTGTACTCTCATAAATGGTCGTCCCTTCCCACCCACCTTCCAATTTACCAACCAGACAAATTGCTGTAAAGTTCACAAACTTTAAGTGAATGATAAGATCATTTTATTTCTATGTACATTTACTGTATAAATCGGGAGGGGACAGTTTTAAAAACAACATATTAAGTGTTATACAGGGCGTACTTGGTACCCATAGTCACACATAGCACATAACACATGAAGCAGAAACAAGGACATTGAATATAAGAGACTAAGAAAGTAGAGGGCATGGGAATGAAGTTTGTGAGGAACATGTTAATTGTTACAAGGAGAAACAAGATTAGGAAAGACGTCATCCGGGAAAGAGTATGGGTTCAGGGAGTACAGGAAAGAGTAGAGGAAGCAAGACTGAGATAGTATGGACTTGTAATGAAGATGGAAAAAGAGAGGATGCTGAAGAAAATTTTGGAAACTAAGTATGTAGAAAAATACCAAAAGGGAAGCCAAGAAATAAATGGGAGGAACCGATTACAGAAAGTGTTCAAATGAGAGGAGAAGAATGGAAGAAATTAAAGGAGGAATGGTGGAAGGATAGAGGTAGATAGAGGCATTTGACTAAACTGACTCAGACACAGGCTAGAAATAGTTAATGATGATGATGATTATGATGACAGTATCATCTATTTCGGTGGTCACATGGGGCTACTTTCTCAATAAACTAGACTGCTTATGACGGGAAGATCGTAGTTCGATCCCGGCTGGGGATACTGATATTTTTTTCCTAAATGATTTACCACTTTCTCTATAAGCAAATGTGGGTACACTTTCTTTAAAATCAATCTTCCTCATCACTAGCTCATTAGCTTTATTAGTACATATGTCCGTGTATAGCTCAAACTAGTAGTGAGACACAATTAAAAAATAGTTAGTTAAAGATTGCATCTATCAATTTTACCACTCAAACAAACCGACCCCGTTGTGTAATGGTCAGTGCACCTGGCTACGAGCTTAGGGGTCACGGTTTCGATTCCCGGCTGTGACCTTGGGTATTTTTCCCGAATGGGGAAATACCCCAATGGACACCAGGGTTTGGTTAGTTAGGCTTAAGTTAGTTTTAATTGTTTCTACTGGTTCCACACCCTCATACTATCTTCATCATCTCATCTCATCAGGACATGGAAAGAACCTCAATGGAAAGGATGTAGGATTAATACATTTGGACGTCCCTTGGACAACGGTACATTAGTACTGACTAATCTTTCCACTATTGGCTACAAATGATGTAGTCCAGATGTACAATATTATTATCACTATTATTATCATCATCATCATAATCAACATCATAATCATCACACAGAACTACTTTGAGTCCACGAAAGCATTTACTTCAAAACTACCGACGTGTAGGACATGCGCTTCCAAAAATGGATCACCACCCCTGAGTCAAGTGTCTAACAGTGTTGGACATTCGCTCCCAAAATGGTTTGCCCCCCCTGGGTCAAGTGTCTAACAGTGCTGGACATGCGCTCCCAAAGAATGGTTCGCCCCCCCTGGGTCAAGTGTCTAACAGTGCTGGACATGCGCTCCCAAAGAATGGTTCGCCCCCCCTGGGTCAAGTGTCTAACAGTGCTGGACATGCGCTCCCAAAGAATGGTTCGCCCCCCCTGGGTCAAGTGTCTAACAGTGCTGGACATGCGCTCCCAAAGAATGGTTCGCCCCCCCTGGGTCAAGTGTCTAACAGTGCTGGACATGCGCTCCCAAAGAATGGTTCGCCCCCCCTGGGTCAAGTGTCTAACAGTGCTGGACATGCGCTCCCAAAGAATGGTTCGCCCCCCCTGGGTCAAGTGTCTAACAGTGCTGGACATGCGCTCCCAAAGAATGGTTCGCCCCCCCTGGGTCAAGTGTCTAACAGTGCTGGACATGCGCTCCCAAAGAATGGTTCGCCCCCCCTGGGTCAAGTGTCTAACAGTGCTGGACATGCGCTCCCAAAGAATGGTTCGCCCCCCCTGGNCCCCCCCCCCCCCCGGGTCAAGTGTCTAACAGTAACAGTGTTGTACTACGTATGCAGGTGAAGAACACGTTATGGGAGGGAGGAGTGAGAGGTGCGGCTCTCATCTGGAGCCCTCGGCTGGTCAAAAGCGGCAGAGTGGCCTCGCAACTGTTTCACATGACTGATTGGTTGCCTACCTTGTATAGCGCCGCAGGGGGAGATCTCAGGTAAATATCACTCTCTCTCTCTCTTTCTCTCTACCGGGATGTACTCGTGTGACGCAGTCAGATTTTCATAAGCCCCCACCTACAGAATCCGTAAGTTCCTCATCCTTATAGTCCTTAGGTCCTTATAAATGGAAATTACTTCTACACAGTCCGTATCCGTAATCACGTGACCATGCCAACCAATGAGAAAGTTTGAAATAATGTCTAGCTAAACTCTTCGAAAGAAAGTTTTCTAGAGTTGGGCTCAAGCAGACGCTATCACAGCTGAACAATTATTAACACAAGTAGCTACACAAAATATTCTGATAAAACGTACAGGATGGGCTAAATTTGAAAGTTAGGTTAAATGCAGTCACAAATAATATACTTAAACCATGACTAGTAGTGTGTTTGCTATGATAATGCCATTGGTGCGTTCATTTAAATGCGTGCTCAATTCGATGCGCGCTCATACTCTGCTGTGATTGGTAGTCCTAAGTTAGGGACCTGGTAGTCTAGGGGTAAGGTGTCGGACTTCTGTACTGGGGTCCGGGGTTAAATCCTCTGTCCTGGCACAAATTTATTGGATTACCAAACCCTTCCTTCACCTCTGACAAGACATCTTGTGAATGTGAGGAATGCCAGGCCTCCACCGTGGTTCGGATTCCACTCTACCATTACACATTAGCGTAAGTGCGTGTAACCCGAACGGGTAGTAAGACGCGGTGCTAATAATAATAATAATAATAATAATAGTCCTTAGCAGTCTGTATCGATTAGTTCTTTGACAGTTAAGGTTAAGTCATATTCTACGGAGTGATAAGGACTAAGGAATTAAGGATAAGAACTCTGTAGACAGTGCAATCTTAGTGTTGAGTCGATCTCTTACGGAATACTATGCACCTTACAGATACGGAGTCTGTAGATGGGGCTATTGGCGGAGATTTATTATCTGACAGCTAGCAAAGTTATTATATCTATTTTCACATATTCATACGTCTAGCCATGGGATCTGCAATTGTCACTTATAGCCGTTTCGGTAGTCGAATGGTCTAAGGCATCACACTCACAAGGACTTGACTGCCAATTGCAGGGAGGTCGGAATTCGAATCCCGAGTGGGTGTACTAAAAGTGTGCTCACAAGGACTTGACTGCCAATTGCAGGGAGGTCGGAATTCGAATCCCGAGTGGGTGTACTAAAAGTGTGGACGGGTAGAAAGACACAACCTGAAATAATATTGGGGCTCGAATACATTTTAAAGTATCAAATGCATTACAATATTTGACTCTGAAATAGTCAATGTTACAATTTTTGAGCTCTCTCGTGTCTATAAAAATGTCTTGATTTTTTTTCAAGTCATCTTGGAGATATTGATGGTTTAAACGCTTGGGAATCCCTTTCCAATGATTCCCCCTCCAATAGAACACAAGTGTTACACAATATTGATGACGAATACGGAAATGCTGCCCTGACAGTGGATGATTGGAAAATCGTCAAAGGTACGTGATGGACTTTTTTACCAATTTATGTTTACCTTCTTCCTCGATTTATCTTTTGCTTAGTATTTATCAGGAACTTAGCTAAGGGTAAAAAGGCTGGTGTGTTGAGACTCCTTAAAAATGTCGTTAGATACCGTTTTTAACTAAGATTAAAATATACCATTCTTACTACCCGTACGGGTTATACTCTTATGTACTAATAACGGTAATGAGTTAAGGGATTAGGGTGGTTATATTAATACGAAGTGTACCCGCATTTGCTTGGAGAAAGAGTGGAAGAACTACCCTCAGTACACCCGACCGAGATTCGAGCCTCAGATCTACCCGTCATCAGCAGTCTAGTGTACTGCGAGAGTAGCGCGTTAGACCATGCGGCCACCGAAGCGGGTATCTTAATGTTATCTATGAAGTATTGTAATCTTTGGTCATTTAAGGTAGGCGTCCATATGATTCATACAAAGTGCCGTGTCTTGGAGTATTTCCTGGATCAGAGGAAATTGTTTGGACTGTAATCTACTTGTGACTTGTTCTCAAACAAATTGGTCCTGTTTGACCGATCATACATAAGCTCTACTCTACATACATTTCTTCCTCCTCGTTTCATTATTTTTTCGTGCTTTGTTCTTCTGAAAGGATGGGTTGAATGCACCAAAGAAATGGAAGATAATATGGTAGATACTAGAGCCCAATTTTTTATATAAATAACTTTATCTGACTGATATTAAAACTATTAGGTCTACTTTAACGTATTCATACGTCAGGTAATGCTACTTACAACTGTCACGTCTTATGATGGATATCATCAATAGCTTTAAAACCCACTTCGGGGGCCGCATAGTGTAAGTCGCTACTTTCGCAGTAGACTAGACTGGGAGATTGAGGTTCGAATCTTATTCGGGTGTACTGAGGGTGTTTTTTTCAAAATGGTTTTCCACTCTCTTTCCCTGAGGAAAGGCCGATACATTTCTTCTAAATATAATCTTCCTAATCCATAAAACCACTAACCTAATTAGTACATAAGCATATAAACCGAACGGGTAGTAAGACGTAATGCTAAAAATAAATCTATATATAACATTAATAATATCCACTTCGGTGACCACGTGGTCTATGGCTGCTATCTCGCAATAGACTGGACTGCTAATGACGGAGAAAGAATGGGGCTCAAATCCAGGGCGGTTGTATTGAGGTTTTTCTAAATTATTTTAAACTCTCCCTTCACACTACTGGGGGTACACTAATACAAATTCAACCTTTTTCATCCTTGAAACATTAGCGTAATTAGTACCTAAGCGTATAGCTCAGACGCGTATTAAAACGTGGTGTTAAAATAGTGTAAAATATCAATTTTTGTCAAAAAATATATATTTTCTAAAAGGTCCTTTTTATGAAATTCAGACAATATCGCATGGGCTATATTCTAGGTCGGAAAATCTAGCCACTCCGGAGACATGCTATTATTATCTCTTTCTTTTTGAGACAGGTATAAATAATTTAATTTATTTGAGGTATTTAACGTACACTTTCTATACTAACTGAATGATTATATTAGCACACGATAATATTTATGAGCGAGAGGGCCTACTAATTTTTTCCAGGAAAGGTATTTTCCAGTACTCTTTTACACGCCACAATCGACATGGGACCAATGGCTTTATTCTTCCACTCTGATGGAAGTTTTGTAATAGATTTTTATCCCTCATGAAAAATCCGTCGACCTCAGCCGGGTCTGAACCCACGAATATCGGGTTCTGAGGCGAGAACTTTTGTTTCGAGACCACCGGGTTTGGACTGGATCAAATGATATGATTAAAAAATATGAGCCAAGAATGATCATGCACACGGGACAACTCATGGATACCTCAGTTATATGAGCATTGACTTAGTAAGTCAAAGGTCCCAGGTTCGATCACTGTGTTCAGTGTCTATTTCATTATAAATAATATATTCTATAATGAAGCAATAATATACTGATTCTGGTCAAAACAGGATTTTTTTTTTTTAAACCATAGAAATACGAACCTTATCCCGCGTTCCCTTCGACCCTCATCTTTATAAGCTCTTTGTTTGTGTCATTCCTGAGAGCAACACCTCTAAACGCAACCTCTTCATATTGCCATCATACGAAAGAGCACTCAAGTGTATTCCATGAGAGATATTGACGGTTACCTTGGCAGTAAGCTAATCTCTCTTTGGAGGTACTTTCAACCAAGGGGAGTGAGACAGTCATTAAGTCGTCTATCTTCTGTTGGAGGTACTTCCAACCAAGGGGAGTGAGACAGTTATTAAGTCACCTATCTTCTGTCAGAGGTACTTTCAACTAAGGGGAGTAAGACAGTTATTAAGTCACTCATCTTCTGTTGGAGGTACTTTCAACCAAGGGGAGTGAGACAGTTATTAAGTCACTTATCTCCTTTTGGAGGTACTTCCTACCAAGGTGAGTGAGACAGTTATTAAGTTGCTTATCTCCTGTTGAAGGTACTTCATACCCAGGAGAGTGAGACATTTATTAAGTTGTATCTCCTGTTGGAGGTACTTCCTACCCAGAAGCGTGATACAGTTGCTAAGTCACTTATCTCCTGTTGAGGGTACTTCCTATCAGTTTGAATGGTAAAGTGGTTATGTTGCCTATCTCTCGTTGAAGGTACTTCCTATCAGTTTGAATGGTAAAGTGGTTATGTTGCCTATCTCTTGTTGAAGGTACTTCCTATCAGTTTGAATGGTAAAGTGGTTATGTTGCCTATCTCTTGTTGAAGGTACTTCCTATCAGTTTGAATGGTAAAGTGGTTATGTTGCCTATCTC
>CABEEJ010000301.1:118731-201497 GCA_901482245.1 Timema douglasi | reverse complement strand
TCTCACTCTGTGTGTCTTCCATACAAACACGTTCTCATTCAGCCACACATTCTCCCTCCCACATACTCTCCTACTCACAACACTTTCTCACTCATACCCACAATCACTCACACATACTCTCTCACTCTGTGTGTCTTCCATACAAACACGTTCTCATTCAGCCACACATTCTCCCTCCCACATACTCTCCTACTCACAACACTTTCTCACTCATACCCACAATCACTCACACATACTCTCTCACTCTGTGTGTCTTCCATACAAACACGTTCTCATTCAGCCACACATTCTCCCTCCCACATACTCTCCTACTCACAACACTTTCTCACTCATACCCACAATCACTCACACATACTCTCTCACTCTGTGTGTCTTCCATACAAACACGTTCTCATTCAGCCACACATTCTCCCTCCCACATACTCTCCTACTCACAACACTTTCTCACTCATACCCACAATCACTCACACATACTCTCTCACTCTGTGTGTCTTCCATACAAACACGTTCTCATTCAGCCACACATTCTCCCTCCCACATACTCTCCTACTCACAACACTTTCTCACTCATACCCACAATCACTCACACATACTCTCTCACTCTGTGTGTCTTCCATACAAACACGTTCTCATTCACCCACACATTCTCCCTCCCACATACTCTTCTACTCACAACATTTTCTCACGCATACCCACACTCACTCACACATACTCTCTCATGTAGACATATTCTCTCTCTTACTCACACACACTCATACATATTTTTTAATTCTCCCGTACACACTCTTATTCACACAACTCTCTTTTACTCATTCACATGCGCGTGCATGCACACAAATATATGCTTTCTCTCTTTCTCACACACACATATATATGTTTTCTCTCTTTCACACACACAAATATATGCAGATGAATAAATATTTTTTCTTAACTCCACCTTTCTCCACCCCATTAAATAAATTGTATATCCTATATGTGTAATTGAAACGAGGAGTATTTGTAAGCTTTACAACAAGATAGTGATCGCGTTGTATTTGTTTTGTTGTCAGCTATCCAGACATATTGCGACATCTTGAGCAAACTCTCTCCAAGATCAACACGACGGTGGTGCCGCCTAGTAATCTTGCTCTGGACGCAAGGGCAGACCCCAACTTATGGGACCACACCTGGACCAACTTCGGGGACCACCGTATCTTAAGTAATACTCTCATCTGATAGCTGAGGTGATAAACAACCTAACAAAGTGCGCGGTGAGAATTTGACTTAGTAATAAGGTCGTGTGATCTTTTAATTGTCAATACAATAAGTTATGAGGTATTGTCTCCTCATAAAATGTTACTCATATTTTACATGTGGAGTTGATATTATTATTAATTAGGAATATATTAAATCTTTTAAATTAGTTGAAAAATGACACTTTAACACGGGAATTGAACCCAGTAGCCCTGTTTTAAAGTATCCTTTTTTTCCAACTGATTTTAATTAATTGTAATTGTCAAACTACCTTCACATCTGTACCAACTTCGATTTTCCGCGCGTGTGCGTATGCATGTGTGTATGTGTGTATGTGTGTGATGGGGTGGCGTGGCGTTCATGCGTGTGTTCGTGTGGGCATGTGGGCATGTGGGCGTGTGTGTACAAAAATGACTTCGCCCTACGTGTGACATTATGGCCAGTAAAAATAGGATTTTCCAGGTTAATGTGTTTACGTTTTACTTTGTGAATTTTAAATGTGTAACAATGAGACAAAAAACAAATATTCTTAAATGTTTTAAAAAAATAGTCCTACATTGTTACATTTTATTTTATTTTTTCGTGAAGTAGTTTTTTTTTAAAAAACTAATTTTTCCAAACACATCTAAAACTTAGGCCGTTAAGTTTATTAATGAAAATAATCCAAAGATTCTTCCTTTCAGGATGTAGACTAAAAATATCCATAGAGTTATATTTTTATCTAGAAAAGGAAACAAGAAAAATTTAGTTTTTTAATGTAAGTCAAGGCTGTCTAGATGCAATTAGTAGAGTGAGTGTGTATACTCGTCACTAGAACAGGGGAAGTGTCATCAGCAAGTAAAACAGATACTTCGCGGGGTGAACTGATCGTTTTCCCCTCCTTTATTTTATTTTTTCACTAGCGTGTAAGTGTGGTAATGCTTAAATGCTTCAAGTTAAAATGCAACTAGGTTTGAAAAATAGCTTTGAATTCCCCAAATAGGTAACGCCGTCGTTAAACCAACATGATTACATTACTATCAGTGTCGTGGCGTGGAGTATTGAAGGTATAAGCGGAGCGTGTTTAAAATGAACTTTTGATATATTCATACTGACTTGGTCTCCCATTTGACTAGTAATACTTAGGCTATAATCTAAATAACTCACATTAAAAATGTATTTTCGTTTATACCTGACCAGTGAGTGTTCTAATAAGTGGGGAGAACAATTCACAGGATTGTTATTAGGTTCCAACTTTTGCCTCATCGGTAACATGTATCTCAAAGAGAACCTTTCTACGATATTTTTTAGTGTTGGTAGGGACTATCAAAATTAAATACAATTTTGAAGCAATGGTTGAGTTTAATAATAATGTTTTTTAGCTTATTAAGTAAAATTTATAAATGTATAAAGTACGTAGAGCTAACAAACACTTATTTGTTTAAAAATATCATTCAATTCATACAATTGTATACATATTTATAACACAATTTTTATAGTACTGTACTGTATGATTATTTTATGTTTTTAAATAAATAAATATAATATCTATACCTAAGTAATATTTTTTTTTACTTGAATGATTGTTGTTTTTTTCTAGAAGAGGAAAGTAAGTAATATCTATTATTACTAGTAAAATAAAATATAATAATTTAAAAACTCTAATGTTATTTTATTGTAAATATAATTAATGAATAGTATGTGTAGTAATATATCTACTATATCTAATTTATCATTGGTGGAATGTGGGTGTACCCTTTCACATTTATAAATTAACAGTCGGATGCTGTATGTTGTGCCCGTCCTCTTAAAATAGATTATAAGGCATAGAAAGCTTCGACAGGCCTAGCAAGCCAGTAGTAGAACATATATGGCTTGAATAAAAAAACGAACCTAGGCCACAAGCTGGAAACTGTAGTGGTTGTAAATAATAATTTAAAATAAGTATATGTGTTTATAGCCTGGGTGGGTAGAAAGACACATTACACCAATCATATTTTATCCACTAAGAGTTTGACTCGTTTTTAGCACGGTTAAGTATTACCAAAACTATATCAAATTAATCTTTAATAGTTCCTCGTTGTACAATCATGAGATAACTATAGCAATCACACACCAATCATAATAATGAATCAATTAAAACAAATTAAGAATTTGAGACCAAATATTACCTTGTCCACAAACTGAGTGCACAAACAAACGCAATCTTTACCTAAGAACGATCATAAAATAAGTCAACCAATATAATGTACATTGTTACAGGATTATGTTGGAGTAAACTGCCTCACAGTTCATCAAAGAATTTCCGACATATTTTCTGAAATATTAGCCATTTATTTATAAATAAGCTTAATAATCAGCTCCATTAGTGCCTTTAAGCATATTTACTACATGTAGATAAAAGGAAATGGACCAGCATCCGTATGGAGTGTGCAACGAGAACCACAAAATGAGACCTACTTCAATCTTACCTTTACCACCAACTCTCTAATTGTAAATCAAACTACGACCTCCAGAATCATATTCAGAAACACCAATGAATCACCCAAATATGCCTGTCACAGCCTCGTGTCGTGGAGTGTTGCCAGGGTAAGCAGACCATGTCTAAACTGTAGCTGTCATATGTTCACCCTCAAAGGTAATCTTTAGTTTTTGTATTTGTTTATTTTAGATCTTTTCATCTATATATACAAAAAATAAATTTTCTACAGAATCTAGATTTCTGTTTTGTTTATATTAACCTATTTTAAAAGTCCAAACCTTCCAGCTTCAATTGTTATTATGGAGTGGTAAATTTACAAACTTGACAAAATTAAAAATTTATTCCATGCCAAAAAGAAGATATTTTATAATAATCTTGTAAAGATTTTAAGGTACTATCCCCCCTCCCACACCCTTTACAGTTCCCAAATACCCATTTTGGAAATGTTAAGGTTTATTTGATTTAGCATACTCAGTTTACTTATGAGCTTGACAAATTTCAATTTCTAGCCACACTGAAAAGTAGTGTTCTATATAAGCTGGCCTCTTCCATTTCCCGGGCCTCAATTTTGAAATTAAATATGTTCAGACGTTGTTCGGCTCTCAGGTAAGGTATTTTAACTTACTTATAGAACTGTCATTTTATATCACACTAAACTCCAGAGAGAATGATGGAGGGGAATTATGTAGGAAAAAGATCACAAGTGAAACCAAGAAAGATACGGAAGTAACAGATAACAGAAACTGTTCAAGTGAGAGGAGAATAATGAAATCAATTAAATGAAGAAGAATTGTGGAAGCATAGAGGAAGATAGAGGCATTTTACTAAGCTGACCCGGCCACAGGCTGGTAACAGGTGATGATGATGATGATGATAAAAGTGTCCATACATTATTGACCCCATTACTATTATATTATATAATTAATTCGTTATTTAGGTGCTCTCCTAAACCTGCTTTTAATAACCAACAGCACAACACAAAAAGTATCGAGCTAAATTATAAATTACCACAATCCATTTTAAGATATCCCCTGAATGAATAATGTATTATGTTTTATAACAGTAAAAGGGACAATAGTTTATGGACACACTATATTTGGCTTGGTGACAGTAGAGGAACACAGATTTGAGTCTCTTTAGATCATGAACGATTACTAATGTATTTTTGTATTATATTTATAAGAAGGTACAAGAAAGGTGGTTAGAAACATGTAAAAGGAACAAGCACAATATGGCTTTTACAATGAATTATTATTATTATTATTATTAGCACCGCGTCTTACTAGCCGTTCGGGTTATACGTACTTACGCTAATGTGTAATGGTAGGGTGAATGTGAGATGAAATGGAGGACCTACAGTTTAACGTGGGATCCGAACCATGGCGGAGGCCTGGCATTTCACATATTCACAAGTTGTGTTTAATAAACGTCTTGTCAGAGGTGAAGGAAGGGTTTGGCAATCAGATATTTGTGTTGGGACAGAGGATTGAACCCCGGACCTACAGTACATAAGTTTGAACAATTACCCCTAGACCACCAGGTCGGACAGTATAGAGAAGTCATAACTAAGGTGGTATGGCCATGTGAGGAGAATGGAGGGAGAGAGGATACCAAAGAGGATGTGGGATAATGAAGTGGGGGGCAGGAGGCCAAGAAGAGGACCAAGGGATATACGGTCGAAAGGACTGCAGAGAAATGTGTAGGCGAGAGTAGAGGACTGGGTCATGGTGGAGGAGTAGAGATGGTGGGGTGAAAGGAAACGTTGAAGAGGCTTATGGTCCAAACAGATCTGGCTAGTGGCTGGAATCGGTTATTGATGATTATGATTATGACGATTTCATAAATATTAATATTATAATTTAAAAAACTACAAATTCATATCACATGAATTGATGTGTGAATATATGAAAGTTGTTTTTGTAAATGTTATAACTGTCAAATCTTACCTCTATTAAAATCCGATTTTATGAGTAGCTTTCTTTGTTGTAAAGAAGCTCAACTCCTTGTGTTAGGCTGCCCCGCCGTGCTGATAGAAACAATGAATTGCATAACTCTATATGTTACAGGGGCTAAACCAGTTTACATTCTCCGTTATTTTGGTGTAATTAACACTTTATTTTTGTGTATTATATTTTAACGCACATTTATTTGAGGAATTGAGGTTTGATATGACTAGTTAGGTGCTTGTTTAGATAGTACTACGCACTTTTGAAATGTATTATTGGTGGAAAGACTAATTATTTAATTTAAACACTGTTGAAGTTTTTAAGATTTTTGGGTAAATACAGTACTAAGAATTGGTAGTGAGGGCTACATTTTAAAAACTAATAAAACATTTTTTGAGCATGTATTGGTGTAGAGAGTAAAAATTCGTAAGTATTATCTTGTCTGGTTTGGACAGGGGTTTGAATTACGGTTAGGTGAAAAGAGGTTTTTTATTTCTTAATTGTTTCTTATTTTCCCTCCACAGAGCGTTGAGAAAAAGTGTAGAATGTTGGATGAAATGGACCACTCTTTGCGGGGAGGGAGAAAGGGAAACCATTTAACTATTGATTAAAAAAAATAATCAAATGTATTTTCTTAAAAGATTACATAATAGTATTATACATAATTTAATATGACACTGAAATTTTATTTTTCTGTCTTGCTGGTAAGACAAATGACTTATTTCATTGTGACTTTGTTTATTTCAGTCTGGCTGGCACCTAAAATAACACAAATTGCATGAGGCATTAGCTATGTTTGTTTATTATATTTAGTTTCTGATATGAAGATACATTTAGAAAATAAAAACATATATTTGGCTGTCAACATTGATAACATTTTAATATAACTGAAGTATGTCCATGATAGGTTTTTACCTGGATGACAGTGGGTTGCCAACACTTATAAATGATCACTGTTTTGTTATAAATGTTTTTAATTACATGTTATATTTTACATTTAAAATAACATTAACTCGAGTTTTATCATAATATTTCATTACTTTAAATAATTTCTTTTTACCCAATCCGAAATAATATTTTAAACATAATTAAAAATACTTATATAAGTATAGTATAATATGTGTAATACAGTGCATACCTTTAAATACAGGCATCGTATTTACTTGAAAAAGAAAAATATACTTGCTTTTTTTTAAAAATATAATATATTATTTTATTGTATTTTCAAATATTTAATCGAATAAAATATTTTTATCCACTGCGTGGGTGCATCATTGTAAAGAGCTTGTTTCCGTTATTTTCACTCACATGGTTTAAATTCGTTGGTTGCCATTCGAAGCTATATTCGTTATACTTTTTGTGAAAGTGCTGTGAATAATATAATTTTAAGTGAAACAAATAATCTTTGTGTCTGACCTCAAATATATATATATATATATATAATATTGTACTAAATTACTGTTGTTAGCTATAACATTCATACATTATCATATGTTTTCATTACAGTTATGCAAAGTAAAATATGTCAGCTTTTGGCGTAGGGATACATTAGGGACTATTTTTAGTAACTTTTTGAGCTGTCATCCAAGAAAGCTAAGGTCGTGAATGTACTATAGTATCCTTTTATGGCTATTGATGATGTATATCTTGGTCTAGGACTATATTATAAAAATACTTTTAGTAATTTTTGTTACTGTCAAAAACTTTTCTTCTTATCATAATCGGAAACTCTTTTACCATTTCCAACTCATTACACTTTCTTTACGTACACGTACCTTAAAGGATTACACTATTGCCATAACTTATAAGCTATACCATAGTAGAACCAAGCAAAGTAAGCTCGCTAACTTTCAGGGTAAACGAAGTGTAAGCATTTTATATTTTACCATACCAAAGAAGTAGTACAGAAGATGTTAACACTAATTAGAGCTGGGCCCAGTGGGAGGGTTTAGCGTGTTTTAACATCCACCCCACTTTCCCCTACCCACAAAAATGTTAGAATAACATTCCTATAGCTATTTAAATTATTCCATATTATGATTTATCGACGATTTAGTGAAAAATCAACATATTTTTAAGCTTTAAATTAAACCATTTATCGAAATGGCTTTAAAAACTTAATGTAGCATTTTTTTAAACACTCTGAAGAATCCTTCCTCAAATTTTCTGTTTAAAAATATTTTAATAAATGTTTAGCCAACGATGAAAAATGATAAAGATATAGTTCTTAAACTCTAAGTTCTTTTTTTCTATATATAATTAAACTAAAAGGAATTAAAAATGAATCTTTCATTAAACTTTTTTTTAACTTGGTGAAGCTTAGGTGGTGAATACTATTTGTATATTTATTATTGTTTTATCGATATTTGTATTATTTTGGAATTTAATAAGTATTCTTTGTTTCAACAATATCTGAAAGATAAATAATTTAACAACTTAATTTTTTTTAAATAAATATCAAAGAATTCAAATTAATGTTATTTAATCTCTACATATTTTTAAATAAAGGTGATAAAGCTATTGATTATACTTACTGTAATAATTTGTAATTGACAGTCATTTCGTGGCCACAAGATAATTAATTCTTACACTGTTGCTATATTTTTAGATATTTAGTTAAGGGGATCCCTTCGGTAAGCAAGAAACTGCCGCTAAGGTGTTAGCTCTAACGGAATATTTAATTCTACAAAATATGGTTTGTGTTGAGTAACGCACTATATACTCTTTTTTTTATCAGTACGACCTACTACCCATTCGGGTTGTACTCATATGTACTAATTACACCAAGGTGTTAGGGATGAAGAATGTTGAATTTAGAGGAAGTGTACATACATTTGTGTAGAAGGAGAGTGGAAAACCGTTTATAAAAAACCTCCGTTAGTACACCCGACCGAGATTCGAACCCCAACCTCTACGTCATCGGCAGTCCAGTCTCTTGCGAGTGTGACGCCTTTTAGACCACGTGGTATCCTAAGCGGGTGATAGATATTATTAAACCTATAAAATAATACCAATAAAATAATGATGTTATTAATTTTGATCTCAAAAGTATGTTTTCTGAAAATTGGACTGTAGAATTTATTCCCGCCATTATAACAAACCTATTCCGGGAAAGAAGAAATGCAAGGTTCCCTCCCTCCTCCTCCCCTCGTCTTGTACTCACCTGCATTTGACGTGATCCCAGATTTCACCGTTGCTGCAGTTCTTTACCTCCCGACACACGCACGAACAATCATCCTCGACCCACTTCTTACCCTCCGCCACGCATTTCGGCATCAGATTTTTGTCCATGCACAAACACTTGCACATGTTGGCGTCGTACGTCTGAAACACAGACTTGGAATACAGAACAAACACTTGCACATGTTGGTGTCGTAGTCTGAAACACAAACTTGAATACAGAACAAACACTTGCACATGTTGGCATCGTACGTCTGAAACACAAACTTGGAATACAGAACAAACACTTGCACATGTTGGCATCGTACGTCTGAAACACAAACTTGGAATACAGAACAAACACTTGCACATGTTGGCATCGTACGTCTGAAACACAGACTTGGAATACAGAACAAACACTTGCACATGTTGGCATCGTATCGTCTGAAACACAAACTTGGAATACAGAACAAACACTTGCACATGTTGGCGTCATACGTCTGAAACACAAACTTGGAATACAGAACGATTTTCACAAAAACAAACTTTGGTAAAGTTTAATGTATTATTATTATTATCATCATCATCAGATGATTTCCCCATGTCCATCACAGACTCTGCCTTAAACTATGAGTGAAGAATGACCCTGCGCATGGGACGAACCCTGGTTAGCTAAGTGGTAGAGCAATAGCTCACTAAGGCTAGGATCCCGACTTTTATTACCGTGTCCAATTTAAACTTTTTTTTAACACCGTATCTTACTACCCGTTCGAGTTAAAACGTTTATGTACTAATTACGCTAGTGATTTTAGTAATGAGGAAAGTTATAGTTATAGAAAGTGTACCCGCATTCACGTGGAGTTAGAGGGGAAAACTGTTTTGGCAAAATCATCTTCAGTACAACCGACCGAGATTCGAACTTCGACATCCCAGTCATCGGCATTATAGCCTATTGTGAGAGTGGCGTGTCAGACCTCGCGATCACCTAAGCGGTTATATTTATACATTGGACTTTAGTGTTGAGGGTTCAGGTTTCAATCCCCGGTCCCGGCACAGATTCATCTGATTGCCAAACACTTCCTTCGCCTCTGACAAGACGTGTATTAATCATAACTTGTGAATTTTGGGTATACCAAGCCTCCACCGTGGTTTGGATCCCACGTTAAACTATAGGTCCTCAATTTCATCTCACAATCATCTACCATTACACATTAGCGTAAGTGCGTACAACCCGAACGGGTAGTAATACGTGGTGTTAATAATATATTTATACAGAGGTAGCAGTTGGCACTGGCACGTACCATCTCTGGAGACTGCACCTATGGATTCCAGAAGTCAGTCCTCAATGTAGAACTCAGTAATCCCAGTATCATAAGGTGACAATGAACCACATATAATTCATTCACGAGCTAAGTTTACCTGGATGACAGCTCGAAATGTTACTAGAAGTAATCCCTAATATATCACTACGCCAACAGCTGACATCTATCACTTTGGATGACTGTAATGAAAACAGATGGTAATATATTAATGTGATAGTTAACCACAATGATTTAGGCCAATATTATTTATAAATTTATTTTATGCTGGACACAAAGTTTATTTATAGTTTTATTCCCCTTAAAAAAATATTCACACCACTTTCACAAAAACTTCTAACGAGCATAGCTTCAAAATGGCGACTGACGAATCTAAACCATATGATTGAACATAACGGTAAACAAGTTTTTTTACAATGATGCAGACACGCAGTTGATGAAAATACTTTATTCAGTTAAATAGTTCAAAATACGATAAAATAATCATAAAATCATGTATTGTATGTAAAAAAATTACAACAATTTTATTTTTTCCAAGTAAATACGACGCTTGGATTAAAAGGTATTGATGTGTGTACTATATTACACAAAATCAGTAACGTTCCAAAAGGAAAAATAAGTACTTTTGATTATGTTTTAAATATTGTTTCGAGTTGGACAAAAAGAAATTATTTTAAAAAAATGAAATAGTATGAGAAAACTTAAGTTTACGTTATTTTAAATGTAATATATAACAGGTAATTAAAGATCTTTACATTTATAACAAAACTGTGATCTTTAACAAGTGTAGGCAATCCAAAACCTAAACATATGATTTTCGAACTGTCATCCAGGTAAAAACCTATCGTGAACGGAATATACCTGTATACTGCTGCAGTGTTTAGCCATGAGGGTACACCGACATCCGCAGCGGGTGTGTTCTTCCACAGTGATGTGGCCGCAGGTCAATTCCCCGGTATTCTTGTCACGACGGCGCACCTGCGCACAAGATACCATTCAATTCACCAATACACTGCTCCAGAGGCTACAGATGGCATATGAAAGTAAGGTGGGGTCCCCTCCCCTTCAAAAGTATATAGAATGGATACCTACAGTAGCCCCATGGCTTCTTTGGTGCTGACTGGCAGCTCACAGCTGACAGCTGATAGCTTTGAAAAGTTACCAGACCAAATTATGTACCCTTATGCCGAACCATATGATCTGCAAAAACATGTGTTTAGCAGCTGTCACTTCTGACGGTATATACCTAAATGTTGACTGTCAGAAGTCAGCTGTGAGCTGTCAGTCAGCACCAAAGAAGCCACGGGGCTACTGTACTTAAAATCATATTCTTATGAATAGGGCTAGAATTTTGATGATTTTGCATAATTTTTTTTTGGTCAAACCTAAAATGTTGTTCAAGTGCATACAAATGTGTTAAGTAAGAATCTAAGCTGATTTAAGGTGCAGCAAAAGGGAGTGCAAGTATTTTACAGTTTTTGTAGAATATACATTTTTTTGTAAAAAATAAATCGATATGTCTCCAGTAGCATCACAGAGTTTAGTTTTCTGCACATGCTAATATCAACAGATCTTGAATATCTGTCAAAGGTGTCATGGAATGTTATCAAAATATTTTAAATAAAGAGAAAAAGTTTTGACAAAATTCCAGGACACCCTTGACCGATATTCAAGATATGTTGATATTAGAATGTGCAGAAAACTAAACTCTACGTTGTTACCGGAGAAATATTTGATTTATTTTTGCCAACAAAATGTAATGCTATAAAAACTGTAAAATTACTCGTGCTCCCTTCTGCCGCACGTAACTTTGTTAGGGCATATTCTATCATATTCCCGTGTTTTTACGCGAAATGATATATTTTAAGGTTTTTCAGTAATTTTAAGGCTTTTTTTGAGTCATTATTTTGCATATTTTGGTATTTTCAATATAAAGGACATTTTTGTATGATTTTCCCTGAAAGCCAAAAGCAAGACCGAGAAAAAACAAATGGGGGAGAGGGGGGCGTGTTTTGTTTAGAACATCTGTACACGCATCATAGCAAACGGTGGTGCCACCAAGGCTGTAAGAATACTTCCACCCCTCTTCTATTTTCTTTTATACGGCATAATTTTGTTTAAAAACTTTCGATTGTCACAGAAACCGTAAAAAGTTAAAATTGTTTTTCAAGAGCTTTTTTATTTCGTATGGGACATGTTTTTAGACAGTACATTTTTAGTTTGCCACATAAACTGTAAAAAAAATTAAGAGTTTTTAATTGAGTATTCTTTGTTTTGTTTTTATGGGTAAAGTTAGTAAAATTGGCAAGTAAAATAAAGAATTTCTGTTGACACAGAAACAGTCAGACAGCAAAAATTTTTATTTCTTAGACTATTTTTGTTTTGTTTCATACACCTATTATTTTCTTAATTCATTTTGCAAGGAAATAAAAAAAAAACTTAATGTAACTTTGATTGGTATCGTTTTTATTTTAAAGGGAATTATTGCTCTTGATCATTTTATATGTTTCCATTCACATTTACCTATACCTTCTTCTAAATATAATACAATTACCTCATTATAAAACGACACGAGATTTTTCTTATAGATAAAGGAATGATGGTATTTGAAAATTGTTCCCGCTGCCATAATTTTATATATAATATTTAATTTGTTAGTGTGACAGTGTTGAAGAGGAAAACCTCGCAGTTATCATATGTAAAAATATACTCACAGGCACCATTATGTCACGTGAATTAGTCGGGATGCACGACATTTGTGTCTTGCACATTCCTCCACAGCGTTTCACCCTCACTTTAGTCGGTACGAACTGAAGAAAATAATATTAATTAGCCATAATAACAACTGAACTAGATACCAGAGAAATGTGGTAGGGAGAAAAATTGGCGAAAGAGGGAGGAAAGCTGAGAAAGGCCTTTTACAAAAGTGTAAAAAGCTTGGTCTGAAGGAGACAGGTTCCTCAAAGGAGTGATATACAGGATGTTCCATTATCGCAGTATGCATCAGGAACCTGGGTAAGGAAGGAAAGGATTAGGATACAGGCATGCGAGATGAAATTTCTGAGGAGTAGGCTAGGAAGCGAGAAGGATGGACAAGGTGAGATGGATAGGGAAGAAGGAACCCCTGCAAGATAGGAAAGAGAAGGTGAGATTTGGGGTGGTGTGGACATGTTAAGAGGATGTAAGAGGGGATAGTGCTCGAAATGGAGGAGGTGGGCAGCAGGCCAATAGGAAGGGTGGCTAAAGGGAGTGTAGAGAGGAGCGTGGATAGGGCTGACGTAGAGGAAGAAAAGTTGGGGGAGGACAAAAGTAAATAGAGAGGCTTATGTTCGAGACAGACCCTACCAGGGGCAGGAGATTGTACATGATGATGATGATGATGCTAACTAAATCGTACACTTATTAATATTATTATCCCCTGGGTTTTTATAACTTGGATACTGCTTATCAACTATTGTGTTATTACTTCTTAGTGCCGGTTCGGGTTACAAGTAACCTTAATCACGCAGAGGGTAAACATTCAGAGGAAGTAAGTAGTAATAGATTGTAATCCCCAAGACCAATTGTTCTATAATTCTCTCAGCTATTGTCCGGTCTGACATATCTTTTGTACTATGATGTGCGAACAAAGCCAAGCTTAGAAAGTTCAGTGCCTCGAAAAAATAATAAATAACAATAATAATAATAAAGTGACAAAAAAAATGGTTTAAGGAGAAAATACGTAAGGGCGAGGGGGGATGGAAAATCTTGCAATCCCTTATGTGGGGGCAATTGAGGGGGTCGAAAACTTATGAAATAAAGCCCTACTTAATTTAAAGACGGCCCCTTAGTAAAAATAAGGATCATTAACAGAATTTCGCTAATCTGTTCGAACTTGAGTGTTTCTCATCTGTTTATTCTTCCAGTAGAAAAAAAATTAAATGATGTATAAAACAACGCATAATTTCGTGAAAGAGATTCACCCAAACATATACATAAAAGTTATTATTATTAGCACCGCGTCTTACTAGCCGTTCGGGTTGTACGCACTTACGCTAATGTGTAATGGTAGGGTGATTGTGAGATGAAATGGAGGACCTACGGCTTAACGTGGAATCCGAACCACGGTGGAGGCCTGGCATTCCCCACAATCACAAGATGTATTGTCAGAGGTGAAGGAAGGGTTTGCTAATCAGATAAATTTTTGTCGGAACCGAGGATTGAACCCCGGCCGCCAGCATAGAAGTCTGACACCTTACCCCAAGACCGCCAGGTCACCCTACATAAAAGTTAAATACACTGTAGATTTTAAAATAAAGGATTCATAATTTTTTAAATTTAGACTTCCGTAAATTATAATATTCTATAGTTTAATACACTAATGGAAACCCACTTCTGTATTATCCGAGTTTGAAATTAAATCCACCAGAACCTCCACAAGTTTGTCACATTTGCTGTCCATAAACACTTCGTTTATTGTTTTCTTCAAGCTTGAAGGTAGTTTTTTACAGCTCTCTGTAAAAAAAAATAGCAAAACACACATTTAAAGGCACCGCCTACTTTAAGAGAAATATCCACACACTGTGATATTTACAATGGGAGTTACAGTTATTGTAACATTTGATAATGTTAGGAAGACTAGATATATGTTTCTAACCATTTATTTTTATCACAGAAATGTTAAATTTCCTGTTAAATATTTAAAAAGCGCTATTTTTACCTTTCAATGTATATTTAAATTATAAAACTTAAACAGTAAAATATTAATTATTATAAGATGGCTCTTTGATGCCTTTCATCTAGATTACAGCGTAAACTTTATGTTTCTACTGGAGACATATTTGATTTATTTTGATAAAAACTTTTTTTTTTTCTTTCAAAATTGCAAAAACTGATCATTGTCATGTTCTGCAACTACTTCTCTATTCTGTCTAGGTTTATAATTCCTTTCTCCCTTCATCTACAACCACACTTATTCATGTCACTAATAAAGAGTCCCGTTTCGTTGGCCGCATGTTCTAAAGCGCTGCTTTAACACTAGAATATATTGCCGATGACGTAGAGATCTAGGTGATCTAGGGTGGTTTTCCACTCTCCTTCCACACAAATCCGGATACACTTCCTATAAATATAGCCTTCCCTATCCCTAGACCATTAACGTAATTAGTATATAAACGTATACAACCCGAACGGATATTAAAACGCGGTGCTGAAAAAAAAAGATAAGAAAAAGAGTAAAGAAAACTACAAACTTTCTTATCTCAATGTAAAGAGG
This sequence comes from Timema douglasi, assembly GCA_901482245.1. NCBI lineage: Eukaryota > Metazoa > Arthropoda > Insecta > Phasmatodea > Timematidae > Timema > Timema douglasi. The sequence goes on along the minus strand of CABEEJ010000301.1, from coordinate 186,125 downwards.
AAAACACATTACTAGTCCTCAAATAGCTTAATATTTTCTGTTGTGAGCCTATAAAAAAATTACTATATTTGTTAGAGGAAGGCTAAATCTAGAACACTTTTTCATCAAGCCCAGTCTCATAGCTCCGCCAATATGATTAAAAAGTCATTGAAAATGAGCTAATGTCACATTTTCACATAATTTTTCTATTAATAAAGCACAAAATATAGGATTGCTAGGAAAAAAAAAAGCCTTTTTGGAATATTTCGACTTTATTTTTGTGTGAATCATATTTTGAAATAACGCATGGTAGAATTAAATATTGCGTTTGAGCCTAACGTTTGTGCGACAAATTTCTCGTTTACTTGGATGCCCCCCTTTAAATCCAATGACCAAATTGTATACTTAGTGCCTCTCAACAAACATACATTTAGTGTATGTACCGTATCGAGTGTAGACACGGGTTAGAATCCTCACGGGTATTCCGAGGATTTTTTGCCCGTAACTACTTTCCCACTTTCTTTCTTCCCATCTAAAGTAAGTTATATATTCTTCATTATGATGATTAAATGCTACCACGGTTCAAAACATAGTGATATAACCTATTAATAACACCAATTATCGGCCTCGGTCGTCTCAAGATCTGATGTTCGTGGGTTTAAACTCTGCCGGGTTGCCAGATTTTTCTTGAACGATAAAAATCCGTAGCACAACTTCCTTCGGAGGGGAAGTAAAGCCATCGGTCCCATGTCAAAAATTGTGGCATGTAAAATAACCCTGGAAAGTATGTGAAAATACCTTTCCCGGCGATATTGATAGGCAATTTTGCTCTCGCTCATAGAAATTCTCGTGTTGTGATATAATCAGTATATTAAAAAAAAATTGCTCGTTAAATATCTCAAATAAATAAATCAGTTAAAAAACCTCTTGTGGATTTGTGGGAATTACAATACATGTGCTTCGCTCTCTCTTAAACTGAAGATAATACAAACTGTAGAAAACGTTCTCTTATTTAAAATTAAAAAGTTAATCAGGCTGTTTATGAGTAGACCACAATATTGGCACGATAAGTTGAAAACACTCACCGCCTTCTTCGAACGTATTACCAATTCCTTCATCTTTACTATAGTCCTCGTCTAAATCTATCGGTCGATTGTATAGTTTTCCAAAACATTCCTAAAAAAAAAGAAAAAAAAGAAGCAAATTCACAAATCATTATCAAATAACTTTCTTTGTTGTAATATCTTATGATAGTTAATGCATAGCCAAACTGAAATAAGATTATAACTCTACTAAGCATTGTATTTCTGAACGTTTTCTTGAACAACTCAAGGGGCTTTCCCTGAGTAGTAGAACAGGCTACCGGAGGGTTGTGGAGTGTAAGCGGGCGATTTCTTAACTCATTCAAATACACTCGGGAAGGTTATTCCTGTGATAAATACACTATATTTCGAGAAACTCTTGGTATAAAACATCCTTATGTCCTGGTGCTATGAGTTTAGCAAACACTTTGCTCGTTATTAAATAAAATATTACTTTGTGATTAAAATTTACCATGCAAACTCGGTTTTCTAGACAAGAGCCGCTACCTATTTATCCTTTATAGCTCCTCATTAATTTTGTTCTCACGAGGTTGAGTCAACCACGTTCCAGACCCACTGCTTCACAGATACATTCTGGAAGCACCGGGTATCAATCCCGTGACTGAGGTAATATTAATCAAAACAAGAATAGATGGCTACTGCGTATGTTTTGGTGAAATTATTGTGGACTTTATGTTAAAGCTTATCGTATTTTCGTGGCCTCGGATCATCGAATCACCACAGGATGACTTAACACCCACTTTTAAAACAACTACTCTACATCATTTCTCCAAATATATTATATTTAGAAAGTTTTGAATCCTTTCTCAACCTCCTAAGTACCTCTTGCTGTCTAAGTAGAACTTAATCAAAAACTTAAAATAGAATGTACACTCCGTTTACCCTGAATATATAGCAGTCTTATTTTGACGGATTACACTATAACCATATCTTACAAGATACAGTAGCCCCATGGCTTCTTTGGTGCTGACAGACAGCTCACAGCTGACTTCTGACAGTCAACATTTAGGTATACACCTGAATTTTGACTGTCAGAAGTGACAGTTGCTAAACACATGTTTTTGCATCTCATATGGTTCGGCCTAGGGATACATAATTTGGTTTGGTAACTTTTCAGAGCTGTCAGCTGTTAACTGTGAGTTGTCAACACCAAAGAAGCCATGGGGCTACTGTAGTTACTTTATAGAGTATAGTGTGACAACGCAAAGTAAGATTTTAGGATGAACAAAAGGTAAATTATAAAACATTTTTGGTTTGCTTGGTAACACATCGACACAAAAACAATCAATGGCGACAATCACCCACACCAGTGGTCTCGCGGGAAAAGGCGTCAGTATCGTCTTGTCTGTTTTTTCCAGTGTCTCAGAAGTCTGGACTCGAATCCCGGCTGGATGTACTGAGATAGTCTTCCTAAATGATTTCCCTATAACGCCATGAAAACTGCAGGTACACTTCCTTTAAATTCTACCTTCTTCGTCCTTATCCCATTAGCGGACATGACTAGATCAGAGGTCCCCAACCTTTTTGTAACTTAGAGCACATTCAAAACTAACGGTAGTGCGGCGGGCACCAATCACTTTACCAAGGTAAATTTATAGCTTAACATAATTCATAATGCAAATAACCCACACACACACAAACACATTATATTAATAAAAAATTATGAGTTTAAAATTAAAATAAATGTTTTTTAAATACGCAAATAAAATAACGCAAATGGTACTCACACAAAGTTAGTCCAAAACCAGTTTAAACAATTGAAACAATTTTTACCACCAAAATAAACACACATCACCATTTTGGTACTTATGTACATTTTTAAAATATATATTTATTCTGTGTTTATTCAGGCAACAAAGCTGGGTAGACCCATGTCAAGATATTTACAAAGGAAATAGGAAGTGTTAGCGTGGTATTAGTGAGTAGAATGATTTTTCCTAGTAGTAAAATACATTTTGTAATTGAGCCGGCAAAGAAAGAAGAATCAGAGGAGGGGTGGGGGTGGGGGTTATTTCAATCACCAACTTCTTGAGAACAGCATACCTGGAAATAAGCACAAACCTTATTTTTTGGGGAAAAGTGAAAGATTAAAATTATTGGTCAAGAACTTTATAGCTGTGGTCAAAAAGTGGCGGGCAGATGCAAAAGGCTCTGTGGGTACCATGGCGCCCACGGGCATAGGGTTGGGGACCCCTGGTCTAGATAGTCTTGATGGAACGTAAGACGTGAGGAAAATAAAACAATAAAATAGCGAATATTAAACAAATAAATCTATTATTCTAAAGTAGTGATATATTACTTACGAATTCTTTGCACCAAATCCTTCTGATACTCTATGTGGGTTAGTATGCCAGTGTGATAAATTTAGAAGAAAAACATCTGATTTTCAGTTCATACTTCTTGACGTACAAAATATTTAACGACATAAGAAAGAATTAAGAGGGTACTTATAGGAAATGCACTCGCATTGGCGTGGGTGGGAGTTAGCTAGGGTGGGGGTATAAGGGACGCGAGAAAAGATAAGTGTTTATGCAGTTTTTCTAACAAAAGTTTTTTTGTTTCCAAAATAGATCAAATATTGATCCAGTAGGAACAAAGAGTTTAATTTTCTTCACGTGGTGATATCAACAGTTGTTGAATATCTGTCATGAGCAGTGGCATTATATTAGATACTTTTTTTTAATGAATACTTGTCATTTAATTCCAGGAAACCTTTGACATATATTCAACAACTGTTGATATCATCGTGTGAAGAAAATCAAAATCAATGTTTCTACTGGAGAAATATTTGATTTATTTTGATAAAAAAAATATTTTCATGTAAAAACTTTAAAAAAAACCTTATCTTTTCTTGCGTCCGCTACACTCCCACCAAAACCAAATTAAGTTAGGTAAAACACTCTTTGTGCAGCCGGCTCGATCCCAATAGCGTACGCAGGATTGAGAATTAGGAGGGACTCAAGGGGTGTTTTGGGGGAGGTCTCCCCATCTGTCAGAGGCAAATTTTTTCTTACCATTATATAAACCTAAAAGCGTTTTGGAATGGTTTTCTATTGGTATTTTTTAACTGGATCATTTATGTTTTTACTATTATAAACGTGATAATCTAACAAAATAATAAATAAATAGGCCTAAATCAAAGTTGGCTTAGCCGTCACATAGACCTACGGTCACAAAAATCACCGATTATCTATACTATATAAATGTCTAGGCACTGTGCAACTCCTCAATAGAACCACGAGTGGAACTAGGAGAATTGGAACCTGCCACAATCTTCAAGACTTAGGCCACTTCCTAGACTGCAAGAACATCAATTATGACTATTAGGGAGGATCAACACAAGGATGTATGGCTCTTGATATTTTCTTTGCTCACATTGTTTAACTGTTTTTACCTTATCCTTCCTCCCCCATTTTATTTTCTCTTCGGATCTGCGTAAATCTCAGGGCATCCCCAAACTACGGTAGGGGGGCTCGAGCCCCCTCAAACCCCCTCGCGGGTACGTTACTGTTAGGTCCTTAATTTAATAACTTAAAATAATACAAATAAATAGCCAAAAGTTATTTTTACCATAATTAATGCAGTATAAATTTACTATCAGGAATACTCACGTCGGAAATATATAAAATTGTCAGAATCAAATGTATTAATTGCATTTTACTGAATAATTTAGTATATGAAAACATTCAGGATCGAATGTCACTGTTAGTTTCGTACTGAGCGGAACTTAAATGTATCTCAATGTACTAACGTGCATGTGTTATATATCCTCACACACACATGTCTCTTTGATAAGACGATCGTCTCGGAAATTCTAAGAATAGTAATAAATATACTAAAGGAAGTGGCTTTCCACAGCGTCCTTTCCTCTACCGTACGTGCTAGAGACAGAAAGGGGAAACATATATTAAAATTAAATACCATATCAACGGGAATCCCAAACGAGGTGAAAGGTTGCCTTGATATGAATATAGAAGGCCGTTTAGGTCAATTATTTCAGATAACATTGAGATTTAAAAAAATCATTGTGCAGATATTGAACGCAACAAACAAGATGGACTGAATCTTAAACGTCTTGTCGACTGAAGTTTTATGTTTAGTTTTGGCAAATAATGTTTGGGCCGATAGATTCACTGAATGTTCAAGTCCATGAAGTCAGCCCACAATCCACCTAAATACCAACGATGTGGCCCCAGTATGTTGGTTGTAGTGCCAACTCCTGCGGATGGTTGCTGACGTGTGGCCAACACAACGAACCCTCTGGCCGTTAATCTCTATTTTCTAGATCTAAGCCACTACTTTTTCATTGAAGTAACTCCTTATTTGTCCTCACCAGAGTGAGTTGATCCCCTTTCAGACCAAGTGCTTCAAAGAAAATCTAGAAGCGCCGGGGATTGAGCCCGATACCTCTGGATATATAGCTGGGAACTCTGACCACTAGACCACAAAGGTAGTCTCAATGTCTCCTATGCAACATTTTAACCGTTTTTGGTTGCGGGAGGAGAAGAAGGGCTTTGAACGGTTATTATTATTATTATTATTGTTGTTATTATTAGCACCGCGTCTTACTACCCGTTTGGGTTGTACGCACTTACGTTAATGTGTAATGATAGCATGATTGTGAGATGAAATGGAAGACCTACAGTTTAACGTGTGATCCGAACCACGGTGGATGCCTGGTATTACGCACATTCACTAGTTGTGATTAATAAACGTCTTGTCAGAGCTGAAGGAAGAGTTTGGCAGTCAGATCAATCTGTGCCGGAACCGAGGATTGAGCCCCGGACCCCCAGTACAGAAGTCTGACATCTTAACCATAGACCGCCAGGGGCTGTGAACGAAATGTAAACAAGGCTTTAGTGTACTATGCAAAAGAAGCAAACAAAACTTTGTTACCAACCAGAAGGATAGGGTGTAATGAGGTGGACTGGATAGAACTAGCTTAAGATAGGGATAGAGTGTAATGAGGTGGACTGGATAGAACTAGCTTAAGGTAGGGATAGGGTGTAATGAGGTGGACTGGGTAGGACTAGCTTAATATAGGGATAGGGTGTAATGAGGTGGACTGGGTAGGACTAGCTTAAGATAGAGATAGGGTGTAATGAGGTGGACTGGGTAAATCTAGCTCAAGATAGAAAAGGTGGCGTACTTTTGATAGGTACTGTACTCGTATTATCAACCTTTACCAATATCACAAATAAAAACTCAAGTGGTTATCATCAACATTCAACACCCAGTTTGTCCAAATGTTGTTTCCTACTAAATCTGTTACAAATCGTGAAGAATGAGGATTCAAGTTGTTTGAAGTTATGTTAATTTTCGTTGATATTTTCGACATTTAACTATTGTCTAATGCCAGAAAATTTTTGGAACAGGTATTTCTTTTAATAGTGTAATCCTGGACATCACATCGATTCGAAGATTTATATATAATTACCTAATCATAGGCATGCGCTGCAAAAAATAAAAATAAAAAAATATCGTGACAAGAAAAAGAAGTACATTATATTTTTCAGACACCGCTTCGATGAATATTGCAAGTGGTAATTAATAATGTAGTATTGAGTTTCTGTTTCTAAGCCGGCCGACGGCTCGCATTGTAATTGGTGTTTTTCAAAGAATAATCTTGTGAAATAAAACATAGATTTTTTCTAGTTCTTAATTTATTGTAATATTGTTTAAAAAACCGAACAGATTCCCAAGGGGATGAAGTGTGTTGATTCCACCCCCTTCGTCCTACAATCATTTACACCTTCTTCAGCCACACCCTGCGTACACTTATGTATGCCTAAATTATTATGAATCCGTGTGCATTTGTACTTTTGCCGTTTCATAAAAACGTTGTCAATAAGTTTTAAATTTCATTACAATTCTTGTTGTGTGAATTTGTGTATATAATTATTATTGTCAATTATTCATACCACTGTCCAAATTTTTGATTGAACAAGTTTACCCGCCACATTGTGAAGATAGTATCCTCTGTTTTTTCCTTGTTAAAATAAACATCAGTATAATACATTCTTTTTTAACTAACCACTTTTGATTTTTTTTTCATCCGGTATTATTATGTCATCCTTGCAACATCAAATAACGACAATTTTTAGTCTAAGACTCAAACCATAATGGCTACTATTCATAGCTCACCTGCCTTTCTGTCCATGTACAGAACATACCATATCCAAGAAGATTAGACAAACCTTGGTTCTAAGTTGTCTTTACAGAGCTCGTCTTTTTTTTTATTATGTGCTCTACGGTTAAGAACTTGGCTACAGATCATATCAACCAGAGGCTCCCTGCCATTGGGAAGAGAGAGAAAGAAGTTTTCACTTTATTGATTTTCCCTCTTCGTTCATGTACACGCTGAAATGAATCACCTTTCATACCCATACATTTTTAATTTCGACTAATACCGTAAACAAGTTACCTACCGCTCAGGTGATAAATTATGAGCTGTTTGTGGAATATTCCTAATTAAATGTGGTACAGCTCTATCTGTACAAAATTAATTGTTAATGTATGATTTTAAATTATCTTAAGTTAACAATTGTCGTCTGCTCTAAGGTGTGTTTTCAGCTGTCATTGTGTGTATTATTGTGACCTTAGTACAAAGTCAACATTTTACAATCCAGCAACATTCCAGCAATGGCTTTTGCTAATGTTTCTTCACTTTTAAAGGCGCCAACAATGCTAGAACAATTGCTGGAAGAAATAAATTTTCAAAGAACTAAAGAAATGAGACAGCTTTTGAAAGATGGTGAGTTGAACTTTACACCTATATCATCTATGACTAGCATTTAAGTCAATTTAGATGTGTAGCAGAGACCGGTTAGTTGAAAACACTGGACTAACATTCCACTTTATCGCTGTTCACAAGAAGTTCAGGATTCTAATTCCGACCAGGGGATTTTTAGATTTAATACTCAATTAGGTTTTATCACCCTTGCTTCATGCTAGTGATAGTATTTCCTCATAACAGCAGTTTCTGGAGTAACCAAATAACTTATTCATACCTAAACAAATCAAGGCTCCCCCAGGGGATGGTACATTTAAGGCACTTTTTTCCCCCCAAACAAATTACTCTTATATTATATTTTACAGAGTTTAAAAATACAGTGCATTGATTAGAAAAAAAAAAGAAACTCACTTATGTCATTAGATACCTGTCGGCACTATTCTGTTACATGACCTAAAAAGTGTCTCACTCACAAACACTTAACACACCTCAAACTATATTCTAAATAGTAATTATTGTGTTAGCAAACGCTCAATACGGGCCTTTTCATACGATACACTTTCAAGACAAAACAAATAGGAACATTTGATTAAATGGAACCCTTCACATGGGGCTCAACACAGATTTCATATCTCACATTTCTGTGTCTCATTGCTGTCAATGGTGCGCCACATAATGTGTGCATGGGACACAGTAAACATATGCAGTTGTGTTATGTGGTTAGGTGGTGCCACTCAGTCTCTTGAAAGTGTCGTCTTTGAAAATACACTAAATGTTTACAAAGATCACAATTAACCTTTTTTTTCGTTGTAAAACTAACTCTTGCAAATAAGACAAAATAGCCTTTTTATCTTGTTAAAAAATCTTTAACATCAACTAATGAGCTTACGGTCATGCAACTTTTAATCCCATTTAAAGCCAACTGCCACAAACAAAATATATAAAAGTTTGATAATATAATAGATATAAAAGCTCAAATTGATGTTTAAAATAATTACTAGGATACAAACATAAATTTCAAACCTTCCATAATTATATTAATTATTATGGTTCTTACCCAACATAACTTTACCTACCTAACTTTTAATTCCCTAATGAACTCAAATTTTGAATAATATTGATCAAATAAACAAATGATAGAAAGATATGCTGTTGTACAACACATAGCTCTTGAGTAAAAATTAAAATACTAATAACATATGAGCCAACATAGAAGTTTGTCAATAGCCTGCATATTTACATTTTTATGTTTATCTTGTGATATAAATAAGATTTTATCAAACTTTATGAATATCTGCATTACACCCCTATTCGCTTGTAAACTTCTTGGGTGTGGAATATATACAATGCTAGTAAATAAATTGAATTTTATACTGTAACAATTTTACTAGCCCCTTCCCCCCAAAAATACACCCGGGTTTTACTAAAAAGCCCACTTAAAAACACCAATAAAACCCAATTATTTTATTTATTATTTGCACTGTGTCTTACTACCCTTTCGGCTTATACACACTTACGCTAATGTATAATGATAGGGTGATTGTGAGATGAAATGGAAGACCTACAGTTTAACGTAGAATCCGAACCACGGTGGAGGCCTGGCGTTACACATATTCACAAGCTGTGATTAATACACGTCTTGTCAGAGGTGAAGGAAGGGTTTGGCAATCAGATACTTATTTTATTTGGGATAGCCTATGGGACGTTTAGCAATTGTGTGATTGATTTTTGAAAATGGTTACTGTAGCTTATTTCTAATTTAATATTGTAATTTAAAATAAGAATAATTACTTTGAATAAATATGTAGGCCTAACAGGTATATTAAAATTTGAAATAAACAAAATTATCTGAGGCCTATATCAAACTATATTTAAAAAATAGTCTTTATATTCCCTCTTTATAAGATGAGTAAAATCTGACTTCCACAAGATCTGAACCCAGGTCTTTCAGATAAATTTTGGATTTCATTCTTTTTTCAACCTGCTCACCTCATACTGTTGCCAATAATTACTAAATTGTTGCATTATTGTTTTCCTTTATAATGTTGCTTATTATTTCCTTAAAATATACATACATACCTAATCATACTTTGCATACATCTAAAAAACACCTCCATACTTACTCTATCCTCACTAAGGGCCATATGGAAGAACTTGACTAAGTGGATGCTAAGCGAACACTAGCATGGTTCTACTTGCGTCATCATAGGTTAAAAGGTGGAGCGATAGTGTGCTCGGGACCACACTATCAGCCCACTAAGCATTCACTAATGATCTTGCATATCACCCTAACTCTCTTCACACTTCCATATCCTTGCATATTCCCTTCACTTCAACAACATCCATACACAGAGTCATGCATGCTCTTTTATTCTTAAAATTCTTAATATCCATCTTTTACACACATTTGTCTAAAACATTTAACCACATCGAACATCGCCTACCCCTTCCTTTTGGTCTACACACTCTTCCATCATTAATTTATTTGCTTCGTTACTTGGTCGAACACTCATAATCTCAAAATGCTCAAACCAATATAATAAACTTCTTCACATTAACATATTGAATTTCCTTTCAAACCTCACTCCTTCAATACACATTCATTACTGACTCTGTCCATACAAGCTTTTCTACATACATTCCAAATGCATTCACCTAGCTCTTGTGTTTTTCCTGACAAACCCACGCTTCACATCTATACAACAATGTCGGCATTAACACACTCTTATATACCATCCTCTTTGATTCTCTGAATACTTTATTCTCTGCAATAGTCCACATAATTTTCTCTGAAATGCACACACCTTTCTGTTGATTTCACCATCTAGCCTTTTATTTTTACAAAACGTTCTTTCCAGGTTCACAAAATCATTCACTTGCTCCAACATTTTTCCATTAATACTAAGCTGACAATCATTTCCTGTTTTATCCTTATTAAAAACTATCAACCTAGACTTATTAAAATTAAATTAAGTTTCACTTGGTTCTAAATAATAACTAGCCCACTTTGCTTGATTATGTAGTTAAATCAGTTAAATTAAATAAAACCACACAAAAAAACAAACAATAAAAGTAACCGAACTAGCTTGGGTTTATTTAAAATAGATTAACCTGTTTTTGCTTAGGAGCAAACAGTTCTCTCCTATCACTAGCAAATCTTGTCTTGGAGTTATTAAATGAACAAGTGAATTCTGTATGCAAGAACGCCACTAAGTGGACACTTAGTGTAACTGAACCCTTAGTCATCATCGGCTAGAAGATGGACTGTGAGTGTACTTGGGACTACACTAACACATTACTAAGCATCCACTCACACATAGTAGCATTCTGGCATACTGTCCTATGCCTTGAATGATTATGATAGTCCAATTTTCATCAGAAGAATCATATCTAATAGCTAAAAAAAACTTAAATGGATTTACTTTCACATTTTCATATGTCATGTCCCATTATCTGCAGCTTTCACCTTCAATAGTTATTACCACCATATTTGGTTGAAATTATTAATTTTTCAGAATTTTTTACTTATTTCAAACTAATCTCAAACTAACTTTTCAATTAAGCTATCGAATTCTCATCTCCATATTTTAATGTCTATAAATTAGTCTATTCTTATGAGTCTTATTTAGTGCTTTATTGGTTAAACTTTATTCTTTGTATGCAAAGTTATGAGTACAAACATTATTATTCAACTTTGATCAAAATCATGGAAATGTTTCACATTGTTAGTCAAATGTTATAGCTATTAAATATGTCTATATTAGATTAAAAAAAAAATATAGTGATTAAATTAATTGTATCACTGGAACAAAGTCAATGTTAGGTACCAAATGTTATGGAAGTATGATTAAATAAATTGGGATAAACATTTTAGGCTAGTCAATAATTTTGTGACGCTTCTATAATGTATAGTTTGAAACTACTATGGTAATGGTACATACAGCAGCCCCATGGCTTCTTTGGCACTGACTGACAGCTCACAGCTGACAGCTTTGAAAAGCTACCAGACCAAATTATGTATTCCTATGCCAAACCAAATGATCTGCAAAAACATGTGTTTAACAGCTGTCACTTCTGACGGTAACAATTTATGTAAATACCTAAATGTTGACTGTCAGAGGTCAGCTGTGAGCTGTCAGTCGACACCAAAGAAGGCATGGGGCTACTGTACCAAACTGATTCTCGCGGTTATATTTTATTCATCTCATTAGATTTGCTTTAGTTGGTTTTTGTGACCCTTAGAACATTGGCATGCATTCAAAACTAAAGTCCCTAAAGTTTGTCCACTCTAATGAAAGTTTTGGGATACTGTTGTAGTAATATATTATTTTCTAGCCTTGAGTATTTATTTTGTCCATTTCAGATTCTGGTTTTGTGATGCTACAAGGAACCACTTACTGGACAGATCTATTTGTCCGGCACTTCTTATTCCAAACTGAGCATTGCATAGACTGTGATGATTTGTTGTTCTTTGTTAGGAAGAAACACGTTAAGGGTTCTTCTCGATATTTGCCAAAGTTTGAGGTAGGATTTTATTATTAATACCTAAAATTTATTAACTAGCAGCTTGACCCGTTCTTTGCACAGATAAGCTGCATCAAAATTATAGTAATTTAAGTTAGGACATTCAACATCCGGCTACCAATTTTTTTTATAATTAGGGATTCCTTGTACAATCCTAGGCTAACTATGGCAATCCCAAACCACTTAAAGCGGTCAATAAATTAAAATAGATTAAATGTTTGAAAAAAAATCATACCTAACCCACAAACTGAGTGCATTGATGAAAACAAAATTGGTCTAATCACAATCATGAAGAATATAAGTGAAATGAAGTAATAAACAATGTTACAGAAAAATGTTGTGATGAAAACCAAAAAGTTTATCAAAGAACATATATTAAATAATATACTCTGTTACAGAAACATATTGAACAAATAAGAATAATAGTTTTCCAAAGAGCATATGGTTTATCGAGCTGTCGGCAGAAGTTGTTTATTTTATTTATTATTTCACTCCTAGGTAGGCGCTAGCTTATCCTTCGATTTTTAGCTAAGTAATCACAATGCTGATCGGTCCTCTTAAAGCTTTTCGTTTTTGTGTTCATTTATTTTTAGGTTTTTTTTTCTTCTTCCTAAACAAAATTAAAACTGTCTATCATATTGATAAAATTTGTTCTTATAAGTTTAGGAATTTTGAGGGACCCTCACCTTTGACTCATTTACCGGGCCCCTATTTTGAAATTCCTAACTTTCCAACCTTCATATCTGGGATGGTCCTTATAACTAATTACTTGACAAATTCAAATTTTCTACCACACCTAAAAGTTTTTTTTTAAAATATGTCCTTATTTCTTGGGACCCCTTTTAAAATTTATAGATTCTTATGGTTATCTGAAGTGACCCCTCTACCTTCCATCTGAATTAAAGCTGTTTACCACACTGGAAAGTAGTTTCTATTAGTTGGGGAGATTTTAAACCCCTTTCCCGGCCTCTCACTATTTTTACAACTAAGTTAATATTCACTTAGAAATTTAAAATTTTAAGACTTATTTAGTTATCTAGAGTTGTCTTTATAACTACCAAATTAAAATTTTCCAACACACATTAAAGCTTTTTCTTCTTTCTATATCCTTGCATCCTCTCCACACCATATTTACCAAAGTTACATTTAAAAAACTAAAATTTTCCGACTTTTATGATTATTTGGAGTGCTCATTTTAACTGCCAGCTTCAAGCCAAGAATCAAACCTTGGACACTTTATATAGCGATTGAACAGTCTTATAATGCTGATGATTTTCTCACTGGGCTATCACTGTTCGTCAACCTGTGAGTTATTTTCATCAACCCATCTGTAATACTCAAACTATTGTCGACCATAATCTGTATCACTAATTGTCTTTTTGTTGCCATCTGTACTGATGTTTTAGTTAATAGCTCTAGGATAAGCCAATATTCTCACATGTTTGTTTGGACCTGGGTCTTTTTTATTGAGTGAACATTGTCAATGAGAATCTAATAAATCTTGATAACTGGTTAGCCACCTCGGTGGCATAGTTGTCTAACGTGCTAGTCGTGTTAAGCTCGGCTGCTGAGGACGGGGAGATCGAGGCTAGAATCTCGGTCGGGTGAACTGGGGGTGGTTTTTCCTAAATGGTTTTCCACTCTCCCTCCACGCAAATGCGGGTTCACTTCCTCTAATTCAACCTTCTCAATTCCTAATCCATTAGCGTAATTAGTACTTAAAGCGTATAACCCGAACGGGTAGTAAGACGCGGGGCTGAATATTATTATTATATTATTATAACTGGTTAGATAATTGGCCTATAGTGCCAAAGGTCTTGAATTTGAATCGTGTATTCTCATGTAATTTTTCAATAAATCAATAGAATACGGTATATGGTGTTATTATGGTGGTGAACCTGCTGTGGCCTATCAAAAGTGTCCTAAAGCTGCCTCTTTAATATTAGGACTTATCACATGCTTTTATAAATACATTTGATGAATTAAAAAAAAATAATTAATTCATAGTTTCAAAATTAAAAAAAAAATTCTCTACAAACTTGTATTCTTTAAATGTTAGTTAATATTCACCATAAGTATTCATTTTATATTATTGTAAGTTTGGTTAAGAAAAAAAAACATAACAGTATTTTATTGTTATACGCTAAAAATAAATATATATTCCTAAGTATCATAGCCAATGTGAGCTGTCTAGGTTTTAAAATACTTTTGTTTCACAAATAATTTTTCGAGAGTAATTAAAAATATAATTGGATATGACGGTATACTTAACCATTAAGATATATATATATATAAATGCTCTATTATTGGCCTATATCAATTCATTAAAAAGGTCATTTATAGTAAGAGAAAAGCTTTCATTTTATTCAACAGTGTACTTTATTTAATTTTAGACAGAAGTGGATGTTTTCCGCAAGGACAGCCGCAAACTTCCGATCGGAGATCCAGATATTGATTGGGAGGAAACTGTTTACTTGAATTTGATCATTCATCAGTTTGATTATACACTGACTCTTGCGATTTGCACCAGGACAAGTCCTAAAGAGTTGCAAGTTCTTAAAAGGCATTCACAGGTATTATACAAAAACAATAATGAAATAATTTAAAAGTATATTCACTGGATTGATCATTTATAGACCCCTCACTTTACACATTATAGATTTTCTATAACTCTAATGAAAATAATTACATAAAATATACATTTTTTGTAGGTCATTTTAACCTGCTGGGGGTTTTTGTGAAAAGGAATTTGTGTAATTTGCTTAATCTACTCACACACACTTACTGTTATCAAGAACTCTATATTTTGGAACCCGCCTCGGTAGCGTAGTTGGCTAACGCGCTTGTCATGTTGAGCTCGACTGCTGAGGATGAGGAGATCGAGGTTCGAATCTCGGTCGGGTGAACTGGGGGGGAGGGGTCCTAAACGGTTTTCCACTCTCCCTACACGAAAATGCGGGTTCACTTCCTCTAATTCAACCTTCCCAATTCCTAATCCATTAGCGTAATTAGTACTTAAAGCGTATAACCCAAACGGGTAGTTAGACGCGGTGCTAAATATTATATTATATTATATTATATATATTTTGGAGGAACATTATGTGCATGAATCATAAATATATTTTTCCACCACCCTTCAAGCATTAAAACAAGTAATTTATCATAAGGATTCCCATTTTCTGGCACTGTTATGTATAAATTGTTGATCCTTCTCAATAACATGAGAATTCAGTGAAAAAGTTGTACAACTTTGAAATAAAAGACGATCCAATATTAATTAATAGTTTTGCGTCTATCACATCATCATTGCTCATTTAACTTGACCGCTTAATTCAGATGAACAATTCCTTATCACGAGTTAGAGTAATTTAATTCTAACCCGCTTTGGTGACCGCATGCTCTAAGGCGTCACTCTTGCAATAGGATATACTACCGATGACAGGTAACTTGTGGTTCAAATCTGTCAGGTGTACTGAGGGTGATTTTTCCTAAAGGGTTTTCCACTCTCCAATCACACAAATGTGGCTATACTTCCTTTAAACTCAACCTTCCATATCCCTAACATTAGTTTAATCAGTACTTAAGCATATAACCCAAAAGGGTAGTAAGACACGGTGATATAAAGAAGTGTAAGAAATATTTTAGGCCATTCTGTAAAAAAAAAGTTATTTTATTAAATAAGTGTTATTTATGAAGGATTAGCGAAATTTTAAAGTTTTTTTATTTCAAACAGCCAAGTAATGTTAATTTACACTTTAAATACCTCTACCCTCTTTCCGGTAAGCTGAGAGCTAATATAGGTTGTACACACACATTTACTATTTCAACAGATTTTGCACACAACTTTCGTTTTATATTAAATTTTAATATTTTTAATAGGCTATATATTGTTATTAAAGAGGAACATGTTAAATGTACTTCTTTCATATAAATAGGCTATACGTATTTAGCGAGTCTAACAACATATTTTGGAGACCCTAGTTCGATTACCATGCTGCATAAATATGTTATAACTTGTATGTGTTTTTAGAATATCATATATATGTGTATTCATTTATCTAGTTACTTATTTATTTAAGTGATAGAACATTTGATTCCTCAAGTCAATAAAATCCTGGGAAATTTGAAAAATCTCAATAAGGTATCTAAAATAAAATTATGAAGGCCTTGTCTTAAAATCACAATTTTAAGCAATTAGAAAAAGTGTGTGGTCTACCGCGCTACTCTCGTGTTGGACTAAACTGTTGAAGATGGGTTGGTTGGGTGCACTGAGGGTGGTTTTTACTTTAATGGTTTTCCACTCTCTCCTTCCACACAAATGTGGTTGCACTTCTTCTCAATTAAACCGTCTTAATACCTGAACCATTAATGTAATTAGTATAGAAGCGTATAACCTGAACTAGTAGTAAAAAAATATATATATACTTTTGTTATTGGTAAAAAAACAAAATCCCAAAAAAGGACAAAATTGTTTAATTTACTCAAAAAGGTTTTTTTTATGACATAACATATATGCTATGACAGACAAAATAGCTTTGCTACTGGTACCAAACCTTTGGCAACATTTTTTATATTCATTTTTAAATGTTTTATTTTCATCCAACTGTAAATATTTAAAGATTCAAGGATTTGAATTTGTATTCAAGATCGGCATAAAAAGTTTCATATTTGAGATTTGGATTCAAGAAATATATGATTCAATACATCTTTGCTATGAAAGTATAAATATAACTATTTCCTGTTACTCATAGCTTGCTGATCAGTTATTAGTGAACTCTCTTATGTTAAGTTAGTAGATATATATAAAACCCTGTTAATTTAAAACACTGTCTTAAAGATATGATTTTTTTTCCCCCTTTAGAAAGTGTACGCATCACCTAGTCGACGGAGAATGGACACGAAGGGTGAAGTAGAAGAAATGACTTACCCTCATGTTTGTTTTATGGTGGATAACTTTGATGAGGTATTTATCTAATCGATTTGCCTCTGATTGAATGAAAATGATTAATTTGTGATAATGTTTATGGTTTGACAAAATTTTACTATGAGAACATTTGTTGTATATCTATACAAGTCTTGAATATGTTTATTGAAAGGTGATTGTTAAGAGTAAAATACAATTTTGCTAACACAAATAGATGTTACATTAAATTTTGACGAATTTAGAACTTGACACTTACTCACTTAATCTATGGCCTTTGGAACTCAAAAGTTTATTGCTACACTTATAAAAGTACACCACATATATCGTGAGCTATTTTTATCCAGTTCATCTCATAACACCTTATCTCTTTCAGGTCCATTCTAATGCTATTTTTGATGATGGGGATATTGAGGTTCGAATCTTTTTGGTGTACTGAGTTTTTTCCCCCGAAATGGTTTTCCATTCAACCTACATGCAAATGTGGGCATAATTTATCTAAATATAACCTTACTAATCTCTACTACCTTTAGCATAATTAGTACATAATGGATAGTAACCATAAAAAAAGTTATCCTCCCATCTGCGTCTAGGTCTTCCCAATGGTCTCTTCCCATTGGGTTTGCCAGTTAATACCCTGAACATGGTTCTAGAATCTCCCATTCACGTTGCATGTCCTGGCCACCTTAATCTACAAGACTTGATTTTCCTAAGTGTCTTGTGATGAGTACAGGGTATGTAACTCATTATGTAACCTACTCCACTCCCCAGTATCCTCATCCCTTATTGGACCATATATTTTCCTAAACACCTTGTTTTTGAATACCCTAAATTTTGGTTTTATCATGTAATGTAAAAGACCAAGTTTCACACCCACAGAGAATAACCGGTAACATTAGACTATTGTTTTGTGTGTGTGTATGTATGTATATAAATATATACATACATACACACACACACACATATATATACATACACACATTTCTTGAAAGCAGACGAGATGGCAACAATTTACTGACAAAGTAATAGCATGGATTTCCCAACTATTCTTTTCCTAATTTCCACTCTTACATCGTTATTGTTACCAGAGTATAATTTGGTTAACCTACCTTTTACTTAATACTTATCTTAGTTATTATTTAAGGTTGATTAAAAATGAATGCAAGTAGATGTCTGTATTTTTATAGTTTTTACTGTAGGAAACCTTTTATGGCCAACATAAATAAAATATTGTGTCATCATTTGTGTTTATTTGAATTTTCTAGACATAGTAATCTCAATAGTTCTTAATTATATGTCACGAGACATTGCAGAATTTGGCCAGGACTTTTTTTCTTCATTTGAAAATTCATGTTCAAATGCCAATACACCAAGTACAATCGGTTGAGATTAATGTGCATTGAAAATTAAACAAAACACATCTACTGAAGTAACATTTTATATATATTGTTTCAAAAAAAGTTTCTATTTTTTAAAAACTGAAAAAATACCGTCCTTAACTTGTGATTCCTCCCACCCCATTTTAAGTAATGCACATCATAGACAAGAAAATCACTCAACTTTCTTTTTATTATCCTCAGTATACTCAAATGCCAGTCTGATAAAAAAAATCAATGTTAAGAAAATAGGCCTACACCCATAATCGCACAAAGATGAGATATCATCCACTGCTGGTGCACTTGTGTGAATCCCTACCCTTCTTGGTCAGTGCTAAGCACACAAACTCACCTAATTTTGTTTATGAAGCTCTCAAATTTTTAATAATTACATACTATCTAGCACTTACTCACTATATGATGATGAAGTACCTAACTCATTTGTTCTTAATGCATGCACCCTTGGTTTTCAGAGAGGGCTAATTTTTATCAGAACAAAGCTTACTTTACATTTTGAAATAATATAAATTTAATTTATCTTTGGATCATGTTTTATTCGTCATAAAAACAAACAAACATTAAAAAAAATATATTTCATTTCAGTTTTATGTTTAGGTTTTCTGTGATATTTTGGTTCGAGATGGTGAGATGGTTTGTGTGGAGCTGGTTGCGTCAGATCGAGATGGAGCAATTCAAGGTGTCATATTTCTTGGTTCTATTAGATATGATGCACTTAAGAAAGTATATGATGCTAGGGTGAGTTGTTTATTTATGCATATATTATAATCTTAACCAATTTATTGGTAGACTATTTAAAGCTCCATTCCATTTTGTTTGGTTCCCTTTATACAGGGCTCTAGTAAGATGTACTCGACATATGACTACATCCATTAATACATCATAGGCGTGTAAACTTATCTCTTACTCATTAAATAAAGTTAACTTATTTTCTGCTATTTTATTGTAAAATGATTTTCTTTACTTGAAAAATAATTTTATAAACTAAAATCCTAATTGAAATGACTTTTAGAAAAAGTTAAATATGAAAGCTGAAAAAAAAGGTACAAGCGAAGGGTGTCAAAGGTGAGAATATAAAAGGTGTTTAAGGTGACAATGCAACGATTAGAATGAAATTGGTGATTCTCTATGTAATGTAACTAGTGTCTTACAAGGTATAGGAGGCAAGTGTTCAAGGATGTGAACAAATCTGACTGTAAGAGGGTGAAAAAGGGTGAGGGGTCCTTAGTTTATATGAACACAATGAAAAGTTTGTTTGTATGTTATGAGCATTGCGCAATGTATACCGTATACAGAAGTCTGAAATTAAAAAAAATTTAGTAATTCCTGTGTACAAACTTATGCACCTTTATCATGGAATATTTAAATTTTGATTTGATTCTCTTAAATTATTTAAAAACCAGGTTTGAAGCAAAAGGGCCATGGTTGATGTAGGTCTTAAAGGCACTAACTTTAAAGTTACCTTACACGTACAATTTTAAAACTAAAAACATTTTTCCTAATCAACATCCGGTACTCCAACTAGTTACAAATAAGTCCAGGTGACCAAAGCTGGATGTTCTCATCTAAAACTGATTATGAATAGGACTAGGTATGGTAGAAGGAGGCAAAAAAGTGTATTAAAATCAACCAAGGCAAAGACTCACATCATTAGTACATGGTCTTGTGCAGGCCATCACGGAGGGGGAGCTAGTAGGGCCATTTGGCCTGGACCTCCCATTCTCGGGGGGCCTCAAATTTACACTTTGATGTTAACTCTTAGTTTGGTTATAATTACAAAAACAAAAATACACAGACAGGTTTGAAAGAAGATGATGTTTATTTATTGTTCTTACACTTCTTAATTTTTTAATTTACTCGGAAAGGGGGCTCAGAATGGGAAGTGGCCCGGGCCTCTCTTAACCTCTGTGAGGATCTGGTCTTGTGTTGGACTGAATTTCCTGTTGTGAAATCTGAGTTTGAATCTCTGGTGGGTGTACTGAAGAGGGTTTCTTTCCTAAATAGTTTCTCACTGTCCTTCCTCACAAATGTGGCTACATTTCCTCTGAAACTCCCCTTATATACAGCTATTCCATTAACCTAATTAATGTATGTTCATATTAAATCTGTACTTTGACACTGTAAAAAAAAAATTCTACGATGAAACAAAAGGTTGCCTTAAATTTGGACTTTCAGTCCTTAAAGAGTTTACCTAAAGCAAATTAAACAAAATATGATTGACACAGCAATGTTTTGTTGGTTTGCTCCTTGACCAAGAAGAGAAAAGGCAGAGCAAATGAAACTATGTGTGTTTGCAATACTCATCAATCAGTACTTAGTGTGTGTGGGCGTTCCATTTAGGGGTTGGAAAGGAAATGTTAAAACAGGGTCATTGGTGCATAATATGATTAGAGTGCAGGCTTACTATTGCTGAGAGGCACAAGATAATGATCTAATATCTGCCTTTGATTAGGTCATAGTTCATTGTAATCATGGAATATTTAGTTCTAGTTACCCAAATAGCTTTGTCTCAAGCTTCTAAAAATAACCTCTTACAATCTAATTCAAGAATTAAATTAGAGATGTCATGATATCGGTTTTTCTCGATTTCGATTCTTAAGTTCAACCTCGATTCTTAGATTCTTGATCATTTTCTTTTTCATTAGTTTCCCAAGCATTATTGTATAGAAAATCTTACGCGCCTGATACTCTACTCCCCCTCAATGTGAAATTTGGACTCAACAATTACAACAAATGATCGCTTGAAACTTTAATCTCACACAATCTTATAGATATTTAATAAACACACTAAAAGTCTTCAAAACTAAAAATTCAAATAAACTCAGAAATAAATTCAATACATTGCGGATTCTATAACAACATTTAACACGTTGTTTTCTTTTTTGTAAAGTTTTTTATATACTATTATGTTTATTTGTAATTTTACTATCATTGGGGTGAGTGCATCTAAAATAATGTGGTCGGGTGAGGACACATAATTTATACCCTCTAATCGATCTCACTTTCCTAAATGTATGTAACAAGTTAATGAATGAACCACGCCTACAATTCATTCACAACCTAAGCTTACATGGATGACAGCTTGAAATTTTACTAGAAGTAATCCCTAATATATCACTTACGCCAACAGCTGACATCTATCACTTTGGATGACTGTAATGAAAACAGATGGTAATATATTAATGTGATAGTTAACCACAGTAATCTAGGCTAATATTATTTATATATTTATTTGAGGACGGACACAAAGTTTATTTATAGTTTTATTCCCCTTAAAAAAATATTCACACCAATTTCACAAAAACTTCTAACAAACATAGCTTCAAAATGGCGATTGACGAATTTAAACCAAATGGTTGAACATGACAGTAAACAAGTTTTTTTACAATGATGCATACACGCAGTTGATGAAAATACTTTATTCAGTTAAATATTTCAAAATACGATAAAATAATCATAAAATCATTTATTGTATGTAAAAAAATGACAACAATTTTCTCTTTTCCAAGTAAATACGATGCCTGTATTAAAAGGTATTGATGCAGCCACTATATTACACAAAATCAGTAACGTTTAAGAACGAAAAATAAGTACTTTTAATTATGTCTAAAATATTGTTTCGAGTCGGATAAAAAGAAATTATTTAAAAAAATGAAATAGTATGAGAAAACTTAAGTTTATGCTATTTTAAATGTAATATATAACAGGTGATTAAAGATCTTTACATTTATAACAATAACTGTGATCTTTTACAAGTGTTGGCAACCCAAAACCTAAACATATGATTTTTGAACTGTCATCCAGGTAAAAACCTATCGTGAACAGTCTGCACATTAGGATGTTTATATGTATGCAAGCCAATATTGGCTCTTTTTATAAACAAATTCTGAATAAATAAATAACTAACTTAACGTTGCAAAAATGTCAAGTTGTCCACCATAACTGATCCTACACACATTTGCTTACCAGAAATTGGTGATGAAGTTTTGGCACCGATATATTGATAATCTACTGAATTAAAATAAATAAAACTTTTTTGCTCCATTTTTATTAACTACATCGATTTTTGTCCTCCTTTTTTTTATTAAACTCGTCTCACTCAAAGAGCTAAATAAAACATTAAAAATTGAAAAGTGAAAAAGAATCTAACTAAAGGAGAGCGGCCATTTTAATTTGATAGTAATATCGTAGCTTTCAATATACACATTGTGATATATCAATTAATGATAAATATATTGAGGAAAATTGCCATTCTAATATATGTATTAATATCAATTATTGTTTATTGGGAAACAATTCATATATTCTGACAGCCTCATTTAAATTCTACTTAAAAAAAAGTTTTTAACTCTTTATACTGTCATAATGTCAGGTCATATTATATTTGAGACCATTTATTTTTCATGTAGAACACCTCAAAATGTTAGGGTCGTATTATATTCAGGATCATACTATATTCGGGCCATTACGGTATATTTACAATTTGCTTATATTTAAGTGAAGCGGCAACTATATTAATATGAGAGATAGTCGATTGTTACCTATTTTGAATGCTGCCATTTTGTTTAGTCGCAAGTTTTATATAAAACTAAGAATTGATAAAACTAAGAATTGAGCAGTGAAAATCGTAAGATTAAGATTGATTCTTGACTCTTTCAATACCAGTAAGAATTGAGGGTATCAAGGTATTGAGGAATCAAGTTTGACAGCCCTAAATTAAAAACATAAACGTGTTTATGTTTTGACATACAGGTCTTATTCCAACACTTTAACTCGATAGTGTGTCTGCCTACTGAGCTAAGGATCCCGGGCTCAATTCCCGGCATAGTCAAAAAAGTATCATGAGTGGAATGTGCGTTTCCCCTTTCACAGGGATGAATTAATGGCCAGGGGACTGGGTGATGTGTCTGTTCGATATTAAATTTAGTTTATAAGTTGTGTGCTGATCCAATCAGTCAGTTCAGAATGTTCACTTGAAATACTTCAAATATTAATAAGTATAGGTGTTGTAAATTTTTTTAGAGAATCTATCAGGGTATCTGAGGGTCTGGTTTGTCATAAATAATTTCCCTCTATACCTCCACACAAATTTGGATACATTCACTTTAACATTATCATCCCTACCTCATTAATATAACTAAATGTGTATAGTCAGAATGAGTAGTCAGACACGGTGCAAAAATAAATGTTCATGGGAGTTCTAGTATGTTAACTCTTTTAGTACTATGAGCCACTGTCATCCATCGTATTGTGCTTACAGCATCTGCCTTGTGTAAAGTAGGGTATTGTGGTGTGGTTTTTTTATTCCAGTCTAGCCTGAGTAGCAAAATGGCTCAAAGGATGACATTTGGCTTGTTTTCTGGTGCAACCACGCAACGGGTGGAGTTTGTTAGAATGAAGGGCCCTCAAGGAAAGGGACACGCAGAGATGGCTGTGACAAAACCAAAAGGTATATATACAATTTAATTATGGTTTGTCAAATAAAATCCATTAGATCTGGTGCCTGTCATATGGTTTGGTAAAATGAATAATCTTAGATGTTGAATCCTTGACTCTTAAATATCCTTAAGCATTCAAGGGTTCTATCCCTACTAAAGATATATTAAAATGATATCAATGTTTACTGCTGTAATTTTTTTAATTTTTCTTTTATTTTATAACTCTCTTCAAAGGTACTTTAAGAACGAATTCATCTTGTATGTCCCAATTTGGTCAATAAAGTTAATTTTTTTTTAGGCTCAGGAGCAGAAACACCTACCTCAGAACCTGGGCTTTGTGCCACCGATATGTGGGACTCTGATTGGGATGAAGACCCAGAGGAGTTCTACGTGTACCGGCATCAGGTAAGATTCTAAGCCTAGTTTATGAGGTGCGAGCTACAAGCTTATCGGTAAGCCAGTAGCTGGCTTGTACAGCTACCTGGTACTTCTATACCAACCCTTGTGGTTCACTCAGGATAATCAGTGGTATAGTTGTAGGCTTCATTGTCCGACAACTTAGCTCGGTCGGTAGTGTGTCTGTATACTAAGCTAAGGATCCTGGGTTCGATTAAATGATATTTATAACTGAAATATAAAGAAAGCAGGTGGGGAAGTGAAATAAAATATTTTATATTCATTATTTTCAACATTATTTTGTTCAAAAGAAAAATACTTGCCAAGTTGTAACATCATGTACTGACAGTCACTAGTATGAAGCAAAGAAAATATATTTTACAAAGCCTTTTAGTTATGGTATCATCCTTGCATGAATTCAATTTATAACACAAGCATCGAATAATCAAATATCCTATTAGTAGTCCTTGATATCCTATATCCACGATAATTCACTTAGGACTCAACATCATCTGTTTTCAGTCTGTGGCCGCGTCAGTTTAGTAAATTGTCTCTTATCTTCCTCTATCATTTCACCATTCCTCTCTCTTTAATCTCTGCCATTCTCCTCCTCTCATTTGTACACTTTCTTTAATCTGCTCATCCAATATCATTCTTGGCTTCTCTTGTGGGATTCAACATCTATTTAGTTTTAGTTAACTCATGATTGGAAAGTCACACTTGATAAATATAAAACATACCTTGTCCCATGTTAGGTATGTAACATTTGATTAATGTAAAACATACCTTGTCCCATGTTAGGTATGTAACATTTGATTAATGTAAAATGTATCATAGAAGATGCTGGAAGTGCCCACTGCCATCGTCCAAACACATATTCACCCTACACTCCATATTGGTGAATGTGCTCTGTAGCGTAGCAACATTGATAGCAGCAATCTCATGTTTGATGCGGTCTTTCAGTTGTTCAATCGACCAAGTGGCGTGTTGGCATAAACCATGCTTTTTAAAAGTCCCCAGAGAAAGAAATCTCAGGGTGTCAAGTTGGGAGACATAGGTGGCCACAGGTCTTTGGAGATGATCCTGTACTGAAAAAAAGCTTTAAATTTCTGCCACGCATAGCTCATAGTGGAGGTGTGGTAAGTTGCACTGTCCTGTTGGAAGTAACCAACTACAAGTTCTTGATTATTCAGCTGATTCACAAACTCACCAAAGATTTCCAAGTATCGGTCGGTACTCACAGTGTCTTCAAATAAGATTGACCCAATGATATGGCGACAAGGCACTGCACACCAGACCCCACATCTCGCTTGATGTAATGGCTCTTGCAATACCTTGCAACATTGGGTGGCTGTAACTTGCGGCACAGCCGTGATATGGGATGGCTCAGTCTTTGTCTGTTTGGCTGCTCTTTGACAGATCAAATAAGATCATCCATCCTCTTGGGATAGCTTCCGAAGAGATTTCTGTGGGGATGCCAATAACAACTCTTCATATCCTGTATTGTGTCCTCCATAAGCTTGGGTCTTCCTCCTGAATGCGGATCTCTTTCTTTCACTAACTCTCATACACTGTCTGATGAAACATGTTCCCCCACAAATGTTTAAACACCTGGCGGGTGGGTGAGGGGGGGGGACACGTTTTTCCAAACCGACTTCCTCAGCATGAAATAAAGAACCATTACATTTGTGTTTCATGCTCATCTTATATTTCACATAATAGTGTTCAGTCCCGAGTGAATCATCCTGTACATGATGCATTTACAAGTGCACTTTTTATACAGATGATAAAGAGAGATAAATAAATTCAGATATTTATACAAATTATAACACTAAAAGGTCAGTTTGCATATTCGATTGTTTGTCTATTTGTTGTCAGTAAACTCAAAGAGTACTCTTTGTATTAAGACTGGACTTAGGGGAACAGGCTATACCAAGGCTGTCCAACTTGAAGTTAGCTAAGAGCCTCATTTTATATTCTTAGACAGTGTGCGGGCTGCACACATGAAAATTAGGCCTGTACAGTAACAACTTTTTTTAGTTGATACTCTTAAACCGAAAATCCGTTGCGTTTTACTAAGTTATTTTGTTTGGTTTAAGATTAATTGCTTTGAATTTTCTAATCTAATTAATACATACATATAATTTATATAAATTATATTACAACAACTAATACATGTAATAAATTTTACACAACTTAAGTTTGATCATATTTAAGAAACTCCTGGATGACGTTATATTCATATTTTTAAACTTTTATAATGTATCGTGGTCCTCAAAATATGCTGCTGAGGGCCTCCAGTTGGACAGGCCTGCTCTATACCATCACACTATCTCATCACTGAGCAAAGTAGTGTCGAAAAAACCGGGTGTCGGCAGTGAACACATGTTGGGGCTGGTATTGCGGGTACATAAGATTTAACATGATATGAGTTGGGGTCGTGCATTTGGTGTTTCTTTGTGAATCTTCGTATGCATATAAAATATTGCTCCCGACTAGGTTTAATTCTGTTCTAACATTTGAAGTTATCAAATTTAATGATGTAGTACTTAATGAGTGAAGTCGCGAGCAAATGTTAGTGGTAGTATAAAAGAATATAGTTGAAATTTCTCTACACATTTATTTTTACATAAATGCACATAAGGGATGATTTAAAAATTCAAACTAGATTTATGTGACAACAACAAAAACTTGAGCTTTGCCTTTGCTTCACATTCAAAAAGTGACCTTCACACACACACTAAAGATTTATATACTAGAAATATTAAATATATTATCATGCTTCACACACTCTAAAGATTTATATACAGGAGATATTAAATATATTATCCTGCTTCACACACTCTAAAGATTTATTTACAGGAGATATTAAATATATTATCTTGCTTCACTCACTAAAGATTTATATACTAGAAGTATTAAATATATTATCCTGCCTCACACACTCTAAAGATTAATATACAGGAGATATTAAATATATTATCCTGCTTCACTCACTAAAGATTTATATACTAGAAATATTAAATATATTATCCTGCTTCACACACTCTAAAGATTTACTTACTGAAAATATTAAATATATTATCATGCTTCACACACTCTAAAGATTGATATACTGGGAATATCAAATATACCATGATGTTTTAAAAAGGGTTTTTATACCAACCCAACACTATTTTGGTTTGATTTTTTTTTAGAGACGCCTTAGTGACCCCAGTGCCAACTTGAACAACTTTGTGAGAGGAGGCTGGAAAACCAAACCTTATGAGACAGCAGGGTCTAAGTCTCGTTCAGAAAACGAAGGTCTCGACTCGATGGCCAATGGAGTGACAGAAATAGAAGCAGGAGATGTGAGAGATGGTAATGATATGTTTTAGTTGCTTCATTTTGAATCGCCTTTATTTTATTTTTTTGTGTTTATTTAATAAACCTAATATAAACACATTTTTCGATACGGGAAAATTAACTTTGCTAAGCAAACAAATTATTTAAATAGTTCTGTGTTTAATGTGTTTCATATAAGATATTAAACTATTCTTTAAGTAAAATCTGTCATTTTCTTTTCTTAAAAGTAAAAAAATTTAATTTTATTTTCTTAAAAGTAAAAAATATAATTTTCTTTTCTTAAAAGTAAAAAATATAATTTTCTTTTCTTGAATTTATAATTATCTTTGGGCTTTCACGTTTGAGAAGTAAACCTAAGCTCGACAATTTATTTTAATTTTCATACTTTTATTTTAAATAAATATTCTTCTTCTGTAATAAATTCAATCTTAAAACTAGTAATAGTCTCATTGCATTACAACAAACTGATTAAAAGTTTTAAATCACTATAATTTTATTCTATTCATTTCATAATTATTAATGTTTGCTATGGTTGTCTATGTATACCCACTTTACTTTTTTAAATCTCTTTTGTGTCACTGCATGATTGTTTTTTGTGTGCAGTGTTGTATTTTTTATATTGAGTTGTGCTTTTTTATGCCATTTTATTAGTTTTCTTTTATTTTTATTTCCTAAAATAGGTTTTTTTTAACATTGTCATTCATTAACAATACCTTATTTTTGAAGAAGTACTATACACTTTTAATATATGACTAAGAATCTTTGTGAACTGATATGCTATTCAGTATTTATGATTCATTTTTTTTGTAATGTTTCATATTTATGTCAAATTTTCGTGTTCTTAATCTTCATAAATATAGTACACCAAAGTTTTGACCTGCTTTGTTGGTACCACTGTTGATTGCATCATTCTCATAATAGACTGTCTTGTCGATGACAAGGAGATGAAGGTTCGAATCCTGGTCAAGTTTGCTGAGGGTGGTTTAAAAAATATAGATTTACCCTCTTTCTCCACACAAATAAGGGTACATTTCTCTAAATTATACCTTCCTCATTCACATACAAGTAATTTGGTTTCATTTTTGAAGCAATAATAATTACAAGGTTTGCTAAACTTTCAACCAAATCACAGTTCCTTGCTTTTTTGCAATCAAAAGGCTTAATTTGGTCAAAAGAGAAAACAGTCTAATGTTTCTATAGTAGCTTTTTCCCACAGTCTCGCATTAACGTCAGTTTTAAAAACATGTTCCTTAAAACATTAACATTTCTTATCTCAAGAATCTTTAATTTCCCACACAGGGAAGAAATCACGCAGAGTATTAGTTTGAAATTATCATTATGAAAACCTTCCAGGAGTCAAAAAATTCAATATAGTGTAATGATTTCTATATTACAGTTAGATACACAGAATATTTGTATTAATCGAAGAAAATAAAAGTAAAAAAGGCAAGGCCGCTTTGTAAATTTTGTTGGTGCTTTTAACTTTGGGAGCGAGCATTTACAGGTTCACATGAACACTCAACTTATCCACTAAAATAGTTGCTATAGAATATTATAAATCTGTACAAATTGTTGGGTATAAGAAGAGCTAGGTCCTTCACGCTTTTGTCCGAGAGACACCTACAATTTGGTTAAGTTCACTATAACCTGCATTAAAAATATCTTCAATGAAAACCAAATTGTACACCAAATTGCTCTTTTCTGATTCTGTTTTAAATATATTCTGACATGCTTTCCTTGTGGCCGAGCCAAAGTGTGAGAGAATCTATCAAGTGAAAATTATTAATATGATAGAGGGTAGATATCTAAGTGAGGAAGAAGAGTAACACAAAGCATCTTTCAATAAAGTACTGCTCGAGTGTGAGTCATCCTCTAAGAGTCCCAGTACTTTGCAAAGGGTATATCTAAATACCTAGCTAAGGAAAAACACCTTTCATTACACCGGAGAGTTCCGCAACATAAACACCTTGCTTCCGACACTGGAATTTCTTAATTTTTCAAGCATAATATGAAGAGCCTCATCATAAGTAAGTGTCTTCGCAAAGGGATCTTCAGCGCACAATTTGAAGAAGATTGTTAATGGTGTGTCGCATGGGTTGTTAGTGACGTCAGTGACAATACTTGTTGCAAACAATACACATTGTCCATTTTCGAGATGGAAAGCTAAATGTTTAGCAACCTGAATAATCCCAACGGAAATTGTTTCACCTTGTTAGTTTAGTTAATACTAAACATAACTTTAACACTACCCTTATTGATCTATTTACATTTAGCATTGTATCTTGCTACCCATTGTGGCCATACACTTATTTACTAATCACACTAATGGTTTTTAGGGATTAGTAAGGTTATATTAAGTGGAAGGATACCCGCACTAGTTTGGAGGAAGAGTGGAAACCATTTTTGAAAAACCATTCTCAGTACACTCGGAATAGATTTGAACCTCGATCTCCACATCATCAGCAGATTACCATGTGGTCACTGAAGCGGGTATCTTTTATTAGGATCTGTGTATTCAAATCAACCAACTATACTAAAATAAAGATTTCTATTTTGATTTATTATAGAAATGTATTCTGTAATTTCTCATTGGATTTGGCGATCGAGCTATACAGAAAAATTATGAATTCTACATTTAATAGGAGAGTTCATCATTTAATACGTGTTTTAAGACAAAATCTTTGAAAAAAGCAATTTTATTGATTTATTTCTTTGGATCTGTATCCTAAAAACTTCCATGTAATTATCTAGATAATATAAATAAACATCACAAGCAATTAAGTGGTTTCAGAAATCTTAGGAAACAGACATACATACCGACACCTGGTATTTTAAGTAGTAGAGATATTCTTAAAGCTAAAATACTAAAAATTATATTATTTTATTTGTAAACATACAACATACTTAATAGAATAACAGATTTAATAGATTTGCCAGTTGACATTCCAGATGGCGCAACTGATTTGGAAAACCAGAAAAACTTAGAATTATGCTTGCATTTTGTGCATCAGGGGGAAAACCCAAGAAAAAGCTTTGAATGTTGCCGTTTTTTTGGGAATTAAAGGCAAGGACCACTCTAAAATGCTTTTGGGTGCATACAAGTTTAAATCATTTGATAGGGAAAGGCCACTTCAAATGTACTCTAAAAACAATTTATTTAAAAATAATCCATGCAAGGACCACTATAAATAGCTTCTAGGAATATCCACATCCAAAAAATTCTCTAGAGAAAGATCATTCTAAATGTCTTGGGAGACAAAAAATTTCCAGATGAGGATCTCTCAAAATAGCCTTTATGGGCATTCAATTTTGAAACTTTTACTTGGTTGAGTTGTCAGACCTCTCTTTGACTGGAGACAATTTTTTTTTTGTAGCATCGTTAACCCCCCCTCCCCTGGTTTTATAAAAATAATAAGGTTCCTTCGCCACTGGGCGTAGCACATTTTTACACAGACTACATCGACTACATTTTACTTGTGATAGAGCACACATCAAAAGTGACTTTTTAAAAAATAGTTACGAGGTTGTAGAGTAATTCCATGGCTTTGCCTTGTTAAAAAAAATTGTTTGAGGGGGGGAAGTATGAGTGAAAGTATCTGCAAAGGCTCGTGAATTCTCCCAACAGGAGATGATAGGATTTTTTTTTTGTGAAGGACTCCAATAGTCTACTAACCTAAGTTTTGATTAGAAATATTTACTAACAATACTTGTTAAAGTATAATCATTTTATGGCGTGTTCAACACCTTTTACAAAACATTTTCATTCAGAATCATTTGTTTGAAGTGTCACAACCGAAGGAAAATATTTTAAAAACTCGGGAAAATGATTACCCCCCCACCCCCCCCTGGAAAACAGGGATTTATTTATGTTGGAATTTTACTGTAGAGTTTGGGTGGCCATCCTGCATTCCACACACCTCTTGAGGTGTTGTGGCATCAACATATGTGTTTCATAATCATGTGATTTGGCTGTAGCCATAAAATACTACTAAAGAATCTCAATCTCCTACTGTAGTTCCTGTTCAAGTAAATGTGTTTTTATTTTTAATTTATTTTGTTTAGTTTTTTTTTACATTTTTGTTTTGCTTCTTTTTTGTCCGTAGAGCTCGAGTTTTGCCTGCACTGTTCTTCTACTTCTTCCTCTTCTCGTTGTCGATGTGAGAGCCAAAGCTCACCTCACCTGGTGATGAGCATGGGCATGTCACAGAGTTATTGTGGGGTCCCCCCGTCAGAGGACGAAGCTTTACCTCTTAAATGTCCATCATGTCTCAACAATAACAACAAGAGAGAGCAAGCTATGAACGATTTCCAGTCAAACATGGGAGCAAAAGTTAACGACGAGAGAAGTCGAGTAGTTCAAAACATTTTACAAATGAATACGGATGTGTCGAACAATGGGGGTCGAGTGTGTTCATATGTTGACGGAGAACTTTTAAGTCCGGCTGAAGTGGCTCTCGATGGTAGTTCAAGTCCAAACATTGAGGAAAGTCTCAGAGATATGAACAATATAGAAGAATTGAATGTGAGCGACGACCACACATATATAAGGAGAAGTAGTTCCGAAGACCCGGTAGACGAAATGACCCAATCTTGTCAGGAAGTGCTGCCGGATCAGAACTCTGCGGATGTTTGTACCTGTGCTAAACTAGACTATCACACTGGATCTTTACCTAAAAGACTGAAAGACTCGATGAACAATCGTACTAAAACTTGGGGGAGGACGATGTCACCACCTTACAGAATGACACCAGACGGAACTGTCGTGAACTATTGGTGTGACATGCCTCGAAAATCTGTGTCAGGAAACCATGGTATGTCGCTTGTGTATTGTTTGCATGTTGTTGTACGCCTTCTTTTATTTTGCTTGGAATTAGTTAGTTGTTTTAGTTTTGTTTTAATACTTTGTTTATTTTTTCTTTCCAATTTAACATTTAGGTCTCCTTGGAGCTACTTTATTTGTTGTTTATTTGTGAATGGTGACTACTAATTCATGAACACTTATCACTATTTTCTCTACAATACCTAGTTGATTCTAGATGGGTCACCAAACTTTAGAACTTATGAGCTCTAGCAGTATTAGATCATGTATTTGGTAATTGAATACTTAAACTCACAGCCTGGTATTTATCGAAATGATTCTTTTATTTATTTTACTACTTCTACTGGTTCTTCTAATTTTGATAATAACAACAATAGGAAGTAAATTTTGACATTTTTATATTAAAATTTTATTCATTAGTTGAGAATTCAAACATAAAATGTTAGGAAAATATTTAACAAACAGTAAAACTACAATAAAAAAAAGCTCACTATATTAACAGCTGCTGTAACTATGGAGTCTAATGATTAAATGTAACAACCCTGTGGCGTTGGGATATTTGTGAGTGTTATGTTGTTGACATTGCTGGTGTTCCCTCTGAATATAGAACTGGACGATGGTGCTTATAACCCTCTATGGACCATGCGAGGGTTCACTCAAACGTTTCACTTCTGGAAAGAGACACGGCGAGCTCAGTCCGTCCCCCTCAACGCGTTCCTCACTTACATCACACTGCCTTGGTGGAGTATTGCAAAAGGTTAGTACAGCTAAACTCTGGTCAAATTTGAAATGCAATCAGTGGGATTATTGACATTTTTTTTTTACAACATCAGGCAGCATAGTTTTAAATACTAATCATTGAAGCTATTCTCTATGAATAAATACTACCCACACAGTTGTTTAAGTTTAAAGTTAAGTTTAAAGTTGTTTAAGGCTTGCTTATATTGACAAATTCTATTTTGTTTGTCATGTCTTTTACGTTATAAATAAGTTATCAAAGAGAACACTTTTTTTAGTAAATTAATTATATTAATACAATTTTGTCCGTTTTGTGAATTTTACTCGCCCAACTACACCAGTAAATATAATTCCTTTTACCTATTACTTGAAATTGTTCTAGAAAGTTGTGGTATTCATAATTATTGTATTTGAGATCCTTTTTTGATATTTTTATGCATCTCGAATTTCTCAAATTTCATAGGGTTTGAGGAATCAGGCATCCCATCTCCAAAATGTATTTCTCTCTTCATTTTTTCTGTATACTTCTTCAAAATTCCCTCTTATCATCATGTTCACAACTCTGTAGGGGGAGCCTGTAAGCAAGCTATATCGACCAAGCTGCTGTCACCATTGGCGATAGTAGTGCCGACATTTGCGGATAAAGTCTGTCATGTGCTTAACACAACGAACCCTTCGGCCATTTATCTCAGTTTTCTAAACTGAAACTATTACTACTTCTTTGTTCAAGTAGTTTCTTATTTGTCCCCACAGGGCTAAATTTGAGCTCGTTCCACACCCACTGCTTCACAGATAAATTTTGAAAGCGCCGGGAATTGAATCCAAGATTTCTGGATCTGTAGCCAGGAACTTTGACCATTAGACCACAGAGGCAGTTACACTAAGAAAGACAGAAAAACCCCAAATAAAACAACCAAACCATATTGAAACGAATATGGTATGGACTCGTACATAATAAAGCTCTAAGTCTTTCAAAAATAAATATCTCTAATATACCTCAAGGTAAAAACCTAAAATGAATTTGACACAGTTTTTATTTTAGATTTATGTAACTTCTTCTGATTATCTTGTTTACTTGACATGCCAAAGAAGCCTTTTAAACACAATCACTCACTTGAGGATCTACCATGGGTGTTTTTTAATACAGCTCAAATTCTGCCACCAACTAACATGGACCAACTGAATTATCACTTCAGTGCAGCTGAAGGGTTGGAAATTCTCTCTGTTCTGAACTTTTATTTATTATTAGACGGCCCGAGATGATTCACGCTGGCTGGCCAGCACAGTTCCAAGATACTACATTATAGACTTCTGTAGGAATCTACTGTTGTTTTTTTTAGTTAAAAATGCTATGCTGTGCAGATAATACGAGTACAGCTTTAGGAAGGACATTAAACAGGAGATAAAAATCGCATTATATTTGGGCCAATATGGTATATTTGAAAAGGTCTGGTAGTAATTGAAACTAGCAGTGTTGCCAGATAAAAGATGATTCTTATAAACTTTTGCAGTGGTAAAATACCTACCTTTCTACCATGACTCTAGTTTGGTTTTCTTCAAAATTGATTTTTCACTTTTGCAAAACAAGCTAAGTGCTATCACTGTAATCACACTTAAAATGAACTCTTAATAACATATGCCTCTACATCACATAAAAATGAACACACACTTCAACTGTGAGAAATCAAACTAACAAAGTCGCTTGTGTATTTGAGCCAAAAAGGGCAGTTTTCTGGGCCTCTGTAAACCAAAACATATCCCTTTTACATCACCAAGCCTTGTCACACCCACAAAACACGTGTATTAAAGGAAATTAATCCACCACCTTAACTCATTTGGTAGCATGTCTTTCTACTGAGCTAAGGGTACCGGGCTCAATTCATGGCATGGCCGAAAAATTTATCATTGCTGAAATTTGTGTGAACAATTTCACATTGATGAATTAACGGCCGGGGACTGGATTTTGTGCCTGTCCTAGTCTTTAAGTTATATTATAAGGCATATGAAGCTACGACAGGCCTAGCAAACCAGTAGTGGAAAATATATGGCTTGAATAAAAATTAACCAAGGCCACAGGCTTGAAACCCTAGTGGATGTAAAGTAAGGGTGTACCAATGCGGATACCGATGAATCGTTATCAGACGATTATTAGTGCATTGACAATTAACCTTAATTGGTGATTATTGTGTCGATTAATCATTTTTTTAAAGTAAAATTTAAATAAAATTTTTCTAAGTAGAAGTTTAATGATGAAAATTTCAAAAACAACAACTTATATACACACTGCATCAGGGTTGTGGGCTATGCAACGATTACATAACTAAATAAAGAAATAGGTTCATACTGTTGATAAAACTAGCAATCTTGTTCCAACATTTGCTGGTTATGTATAAAATATCTTTTGTATACATACAATCTTTTTTATTAATTACACTAACTGTTATTATTCTCTTGAGCATATTTCTCAATAGTTATTGATAAATAATCTATAGTCGGGATTAATTGGTGTAAATAATTGTAGCATGAACAATTATTTTAAACAATCGGTATCAGTCTTACTGAATCAATGCACCTCTAATGTAATGTGATTAAAGGAAATGGTTTTGTTTATTTATTGTCTGATTTGTTCTTTTAAACAAGGCTATCATTGCAAAAATAATAATGTTCAAGCTTATATGAATTTTTTTATGGACACAATTTAAATATTAATTCAATAATATAAATAAATAAGAAAGACTGTAGACATTTTTTATGTAAAAGAGGCCCCCAAAACTCCATCGCTCCAGTCCCTCCTTAATCCTCTAAGCAGCCCTGAGTTTGGCAATACCTAAATGCATATCTTACTTCTTAGCGGTCTTGTTCACAGAACAAGAAAAAAATCTTTTGAATGTATTTTGTTTGGTTATAATTAAAACAATATTGTCTTAAATATGTTTCAGATATTTTGGATCATCGTGAAGGACCTATACTGACGTTTTAGTGTCCTTTTAACACATACAAAGCTTCTTAAAGCACACAGGAAAGAACAAATTCAAACCTAAACATAATGTTGAATAAAAAAATAATTTGTTAAATAGAGATATATACATATATAATTTTTGAAATTAAATAAAGTTGTAGATTTTTTGTGGTTCTGTTGAACTGTGAGATTAGGGTTTGTGCCTGTGTTGATTAAATGTGATGACAATGAAATAGCTAACACCGCAAAGCTCAAAGTTTCTTTGTTAAGAACAAAGTCCTAAAGAATGAACAAGAAATGATAAATTATATTTAGGAAAAGGTGTGGTTCAATTTATTGTAGTATCAATGGCCAACTAGGGCTGTCATAAAAGCACACTTTTTCAATTTCTTCCAGAACTAAAAGAACATAGCAAATTTTGAAGCTACACATTTGAAAGAAGTTTGATTATACAGCAACCATTTTTCAAATGTAAGAATCATTTTGAATATTGTAGTAGGAGTTTGTGTACAAAGTCACTTTGCATATAATTAGTTGATATTTTTAGTCATTTCTCTTTTGGTGAAAACATCTTTTAATTAAATTATCTCTAAAATTTTAAACTTATCAGTCTTTTTGAAAAGTTTCAAAATCTGTCAATGTTCTGAACCTTTTTTAGATAGAGGTGTTTCTGGTATTTTTGACATTGCTGTTTTTGTCACAAACAATTAAAATATAGATGATTATTTAAATATTTTCACAAGTTTTTTCAAGCATAATTTTGTGGGATAGAGTTTTAATTTAATTTTTAATCAACATTTATTGAACTTTAAATAAGTATAATTTCACTTGATTTTTTGTAATGAATTAAATATTTAAAAAAACAAAATACGCATGCAAAAAAAAAAGTCAAAATGTATCACTAAACCAAGAAATTAATAACGATTCTAGCTCCCAGTCAATGCCTTTGAAGATTTGTCTGAATCTCATTATATTTTCATATTCATGATTGAAACAGTTTTTTTAGTAACTAAATTATTATTAAATTATTATTAAATTATTTCATTATAGTTCATAGCTATTATAGGTTCATAATCCAAAAATATTATTTCAATCTATATGTAGTTAAAACAAGTGAAAAGCGCTTGGCAGGTTGAGTTGCCTATGACTTTATTTCTTGGTATGCATTACAATAATTCCAACCACATCGATTAATTCATGGTTAAATGCATCACTCTAATATTAGTCTAGATTGCCTAAGACTGGGTAGTCTGGATTTGAATCCAGGTCGGGTGTACTGAAAATGTTTTATCCTAAATGGTTCCCTCCCTCCATAAACACAAATTTGGATTAAGTTTTCTCAACATTTTGCCTTCCTCATCCTTACAACATTATTGTATTTAAAGTACATATCACCTGAGATAAATTAACAGAGAATCTTGTAAAATAATATACATTTTAATCTTGATTTATTATACAATTTTTTCACCCATGGACCAAATATTATGTTTTAAAACAAAAGGAAGTTGACTGTACTCCAATGCCAAGGAAATCAAACTAAATAATTTATGAGAATATCAAGAGCATCCCTACAAGGTTTGTTTGTTCTTCCTAGGAAACAAAGATTATTCCGCCCATTGCCTAGTAAAATAAATCATTGTCGTGTCTTCTCACAGAACCATAAAATATGTCAATTTGAGCTTGTGAGAAAGAACCTGAACAGGTAGTGTGGTATGGTGGGGGTAGGAGTAACACCCTTATATGCCGCTAGTCGAAAATGTCAAACCAAAACACCAGATGAAATCAAAATATTGATTAAAAATATATATATAAAAAGTGCTTTAAAAGTTCTTCAATTTTATTTTTGCTGTAAATAAATCAATAAAGACACATGAAATAAATAATTTGAATTTACATTTATATCTGAAGTTCCTTTCACTTAAAATAAAATAAATAGTACAATTAGATGTTCTTTGATCTTATGAAATGTTTTGCCCAAATTTGGTACCACATGGACACCAAATAGGTACATGGTATTCCTTCTTGAGATTGATCCTTGTTTGTCAGATATCACCAAGATTTTCATTTGAAAAAATCTTAACTATTTGCATATGACATAATAATAATAATAATAATAATTAATAATAATAATAATTAATAATAATAATAATTAATAATAATAATTAATATTATTAATAATTAATAATAATTAATAATAATAATAATAATCAACTGTTTCCAGTCTGTGGCCGGGTCAGTTTAATAAAATTCCTCCACCTTCCTCTATACTACCATTTTTCCTCCTTGTAATTTCTTTCAATCTTATCTTCTCATTTGAACATTTTCTGTTATCTGTTCTTCCCATCTCTTTCTTGGCCTCCCTGCTTTTTTTTCCCCACATACTTCATGACAAACTAATTATTTCAATTGACATAAGATTTAGAATGTTAAATTAAAGTTACTAATATTCCATTGAACACTAGTGATTAATCAAACAAATATTTAATTATCGATATGATATATAGACCTACACTATATTAATTTATTTTGATTTGTCACAAAACTTACTAAAATGTTCATAGAAAAATTGAAGTTTGTTTACAATTCACATTAATAACTTCAATGCCTTTACACAACCGCTTTATAGCATTTTTAACTTTAATAAAATACTAGATCCCTCCTACCATTTAGTTAAGAACTCTATCAAAAAACTATCTAAATAATCTTGCCAAACATATAATTTATTATTTATCTTGAAAATGTATCCAGTCAAATCAATAAAAATCAGTGAAATCAGTGGTTGATTTTTCAACAAAATAATTTTATCTCATTAAAATATTTTTTAGATGAATACCTTCAAATAACATATTGAAACTATCCGTTTTTATATACTAAATAGTAAATTGTTTGTGACAACTACAATGTGTTTAATAAAAATTGATTTTTATATTTTAGCAAATGCAACTGTGCTAAAGAATGTAGCTTATAATGTAAACATTTTTGTTAAAGAGAATTAATACAGTATGTGCCATAATTTTATATGTGATTTTGTCCAACAATTTTGACAAGTTAAAGCCTAATCTTTTTTTTTTTTGTTTATAAAAAACAACTCAAAATTAGTTTTTGTCTTTCAGCTTGGTAAAACCCATTTGGTCGATGACATTTGATACCGTTTCTTTCATGAAAACTTTCCTAAGTTTTTACTGTTGTACATTATCATTGCTTGTTGAATATGTTTGAACAAAGTATCATAATTTGTGTTAGTTGTAAATGAGTGAATTCATTTATTTAGCGATAGTTCCTAGGTTGGTGAACTGTATACTTTGTACTTAGTCTCAAATAAATTCCAGTCATAGGTTCTTTCTGGTGATATTTTACTTAGTTTAATAAATATTTTTGATCTACTGTTATATTAGAGTCATTCTTTGTTATGTTATTGAACAACTACAATGCCACAATGGTCTGGAGTGTATTTTTGTTTAACATATAATCATGAAACATAAAATATAGCCATAAAATTGATCAAACTAACAAATCAAAATGTATTTTATAGAAAATTATTGTAAATCAAATAATTTTTTAATAAAGGAAATTGATAAAACTAAAGAAAAAGGGAAAATAAACCAATAGGAGTAAATTTGATGAAGAAAGCTCACCTAGGGAAAGAGGAAAAATGTGGGAAAAATCGAATGCACAAAGGTGACATCTTCTTTCCTTCTCTCTTCTTTAGAAGAAGTAGTCACACACACATTTAAACACTAATTTTAACACAAATAGAATAATATTCGGGCACTGTTGCCTTTATCAAACATAAAGAAAGAAGAGTGAGTACAGTTGACACAAACAATGGATTACTCCAGTGTACTCACTCTTCTTTCTTTCTTTATGTGTGATAAAGGCAACAATGCCCAAATGCTATTATATTTGTGTTAAAATGTGTATGTGACTACTTCTACTATAGAAGACAGAAGAAAGGAAGATGTCACCTTTGTGCATTGGACTCTTCCCATATATTTCCTCTTTCCCTCATATTAATTTATTTTCCCTTTTTTTTTAGTTTTATTAATTTCCTTTATTATAAAGTTATTTAGCCATTGGGCCCCATAGTTTCTAAACATTGTAAATCAAATAATGTAATGTGATATTTGATAATGCATTCCTACTGTAAGTGTTTATTGGCTTTTGTCGAACACACACAAGATGACAGGAAAATTGTCCCTCTTTTATTAGTTCCTATGTACATTATTCAACATTATTTACCAATTTTTTCTTTCTACATCCTTACTATGCCTTTTAATTTTTGTTTTCTTATCTCAGGAATTTTGCATCTAACACACCCTTCTGAAATTTTTGATAATAAAACCTTGGTTAAAGTATTTGGTTGTTATAGGAATGTATGCATATTTGAAAATTCAAGTAATCAAAATTTAAAATCTAATCTTAAAAAATTTGAGTGTGATTAATTTGATTCAATTTTAAAATATTATTTCATAGTAAACAGAGTACAAAAATATTTCAAGTTGTCTGATTTATAAAACTATAACTTGAACAACCATCAGAATATTAAACTTAGTTACAAATCAGAATTTGTGTGATCAAAATTTTTTTACACAAAAAAATATTCTTTAAAAAAAATAGATGTCTTTATGCTCTCTACTGTGTACATAATAGATAAACTCAACTGTATCTTTTTAGTTCAAAAATTACTCAAAACTTAAATAGAACTTGATTCAAACTCGACTTGAAAAGGAAAAATGCTTACACCCACACTCTAGTTTGTAAATACCTATTTTCTTGTTAAATAATCTTTGTTGATTGGCAGCAGTTTAACATGTTAACTGTCCCCCTATTTTTATTGTAAAAGTCTTAATGTGTTGTTCCTACCCTTTTTCCTGTACCTTTTACCATGTATTGTAGATATATACAGTAGGGCCCCGCTCATACAATGGGCTAGGTTTCAGGGCCCTCATGTCAAGTGGAACATTGCCTTTTTAACTATAAAATGTATATACAATCTTAATACATGTTTACACAATCATATACAAAGTGTGTAATAGAGTAAGGCTTTAAAAATTATACAAAAGTATTAGAATAAAAATTATTGAATGATCACTCGATACGTAATAGTTAAAATCATTAGACAGTGCCCATCACCACTTTAAACAGACTGAATTACTGACAAAATAGTGGCCAAAGCCATTCACTGTGTGCATAATACTGAAAAACGCTGGAAGAGCGAGGCAAGTACCAACATAGTGAACATGTATATTATTGAAAACCGCTGTATTTTCGGAGCGCTGTAAAGTGGGGCCCTACTTCATCACATTAATACATACAATAATCTAATTTCACATAGCAGTTTCATGTTTACAATTTACATGCATATTTTCAATTCTAAGAGTAAATCATTTTATGGTCTTTGTATGAGTTATGGGGCTTAAGATTGTTACTAAAGACTATATTTATCAAACTCATGTACACACCTTATTTCTAAGTCTAATGGATCCAAAGTTATTCTAAACTACATACAATCCACCCTTTGTTGGAAGGGCTCTGATTTTACAGAAAAGTTACTAGATCTACTTTCCTATATTCATACACCAAGTCGTATGATCTGTATCACTTTTGAAAGAAATCACCAATACACAATATAAGATAACACTAATTCTTTAGTACAAATTTTATTAATTTTGGCCTAAAAAAAATTGTATTTTCTAAAAGGATTTCTTTATTAAAATTGGGCTGTAGCTCTTTTGCAAGCACCATTAAGGTCTGTAGTCAAATAATGTAATACTAACAAAAAAACTTTTTTATGTTAAGCGCTATTTTTGCAAGTTATATTGTTATATTTGTTCCTAGTTAGCTAGTTAATTTTGTCAGAAAATCTGGTATAAACATTTAAAAGGATTTGTATTTCTTATTTATTTATAAAAAAACTGGCACAATATGGCTTTTACAGTATAGAAAAAAAAAGGACAAAACTATCACATAATTTGTATGAATCCTATTTTTACTGAACAAACCCTATTGTGCCTGTCTTTTTATTATTTTGTTCATACATAAATTCTTACTCTTCTTCTACCTTGGTTATATTAATCATTTTAAGTGTGAAATTGAAGAATTTTTTGTCTTCTTGGGATTCTAGTGAGTCTTATACTTTTGGTTTGGTTTCGAATATATAATATATATCTAAAAAGAAAACCTCTTTTAGCTTTATGAGGTAATTTTGGTTTAGACTGTAATGTTTCTAAACAACGTTTTAGAAAATAATATATTTTATAAGTAGTAATTTTCTTTAAATGTTGTTCCAAAGTTATTATTTGTGATATTGAGTTCACTAGATTCCATTATTGATAAAAGTATGGTTTGAATACCATTGCAATCAAGCAAACCTAGCATTTGGGCATATTTTACTAAATTTTTTACCTGTCTTGAATTAGTTTAATTTTTGTTGCACATGCAACAATTGTATTATATTTACTATTTTAAATATTGCACATGCATTTTTTCTTGTTTGTAAATGGTTGTTAAAGAAGCATTTTTTTTTTGCAAACTTTTATAATATAATCTTTCATGAATGGTATACACTGATATTTCCTCAAGATTTTATCCACACTTGTCTTGTAAATATCATATATTGTTTTTTGATAGCAAAATTTTGTTATATGGATGTAACAATTTATATTTCAGGATAATATCTTAATGGGTGTTTTTAATTGATCAAAGTACTGGGTGACCGTCATGAAACTCCACTCTACTGAAATGTATGTGCTTAAAATGTTGGTGTCTCTTGTTAGACACCCTTTATTTACGATTTTTATATGAGTCTCAATCATTCATGATTTCCTGATCATCAAAGTGAATTAAGTGACAGACTTGAATTTATATTCAGGTAGAAGTGATTGTACTGAGATTTCAGATAAATTAAGTTATGCATAGCTAATTGCA
Source organism: Timema douglasi (assembly GCA_901482245.1). Classification (NCBI taxonomy): domain Eukaryota; kingdom Metazoa; phylum Arthropoda; class Insecta; order Phasmatodea; family Timematidae; genus Timema; species Timema douglasi. The sequence continues at coordinate 142,849 of CABEEJ010000301.1, read as the reverse complement.
AATCAATAATTAATGTTTAAAATTAAAATCAAATGGACTGCTTGATACAGTTACAGTGGCTTTAGTCATTGTAATTTTAAATTTTGGGGCTACCAAGGTGACTTTATCTTTAGGGGTGTATGCGTCTCATTCGATTGTAATGATCTTCTTAAGTCTGAAAATGCCAAATACATGAATCTTGGTATCTATTGATATGGTATTAATAATCCAAGCTGTTTCACTTGTGTCATGTAAACTTTATCACTCTCTAACCCTCAGCTCATTGGCTGTAATATCTTGATTAATTTGTTTTACAATAATTTAATTCCATGAAAATATGTATTTTAGTATTTTCTATTGCAAATATATATTTGTTTAAAGAATGGTTAGTTTAAGAGGCTCATCTTTAAAAATGAGATTTAGTTCCCAAAAAATCCTACCCTCTAAGCCAAATTTCACCAAACAAGTTTTTATCAAAAGATTAAATAGCCAAGACCAAGGAATAACCATGCAACCATTAGAATTAGGTGAGTTGGATTGGGTTTGGCTGTGCGTTTGTAGCCACAAGACGGTATGATATTTCTTACACATTTCCTTAAAACATTAGTGACACAATACCCCACGGGGGGTGCAGGTTTCTCGTATAGCGCTAGTTGCCACTGTTAGTCATACACTATACTGTTTATATAACAGCCCAAGCCTCTGCATTTAAATCTGGTGGTTCTATAATGCTGGTACAGCTGTAGGAACAGTACATATTTGAAGGTTTACTACCAGTGGTGCATTGGGCAGTATATTTGGAAACTTGTCATACACATGCTTTTTGGTAAGAGCAAACATTATTTTGACATCTAACTTATTTTTCTCACTTTTTACTTAAATTACACAGTATGCTACTAATTAAATATGGTATTTGGCAAACCATTCTTCACTGACCACCAGTGGTACACAAAAGAAACTGAAAGCACGTTTCAAGAGGTTCATTATACCAAAAATACATTCACCTCCATTTATAAACAAATTAAATCAGTACAAATGCATACAAATAATAACCTATCCCAGGATATTTATTCTAGCGTTGAGTAATGTCATGAACATGTTACATTTGTGTCTACATTCAGTTGTGATAATTCATCTGCTTTGATGGCCGCATGGTCTAACGCGTTACTCTTACAATAGACTATACTGCTGATGACTGGAAGATCAAGGTTTGAATCTCAATCAGGTGTATAAGGTGGATTTTTTCAAAATGGTTTTCCACTCTCCCTCCACACAAATGTTGGTGCACTTCATTTAAATATAACCTTCCTAATCCATAAAACCACTAGCATAATTAGTACACCAGTGTTTAACCCGAACGGGTGCTAAGATGCGGGGATAAAATAAAAATTGTGGTAATTGAGCTGGTTTTAGAGTTTACAAAATGTAATCATCAGCCAACCTTTGCTGGATTTCATTAACTGCCATTTTCCCTATATACAAATGTATTTTTAAGAATGCTTTTTATTTTTAAAATTTTCCCATTTTGAAATAACATTTCCAACAAACTATAACTAATCTTAATATTATTTTGTACACTATAACTATTTATGTAATCGATAGATTATATGTATACATATAGGCCTACCACTTGTGCTCGTTTACACACTTAATTATGTTTATATAGCAATCCTAAAACACAATACATGTTTAAATACTATATATCCTTTGAATAAATTTTAAGCCCAACCTGTTTTAAAAACCTTTATGTTATGTATTAGTTTAAGAGATTATTAATTTATAATTGGTCCATTATTTAAATGATAAAACTTACATTATTTAAATGATAAAACTTAAAAAGTGTGGTTCTCTGATACATAATAATGAAATTAGGTTTGAGTGTTTTAAATTGTACATTATAATATTTAGTGTACTTTTATATAAGTCACTGCCCGAAGTAGAATGTGCTGCTATATCTACCATATTAAGATAAATTGTTTTTTATTCAATGGTTTTTGATGCTGTATTTTTTATCGTTATACCTTGTTTTCATAATGGTGCAAGTGCATTAATTTAGATAATAACTGATAAGTTATACATTTATTTGTTAATCACGTTTGAAAATTATGTAATAAATGTTGCAGATATGCAAAACTCATGTTTTGAAAATAAAATTGTTATGTTTATGAGGAACAAAAAAAAAGTTATGTTTTCATATTTAAAAATATGAACCTCATCTCAAGGATATATTATTATTATGGTCCGACATTTGAATGGGCATCTACGATTTTATGATATTTACTTTGTTTTGTTTGAAGTGAATATGGATTAGATTAAAACAAAGTTAGTTTAAGACTGACACAATAAAATACAACTTAGGCTACAACTAAAATAAGTAGAAAGGACTAGGTAGGGAGCACAGATTAACATGATCTAAACATGTGTTTGCACACTCCATTAAATTCAAGAAAAACCTGAATTATTTAAAATGGTATTAAACTATTCTTAATTATGATTTAAATCTAACAAACTTTTGCTGAACATTTTAATGCTTTTGCTGTAGTAATATTAGTTCTTAGTTAAATGGACTGGTCTTTTTTTCCCTCTTTATCTCACTATGTTCTTCTTTATCTTTGTTTTTATTTACTTTAATTTATTTATTCAATTCCAAAAGTAAGAGAGTCACATAATTTTATAGTCCTCCCGACCTTTACAGTTTCAATGCTGTGTGGAGTGTGATTTTTCCTAAATGGTTTCCCAATCTCCCTAAAAATTTGTACATTTCCACCCAAACTTTACCTTTCTCTTGCTTAACCCATCTGTGTAAATAAACGAGTATCCCTTACGGGTAGTAAGACGCAGTGAACAACAACCAAAATGATCTTGTGCTGTGTGATCCTTCACCATAACTTTTTAATAAATTGAATTAAAACCATTATTATTCACAATATTTAGACTGTTATCTTATTCCAGGCCAGGAATTCACTAAATTTTAAATAGGCAGCAGTTATTTAATAACCCAAACATTTACGTTCTACAGAGTTGATATGCTTTCCTCTGAGTTGCAGAACCCTGCTTGGGGAAGGGGAGGGGTTGAGTTATGATTTAAATAAAAACAAGTACATGGCATAAAATAATTTATTTAATAGATAATATGTTACATATAAAATATGATACCCATAAGCGGGTGTCAGGGTGTATTCTCTGATTGTACAAAAAAAAAATCAATTAGTTAAGAAGGTAAGTTTTGATGAACTATATATCAGGCTGGTCACAAATAGCCTTATTGAGTTTACACATATTTATAGAACTTTGAGGTAAAATTAGAGTCAATATAATAAACAATGGAGGTTCAACATAGAGTAGTGAAAACCTACAATGAGGAGAACAAGATTACTTGCATAGTATCAAAGGTTTTAAACTGGCAGCTATAACTCAGCTTATTTAGCTTAGTGCTTATAAAAGACAAGGTTGTAAGTAGGAGCTACAAAAGGTCTATTCATCATCGTATTAATTCGAATGAAAACTCATATAGCTCTAGATGTCCTATGTAACTAAATATCCTGGGAACTAGGCGACTATCATCTTAAAGTTACTAGCTCTTATGAGGTTGTTTGTATACTGCGCGAACGTCAAGACCACTGCGAGGGGCAGCAAACAATATCCCATTCACTAGGGATAAATATGTCCTAGTTAGGACAGCAGTGACATTATAAAACTATGTCAATTTTCAATATCGATCATAACTTCACAGCTATTTGAGATACTTTATACGAAAAATTTATCATTTTATAGATGTAGTAGGTTTATTTGAAATATGTCTTTATAAAACCACTAGTGGTTCAGATATATTTTTTTGGCAGGGGGNTGGTGTCACTATGAAATGATTGACTTGGATTGTTAAGTTCTTTGGTTGACAGAGATATCCCTCTTTTCTCAATGTTTCTTTAACATTGTATATTATTTAATCTATGCCATTTGGTAAAGTCTTTCTTTAACAAAGTGTATAATTTTGTTTCATAAATTTTAAGAATTTTTAGGAAAAGATGAACGAGAAAGAAAATTTGTGCGGTGAACCATACATAATCTTTATTACGTTCTCATATCAAGTGAAAGTATTTTAATCGTGAAAAAATCAATATCGAAATATGATGAATCTATAGATTTTATGTGAACCCGAAACCTAAAAATGTTGATTTTACAATACTCTCTGTCCCCATGTTGGTCTGTTTGTCTACCTGTCTTTCTGTCTGTGTGTCTACCTTTCTATCTGTCTCTGGCCACCATTACAAAATTGTTAGATAAATATTTCTCAAACAATTTTAATCGCGACCCTAAACATAATGTTTTCTCTGCTTGGTGACTCAAAGGGTAGTTTGCATGTAATTTATATTGTTAAATATTTTAATATGTATTTATTAACTTAATTCAATTAAATTAATTAAAATAACGAAAACAGTATTTTCCAATAATTTTATAACCAAACAAAATGTAAAGCACCAATTTTAATAAAATTGTGACTTTGCTACAATGTTTGGTAAGTGACCAAATTACGTTTCTTTGGCTACTGTAGGGCTTTTTCATTCTTTGGAAAAGTTATTTTGAGTTTTTTTTAGTATTGATAAATGTTATAAACTGAATTGAATATATTTTAGTAACTTTAAATCTTGCAAATAGAAAATTAGACACTATGTCCTGGTGAATTTTTTAAAATAAAAAAACAGTTTTTTTCAGTGACAGCCATGATTCTGCTTCATTTTGAGCTTGTCTCTTATGTTGGTAGGCAGATTACAACACAAATCACACGGAGATCTTAAGAACTACAAGACCTGACAATCCCTTGTTCACAGGATTAGGCTATGATGGCCATAACCAACAGATAAGAAAGATTTCTTTTAGAATGAGACCCTTATTTATTCATAATTTTATAAAAATAAATAACTTTATATAATCTGTAAATTTAAATTTATGTTCCATCTTCTCGTACAGCCACAATTTATAATTTGTTATTAATGTAAAATCAATTTAACAAAACAACCATTTGTTAATACAATTTCACTTCAATATTGTGAAATGAATACCACTCAATCTTTTTATACTAATAATTTTAGCTTTGTAATTCATTTCATAATTTTATATTCATACAATTCAATAATTAGATTGTTTTTACCATGCCAAAATGTAGGTTCATTTCATTATTTAACATCTCATTGTATTTTATCTAGTCATATTCATAATTTTGTCTACTATACGACTTTACTCTCATTTTTTTAGTATTTACATCGAGTGTGTTAATCACTTTTATGTATTTGACTACTTGATGTGGTGCATCATTGATAAACAACCAATTTGAAATTAGTTTATTCTAAATTAATATCTTTCCAAACTTTTTTCTTTATTTTTTATGTACTCACACTCATTATTTATTAATCATACGATAGTCTGGGATAAACTGTTCATATTTAGAAATAAAATAGTTAAGCCTTTCCCTTTCACATCACTTTATATTCTTTGTCTACACCGGTGGACACGTTATTTGCCACACACCTAGACTGGTATACTGATGCGAGAAAGGTAAATAAGTCCCGATAGGGTGCGTTCAGGTCTATAAAAAGTTTTACTCTCTCCTCAGACAACTGCAGGTTCTCTTTTCAATTCTGACTTCTTTCCGTTTTTATTTGGATTCAAATAGTCAGTTTGGGTACTAAGACTCCATACATGGGGGAGAAATATTCTTCATAAGCTTTATAAACTTTACATAAACATTATCTTTAATAAATATAGCAATGAATAAATAAAATGTTATAGTTTTAAATAACTCCTGTCAAATAAAACACCATTTAGAAATAAAACACCCATTTTCCACCTCTAGCTCCACCGAACAGATGCGAGTCAAAGATTTACTAAATCGAATTGTATAAAACCACAACACGAAGCTGTGTGTAAATGGGCCTATATTATCTCACCGCAATCTACGACTGTGACGAAAAAAGACTCCCATAAAAGTAGTGCAGAGACTGCTCGAGAGATCCATGATGGAGAGTTGTAAATCCTTGCACAAGCTACAGTAGCTCTACGGCTTCTTTGGTGCTGACTTACAGTTAACAGCTGACAGCTGACGGCATTGAAAAGTTAGCAGGCCAAATTATGTATCCCTACGCCGAACCATATGATCTGCAAAAACATGTGTTTAGCAGCTGTCACTTCTGACGGTCAAAATTTAGGTATATACCTAAATGTTGACTGTCAGAAGTAAGCTGTCAGTCAGCACCAAAGAAGTCATGGGGCTACTGTAGGTAAGATTGCGAAGGATCACAAAATACTGCTCAACTATACCGGCACGTTAATCGTCTTTAAATAAACGTCTAACAAGGACACGCATGTGCGATGATTCAAGGATCTCGATCAACATAACGTTATCGGCTCCAACCAATTGAAAGGTCATATATTCTTCTTCTCGTGGAAGGGCAGCTCTGAAGCTTTAAAACCACTCAAACAATCCTCATTCATCAAAGTACCATAGTTGTTTTAGAAAGACTATAGTAGAGAATAATAAATGCCTTTGGGTCAGAAATATGATCACCATTGACCTTTCCCCTTTCGCTCCATACATAAAATCCATAATGGTAGATCGCCTACGAGAGGTGATGAAACTCTATTTCATAACTCATCATCGGTGGCTCACTCCTCCAACTCCTAACCACTTGAACTCATACTGGTAGTTACCCTTCAAAAGGTAATATAACTACCCTTCCGCAGACTGAAACACCACTTGAAACCATATCGGTAAATTTCCCAGCCCAACGCTTTATCCCACCCAACCATCCCATCTCCTTCTTCTACCCCATCCTCAATTCTTGAACCCATTATTTAACCTGTATGTTCAGTCATACACATGATGACGCATTTCCTCTGCTCTCTGACCCTCTACAACCTAACCTATTGCTCGTAGGCTTCGCAACACAACAACTAAACCCCCGATAGAAAGTTACCTCTAGCTTCCTGACGCTAGATAAATGGACCCTGTCAACCCGTTATCACCCGGTCCTCGGTCCTCGTACCAGCCGACCCTTATCTAGCTTCATCACCGCCCTCTCTACCATCCAACTCCATCCTTATGAATACATAGCATCGCGTCTTGGGTTATACGCTAATATGATAAGGGTGAGGAAGTGCACACGCAATTTCGTGGAAAAATCACCCACAATGCACATAGCAGGGGCTCAAGCCACGCTCTCCTCTTCCTCAACAAGCGAACCAAACACTAGAGTGACACCTTAGACCATTCAGCCACTGAAGTGAGTTAAGCCTCACAGTGATTTAGGGACCGCCATCCCTCCCCACAAAAGTCTACTAAAATTGGTTGTATGCGCAGATGTAGGTATCCGCCATACCAACATGGACCACGAGTAAGGTAACCCGAGCGTATCACATCCGAAACATTCCCCTCGCAGTTTCTCAGCCAATAATTGCGGCGAGGGTGACCTGGTGGTCTAGGGGTAAGGTGTGGGACTTCTATGCTGGCGGCCGGGGTTCAATCCTCGGTCCCGGCACAGATTTATCTGATTACTAAACCCTTCCTTCACCTCTGACAAGACATCTTGTGAATGTGGGGAATGCCAGGCCTCCACCGTGGTTCGGATTCCACGTTAAACTGTAGGTCCTCCATTTCATCTCACAATCACCCTACCATTACACATTAGCGTAAGTGCGTACAACCCGAACGGGTAGTAAGACGCGGTGCTAATAATAATAATAATAATAATTGCGGCAAGAGAAGTGGCTACGTATGGAAAGCACACAGGCAGAATCTGTGCACCTGCTGTGGAGTATATCAGAAGAGCAGCATTATGTGTAGTCTCTAAGCTACACCTAACTAGCCTAACCTAACCTAACTCTGTAATTTTATTATGTCATTGAAATTTTTTTAAAGAGTAATAAGATTGTTTATGATACATGTTTGTCATGTTTCCACGGTATGCAATTTTTTTTCCTTGTGCACTTTTATTAGGATGGTTTTCCCTCTTATGCACCTCTGATGTTCTCCATGGAGGTTTGACGTATTACTCGCTGAAGGTTATCCACGTTGTTAGCTTTCATTTCAGTCTTACCAGCGTCTGTGGTTGCATGGTCTAAGGTGGCATCCTCGCAACATACTGAACTGCCAATGACGGAGAGTTCAGAGTTCTAATCCCATCCGGGTGTCCTGAAAATTTTGTTTTCCACTCGTTCTTAATACACGCAAAATCTGGTAGATTTACTCTAAATTATACCTCCCTTATTCTTACCCCATTATTGTACGCGTGTTAATAGCTGGAATGGGTAGTAATATGTGGTGTAGGCCACACGTAAAGGGAAAAATTGTCACATTAAAAAATTTGCTTTAGCCTTATCGATCGCTTAGTGGTTTATTTCCAAACGTAATTTATTTCCCATTTAATTTGTGCTATTTGATGTTTATTTTTCAGCAAGAAAATACAATTAGCATTCATGTATGAATGGGCCATCTGGAGGGACTTTTTTTTACCATCAAAACTCGTCTGGACATCAGGATTCTGGTAGGAGAATAAGTTCAGTGTCATGCGAATAAACATCATTTGCAATCAATGCACGTCATCTGAGCGATTAGCTCTATTAGGGTCCGCGTTGGTCTCCCTGACATCCCGTCTCTTAGGTAAGGAGACTCCTTCTGGCACGAGACCATCACATTATCCGTCTCGAAGTGGATCCAGTCCTTACTCCGAATAAACTGTTTCAGGAACGAGGCCGTGGAGCACGACGAGTCATCCCTTCCAATGATGTGGTCTCCTTCATAGTTGACCATCCTTTCCCTGTGGATGTTCCACAAAGGTAGCCTGACGGCACGGTCCCCGGTGTGAATGGCGGCCCCCCGGACGAGTGTCCATAAGGAATCCAGAGGTGTGAACGCTGCGGCACCGACTGTACCAATGGACTTCCCTATCCCAGGACTTGAAGAACCCACACTCATGACGACCCTTGGCTTGAAATGGTTACTATAGTACAAGGCGTCGGCCAAGACGAGCTGTCCGGCGACGTCGGAGCTACGCAATTGGACGACGGACTCGTCCATTGCGACGAGCCTCTCCCCTGGTTTTATGGCGTTACACCCTGGCATGTTCTCTACCAGAGGGATGAGCGTCCTCAAGTTAATGGGAAGCTTGAGCTCAGCGACGGCGCGGGTCACTGCCGCAACACAGGCGGCACCCCCGATGTCACCCCTCATTCGGCCCATCTCACGCTTGTTCCTCTTGAGGCAAACACCGCCGCTATTGAAGGTGATGCCACTGCCGACAAGCATCACCGGATTTTCACCCCTGTTCTCTCCACCGTGATAACTGAGCTCCAGGAAGACGGGTGGCTCACAGGAGCCCCGGGCCACTCCGAGGAAGCCACCCATGCCATGCTTCTCTGCCCAATACTTCACCTTCACCTCCACGTTGACCCCTGACTTGCAAAGTACGTCCACGATGTTTTGGGCGAACGTTGTCGGGGTCAACAGGTTGCCTGGAGAGATGAAACAAGATATTACTTTTGGCGGGGAACATAAAACGTGATTTTTATTGACAAGATTATTTATTTTACTATGCATTTAATTAAGTAATAACTCTAAAACTGATATATTAAACATCTTGAAGCTACAAAAGCTTGTGATGAAATATAATTTTACTATAATATTTTAAGCGTATAAATCGAACGGGTAGTAAGACGTGGTGCTAAAAAAATTAAATATTGTTTTTATCTGAATAGCTTAAATCAAAATAAGATATCTTAGTATAATACTATTTAGCTAACTTTTAATTTTGTCTTTGTAGTAAACTTTAAAATATGGTGGCTTAGTACTGTGTTAAATTTAAATCTTTGAAAGTTTCAAAAAAATAATATTGGTTGACATCTATTTTTATAGTAACTCTACAGTGAAAATGTTTATGTCAATCCTAATAAGTGTGTAGCTAGCTATAAGCTCCAAATATTGATTCAATAATTTCATATCGCTACAATTCACGACCTATAAGGGGTCAAACCTGCTGTTTTATACTTTTTACGTGCCATTGTTAAGATAAAGTAATCTATGTATGGGGCTGAAATTTAGTATAATTAGACATTCATTATATGAGGTGTACCTACACAATGAACTATTATAATATAATACATAGGACGATAATAATATAATATGAATAATATACCATATTAATTACATCAATACTAATAATATTATTATATATTAATATTTTATTACTAGTATTAAAAAGTAATATATAATTCAGAATAATAACAATAATATTAATATTATAAATATTTCATTGTGTACACCTTACATGAATGTCTAGTTTTACTAAATTACAGCCTCATACATTAATTTGTAACCCCATATAATTGCCTCTCTTTTTTTTAAAATAGCAACGTTAAAAAGAGGCTCAAGTTAATTAGGTCAAACTACATTAAGGATTAAGCTAAATTTAATGATATTTAAATTGATTGAAAAAGTCTCATGGATGTGAGAATCGACCCCGGGGCTCTTAACTATTTCTCACATAGTAATTAGTTAGTTGTACACTTTATGAACACAATTGTTTGTTTGCTAAATCTTTCACGGGCCAAATAAAGTCAGTCAGTAGACCCTATGTTTCCGAAGGCTACCTTAGATTTTCAACATTGGTAATTAAAAACTTTTAAAAGTTTATCTATGTTAAACATAAGTTTTATTAAAGGTTAAATCTAAAAATTAGCTAAAAAAAAAAGTTTTTTTTACTTAAATCCCACTACACGTCCGGAATATACGCATTTAATTTTAATAACCGATAGGGCTGATGAAGTTGATTAGAGTGTATTAATACAAATATATTCGTACGATGAGGGAAAGTGGGAAACCATTTTGTATTTTTTTTAAAATATATTTTCGTTTTTTGTTTGATTGAATCCATATTTAGTATTAAATGTTAAATTTAAAAAGCTAGTTTCTTATAACAAAGGATATATATAATGAATATGAAATCATGCATACATTTATGGCTTTAAGAATAACGGGCTTAAGTTATTATTACTATTATTATTATTATTATTATTATTATTATTATTAGCACCGCGTCTTACTACGCGTTCGGGTTATACGCACTTACACTAATGTGCAATGGTAGGGTGATTGTGAGATTAAATGAAGGACCTACAGTTTAACGTGTGAATCCGAACCACAGTGGAGGCCTGGCATTCCCCACATTCACAAGATGTCTTGTCAGAGGTGAAGGAAGGGTTTGGTAATCAGTTAAATCTGTGCCCAGACCGAAGATTGAACCCCGACCGCCAGCATAGAAGTCTGACACCTTACCCCTAGACCGCTAGGTCACCTCGCTAAGTTAAACACGACATAAAGCCTACATTCCTGTCAAATAGTGACTCAGTGGTAATGTTTGTATTCTATACCCGTGCTTTTCTTTATTCAACCTAAATTGACATGGACATATTGTCATATTTTCTCCCTCCACCGGTCAATAGACGTTCTGGTGCCATTGATCCATTATCGATTTAGTGTAAAAATCGACTAAGATGTGAGTGTTTTACCCGGCATCTCCATGAGATGACGGGCATAGTTCTGCGCCGAGGCCTTCACGAGTCCAATCCTCCACTGTTCCCAGTTGGAGCAGAGGTCGTAGGGCTGTAGGATAGGAACACTCAATCTGTGGTCCAGATTCTTGAACTCTTGGAACACGTACGTCCCCAGTATTGAGCCTTCAGCGGCGGACTCGGCCAACCCACTGAAGTCCTCTACCTCAATATCTCTCATTCCGAGGGTTTGTAGCTCGCAACAACCGACGGCAGAAGCGATCCTGGCCACCTCCTTACGCTCGTCGATATCCTCTACAACATTGTAGCCTGTACATTGACTACCGAGTCCGACCACGGCTATGGAGTTGAACTCTGGATGTAACCCGTGTAAGACCCTTATGTCACCTTGTTTCGGAATAGATGCTGTCTTGAGAATATCCATGAGGAGACCTCTCGTCTGGCTGTTGATTTCCTTTCCAACATAAGTCATTTTGACCCCGTTGTGGACGTCTTTACCCGACCACACACCTAAAACTAGACCTTTTCCGTTGTTGGTAGAGTCTGTCTTTGAGCAAGATGCAGCGCTGTTTGGGTCACTAGAGTTGCTTGCGTTAATGGCATTGTTTATATTGTTTGAGTTGTTTACGTTGGTGTTTGAATTTGTATTGGTGTATGCAACGGGGTTCGTGTTGGTGCTGTAGGGCCGAAAGTTAACGATCCGCATCAATCTTTTTGCTGCCGTCCTCATCTTCAGCTGGAAATTTTATTTGGACTGGGAATTTTATGTACTGGGAATTTTATTTACTTTTTTTTTTTTAGAAATAAATTTTGAATACGTTGAAAAATATGAAATGGTTGTCATGGTAACATTGAACATTGGGCTGTGGTTCTTTGATTGTTTGGTTTGACAATAATTGGCAAAGTTTGGTTACTTTCTAGACACTGAAACTTTTCCAGGAATTATCCATGACAAGGTCATGACAAGGGTGCTGCTTATTTGACCCAAAAAAAGATATTTTTTTTGTTGGGGAGGCACCCTGCCATTGTGTTCGTATTCATAAGACAGTAATACATAATTTCTTTTAAATATAATTTTCAGATAAGGTTTGGTGTTCACTATTAATCCTTGAGATTTGATATTCTCAACAACAAAGAAAGCACAAATTAGCTATCTATATATTTATGTATAATAACAGACATATACTAAAATAATATGTTTAAAAATGGTTTAAAATAAACATTTGTATTAGGATATCCAACTACATTGTCTCATTTTAGGGTATTTATTTCCGAATTGTTTCACCAATAAATACAATTACTGTTTTTTTCTTCATTTGTGGTATGTAATAGAACGAAAAACTTCTTTTCTTGTCTTATAATAATATTCCTCGCAGATTGGGACATTCTTCGATATAAACTTCTATGGAATACCTGTAATACTGAAAAAGATGAGCGTTTTTCAAGATACAAAATATTCTATAATTCTCTTATCGACGAGATCCATACATATACGTTTCAGTTGACTTTTCATTCCTTTATCGTACGAGGCGTGCACCATCTTCCACTTTGTTGGAGCTGAAACTTCTTCGTTAAGAAAATTACACAAAACAAGCTCCTCTGATTGGTACAAGAGGTGGCCAATAAACTTATTCATGGCGGCTTTGGCAAAACTTGATTTACGATGTACTTTCTTGTATTATTATTTTTTGGATCTTTCAGGTGCGTTTCTTGGTATAAAACAACTTGAGGCTGCTTGGAAACAGAATTTTACGTAAACTATTACTGTAAAAAGGGAAATGTCACACATTAACTTCTCTCCTCTCTTCGTATGCTTGAAATGATCTCTTAATAAATTGCTTTTCCCATCAACCCTTTCATGATAAAGTACAGCAGGTTTTTCTGAATGATATTCCCTTTTCAGGAATATCTCCTAGGAATAATATCACAGTAAGGTTTAGTAATTATTCCGTGTCGTCATCTCGAGGTTTGAAAGTTTCAAGTTGTTTCTGGGTAAACGACATCATGTCAGTGGTAATAATTTTTGACTTCAATTAGGGTATAAATATCATAAGTGACCGTTTTAAACTGAGTACATTCAATATTGTGTTTTAGACACTTTAGAATATTTTAAACAATAATTTATCTGAACTGGTTGAACCTCCAAGCACATCAATAACTACCACTTCCAGAATAATCTCCATTATATATTGGAAACAAGCTAACCATAGCATTTTTGTCCATCTTGTGTTCCAAAAGAATACGCGTTCTGTTATTTGTTCTAAAATGCACTGCAGTCGTGTCAAAGCCCATATATATTATTTGATCACAAAGCTACCACGATAATGTTGTTTCAAAAACTTCTGAAACTGCTGACCCTCCTGTTGCAGAAAACAGTTTTGGAAATGCGAAAAATTGAGCAACACTCTTACCAGATACCATAGTTGAAAGGCGATCCACGGTTTTATTTCCGGTTATATCCTCTATCATTTTACATCCCACTTTTGTCATAAATAGACTCTTAGGGCTCCGCAATCTTCTGTCGACACTTTATACGTTTACGACAGATAGATTAACTGTTAATATTATATTTTGAAGGATCGTAGCTGATCGTCACTTAAAAGTAGTCGTCAGTACAACAGCTGCTTTTCTATCACTTAATTTTGTAACATCAATATTAACAGACAAATTATCAACAAGAAGTTTCTTCCTACCTCGCTTTTCTGAGGTGATTCAGAGGTTTAGGGACCTTGATCAGCAGAACACACTTATCATATAAATCAATCTCCTCTTCACTCGAAGAAGAAAGCTGAATTGGAGTTCATTCATTAATATATTTTATTATCTCCTCTTCTTGATACTGCATTCTCTATACATTAGCTTTTTCCTTTTCAGAATTATATTATTTTTTGGCGAGTGTTTTATATATGCTCCTAATCTTGCCTAGGACGTCATTTTTCTCGCTGAGCAAGAAGAAATCCTTTGTCTTCCTGAATACGAATACTTCTTAGAGAATCAGTATCGGCAATATCAAAACGGTCTTACAGTTTCTTCTGCCATCCTTGTTTTCTTTGTTTTAACCCTTCCGAAAGCTAAGCTTTATTTTCCTTATTTTATTTAGTCTTTGCTATATAATAAAAAAAAAAGCTCTTATATGTTGTCTATCACGGGTTTCTTAAATTTTGAGCGTATCCTGGTCTTTTCCCAAACAACTAAGCCATAATTTGCAGTACTTTGGACAGAATCTTAAATATTTTTATCCATCTCAAATTTGTCGTAAAAAACAGGTGAAACACTAATTTTTTAATGTAAGTTTGATTTGGCTTAGTAGAGTTGGTGACATCTGACCGACCATCCATATTTCTGCCGCGGTTCTTGTAGCAACACCTGCTCTTCTACTTAATGCCATAGTTAAATTTTAGGTTTTTCTAAGTGTATTTATTACCTTCACTTGCATGCACCTTTCCTCTTGCACGCACCTTACCTGTTGTAGAAAAATTTAAACGCAAGCCACCTTAATACCTAAGGATAGTATCGCAGACCCATTTATATATAAATAGAACCTCTTACTTTTAAATAAATACAACAATAAAATAGCTTGAGTGCAATACTACGAGAGCGCTACATGTAATGGAATGATCAACTTACGTCTAATATCTCAAACCTATTGGCTACAAACCAGTGCTGAATGGGAAAGGGAATGGTGAGGGGAAAGAGAGGGTGTAGGGGAGAGGCGTGGGACGTGGGGTGGTCTCGGGAGGTGAAATTACGGTGCAATGGTAACGAACAGTTCGTGGATCAGGATGTCACAATATCTGGTAGATGGATCGCTTTAAGTTAAAATGACCCATTTTTACAAAACTTTGATATGTGGTAGCGACCTTAAGAGTTAGATTAAATTCAATAACATTTGGCTTATACGTGTTTTTCAACAAGGAAAAACAAATAGCAGGATGCTCCAATGCAGTGGCGCAGGAACGTTTTTATTGGGAGGTGGGGTGAAATTAATCATGTGCTTTTATAGGGGATCACATTTTTTTAGATTAAAAAACTATCAGGGAAATGTAATACAACTGTCCCTCGCACTACGCGAGTGATCGGTTCTGATAAATAATCACGTAACACGAAAACGCGTAAAGGGAATTGATTTTAACATCGGTGAGATAGATATTACTCCAAAGGGAAAAAGTAAATAAAAACTTAAAACTTGTAAATAAATGAAGTTTTTTATTAATTTATCCAGCAAGTAAAATAGTATAGGTATCTTACACCTTTTGTTAATCTTCAATTCCCTGAAATTTGTAAACGAATGCAATTTTTAATAAATTCATCTGATTAATACAATATTACAGATATACTAACTGTTAATCTTCAATCGCATTATAAATTAACCGGCTCTGGCAAATATGGATTATCACTCTCGTGAAGGCTCTGGGACAGTAATCTCCTGCTCTACTGAAGGCTCTGAGACGGTAATCTCTTGCACTATTGACGGCCCTTGGACTGTAGGCTCTTGCTTTCTTGAAAACTCCTGTTTTCTTGAAGGTTCTTGCTTGACAGCTCTTCCTGTCATGAAGGCCCTAGCTCCCTGGACTGAAGATTTTTAAAACTTTTTGATGAAATGGTCAAGACTCAGCTGACGGGCAGCATTCTTCATCTCTCTATAGAGTGCTTTGTAGCAACCCGAATAACTCAATCTCTCTGGCAGCTTTGGTACTTATATACATGTTAGGATCATTTTCTTCAATGATTCTAATTGCACTGTCAATGTGGCTGAAAAATTAAACAATTTGTTTCGTTGAAGTTGTTTGATAAGCTCAACAACACAGGGTCCTTCCTCTTCATCCTTTATGCCGTTCTCTATTTCTAGAAGATCTTCATTGGTGAGGTCTATTGAGTGGGATTGGAGCAATTCATCCACATTTGCCTGGTCTACGTTCTCAAATCTAACATCTTGCTATGTAAACGATGTCATGTATTGAATTGGAAAACTCATTTCCATGATCAAATTCATGAGACTAAGAACCTTCAGCCTAAATATTCTTCCAAACTCCCTTCATACAGGACTGTTTTAACTTCTGCCACTGCATCTCCATTGCTGTCAATATCACCCCTAACCACCCTAACAACAAACTGTACAGTAAATATCGTTGTCCTCACTGGAATGTGCGAGCACTAGGTCACAGCACCACCGCATAGGGTGAGTTCGAAATTACAACCACCATGCATTATTTTTTAATCACGTTATAGTGAAAACGCGTAAAGGAAGATCGCGTATAACGAGGGATACCTGTATTTAACGGTCCCATTGTGCATTTTTCTCATTACCTTAGTCATTCCAAACATTATAGTTAAGCACACAAGACAAATCAAGAAAAATTATATTTGATGTGATTCAACTTAAAATGATGAAACACCGAAAATTAAAGTAAGTTTCCATATACCTTTGCCCTATATTCGCAACTAGCTATAAAACCACTAACGAATTTTGCAATTTTCAAGTTTGTTGAGCCACTCAGGGTATTCATTCACAATACACAGGTGATTTAGTCTACGTATAAGCATTGAAAAACTTCTTTCTGCAGTAGCTGATGTAGCTGGTATCACTATAAGTGTTTTCAAACAGTGTGTGTTTTATTTTTAATACACTACCTTAGTGTGAACTTTGTATCTTGCCTCAACAAGATCTTTACACTATCTAAAAGTTTTGCTATACTATTTTAGGGTGGGGGTAAAAATGATACTTTTTACCCCCTTCAATTTTTAAGTGGTTGTTAAATTTACGATTGAATTCAAGATAGGAATCTTGGGATAGTTTTAATTATAAATAAGAATACATTTTTATTGACACTAAAAACAAATAATCATTCATTGTGTCTCTCAAAATATAAGTAACGAGACAAGTCATGCAATTAGGTTCTTTCAAAACATAAGCAACACGAAACAAGTCAACCAATTGTGAATAAGACTGAAACAAGTAAAACATAACTTGAATAATTACAAAAGGATAACAAAATATTGGAATTCAAACTGTTGAGACAAAAATTTCTGGAAATCCGTAGGCTCAGGAGTATACTTATCTTATGTATAAATTGATATACCCGTTTCCGGTTATATAAATAACAAGGAAATAGCTGAACCCAACAGAGATATATTATAGTCTTAATCTCTACTCACCTGAGACATGACAGTGTCTTAGGACTATTCCCAACAGACACATAGCAGTGTCTTACTCTATAACCACCAGAGATATAGCAGTGTCTTAGGCTATACTCACCAAAGACATAGCTGTGTCTTAGGCATTATTCACCAGCGACATAGCTGTGTCATAGGCTATAACCAACAAAGACATTACAGTCTCTTATTCTATAAACAGCAGAGATATAGAACTGTCTTAGGCTATACTCACCAGATACATAGCAGTGTCTTAGGCTCCACTCAGGAGAGACATAGCAGAATCTAAGTTTATAACCATCTGAGACATAGCACTGTCTTAGGCTATAACCACATAAGATATAGCAGTGTCTTAGGCTCTACTCAACAAAGATATAGTGTCTTAGGCTCTACTCAGCAAAGATATAGCAGTGTTTTAGGCTCTACTCCCAATAGTCAAGACATTACTTAGGCTATAACCACATAAGATATAGCAGTGTCTTAGGCTCTACTCAACAAAGATATAGTGTCTTAGGCTCTACTCAGCAAAGATATAGCAGTGTTTTAGGCTCTACTCCCTATAGTCAAGACATTACTTTGGCTATAACCACCAGAGACGTAGCTGTGTCCTAGACTATAACCACCTAAGACATGACAGTGTTTTATGCTATAACCATAATATAATTAGCAGTGCCATAAACTATAACAACCTGAGAGGGACAATGTCTTAGTCTCTAGCCCCCTGAGACATAGCAGTGTAAGCTCTAGAAGGGCATATGGGAAACGAGCGCGGTTAGTAATGTTGGATCTTAACGCAACAGTAGGGTAAGAGAGAAGAGGGTTTGAGTATGTGTTAGGGAAACAAGATGGGGAGAGAGAAACAACGAGGGTAGAAATATCTTAGAGTTATGTGCAAGAAATAAAATGAAAAATGCAAACAGCCAATACCTATAAGAAGGAAAGAGAAATCCATAAGATAAACAGATAAATTTGATATTGGGGGCAAATGTCAGTGATAGACTACTTACTCATGGATGAAGAAATGTAAAGGTAGATCGTAAACATCGAGGTAATATCAGGGTGTCCTTAGATAGTTACCACATATTTGTTGGTGGCAGCCGTAAAGGGATAGTAATGTAGGAGAAAGGTAAGACATTAAAGAGAAATAAGGGTATGAAGGCTAAGAAATACAAAGGAAATAGATCCAAGAAAGGAAAGAAGCTTAATTAATGCCCAAGGATGAGTTGTAAAGTGTAGAGGTGAAATGGAAGAGGCTTACGAACAGTTCGGTGGGAGCAGCAGAGGAGGTATGTGGGAGGAGAAGTAATAAGATGAAGTGGAAGGAGACACACTGGTGGAACGATAGAGTAAAGGAAGCAGTGGAGGAGAAGAATAAAGTATTATACAAGCGCGCTCGAAAGGACCTATCAATTTTTCCGAGAAAGGTACGTATTTTTACATACCTCCCAGGGACCCTTTACATACCACCCTCAACATGGGACTGATGGCTTTGCCTCTCCTCCGAGGGAAGTTGTGCTACTGATCTTTATCGCTTAAGTAAAAAAGACGTCGACCTATGCTGGGTTTGAACCTACGAACATCGGTTCTTGAAATGAGAACTCTACCCCAAGACCATCGAGGACGACCAAACAGATACTAGAACAATGAAAATGGTAAGTAAGGCCTCAAGCGACGTTTCTTCCAAAAATATAAAATAAAGTCACGTTAAAAACATTCTAACCTCACTTGAAAAACTTGGTTACATAAAAGTTGTTCTTCACTAGTGCAGACCTTGTATCACAGTTGTGTCACTGTATCTATTATAACAGATACTGAGTAGGAAATAGTTACCTATAACTATAGATATTATTATTATTAGCAGAGCGTCTTACTACCCGTTCGGGTTATACGCACTTACGCTAATGTGTAATGGTAGGGTGATTGTGAGATGAAATGAAGGACCTACAGTTTAACGTGGAATCCGAACCACGGTGGAGGCCTGGCATTCCTCACATTCACAAGATGTCTTGTCAGAGGTGAAGGAAGGGTTAGGTAATCAGATAAATCTTTGCCGGGGGTGAGGATTGAACCCCGGCCGCCAGCATAGAAGTCTGACACCTTACCCCTAGACCACCAGGTCACCTATAACTATAGTTGACAATTTAATATTGACCTCGGTGATCTTCGGGTAAGGTGCTTGCCTCAGGACCCGATGTTTAAGGGTTCAATACAGTCAGGATCGACGAATATTTCTTAAACTATATCAATTATTTACACAACTTCCTTCGGAGGATAAGTGTAGCCATTGTCACCATGTCGATTGTGGCATGTGAAAGAAACCTGGATGGTATGTGAAAATACCTACCAGAAAAATTGGTAGGCCCTTTCGCGCTTCTCTCATAGAAACTCTCGTGTCCTGATATAATCAGTCTTTCAGAAAGTGTGTGCTAAATACCTCACATAAATATTAAATATTAATAACTTAGGCCCTGAATAGTTAAATAAATTTAAAGTAGGATTTTAGAAGGAAGAACCTTTGTCTGATACATATTAAACAAATCTGCTATAACAAATTCTAAACCATTAATGAGAAGTACTTTAATATCTGTTAGATTTCCACATGAGTTGTGTTGCTATATCTCGTTAATGAGGCCATGAGTAATTAATGTATTATAAAAGATATCTAACACATGCCCATATAAGTTGTTTATCTATATTTGTATACAGCAGATGCTGGACCAGTGATGTGAAAGGCATAATATCTTATTGAAGACGGAGCACTGCTGTCTTGTCAAGAGTTCTTAGCTGTTATCTGCGTGTTAGTAATTTTTTAGCTCCAAGAATAAAATATCCCACGTTGGTAAAACACTTCATTTCGTAATTCTCCCAGATGCCATCTTTTCATGTTGTTAAGAAGTAATTTACAGGCAAGTTTTTAATATTACAATATTTATAAATGTATATTGTTTAATTATCTTTTTATTATGATACTACAAATATGACTAACCATATTCAATGGAGAGCCCCGAAATTTTATTTTGTGTATGTGTGTATATGAGGGAAGGGGGTGAGGTGGGAGTTAGTATTATGTATATAAGCTAACATTTCAGTTTTATTTTCCAATTGGGTGTATTTATTTTTTACTACCAAGTAGTATGCCTCGTTGTAAAATATGAACTATACATTCGAATCATTTTAAGTACGTCTAATACAAAAATAAAAATTTAGGAAGGATCAAGTGGAAATGGGAACATTTAATTTTCCCGTCATGTTCGCCATCTATTCATGTTATTGTCTTGAAATTGTATCTTTTCGAAAATTTAACATCGAAAATATCTATATTTGAGTGTGTTTTAAATGTTTAGCCAAGATAGCCAAAGGTCATAAGTGGCAAGCCCTTGAATAAATACGTCCAAAAGGTTATCATCACTAGTTAAGTTGGCGTCTAGATAACTCCATATAAGACACTTCTATTACGAATAGCAACGCACACAGCGGATTTGTTGAGCAATACAAAACTAGTGCACATAAAAACTAGTTTAGAACTTGTGCTTGATATGTTTTTTATTGGGGATGGGGTCTTTTGAATCCTAAAATATTTAAGGGATTATTAGAGATTAGAGGATTTGAGAATATTTTTAATTCGAGATTTGAAAATAAAATACAATTTTTGATATTGAATTTGTTTTAAATCTCTGTTACTCTTTATTTTTGGCTTATTCAAACATATTTTTTAGGACAAACTTAAAACTATGATCTCAGGCCACTTATTTAACACTTGTGTACTAACTAAGCTAATAGTTTTAGGTATTAGAAAGCCTATATTTAGAGGAAGTGTACCCACACTTGCGTGGAAAACCATTTTGGAAACAAAAACCACCCTCAGTACACCCGTTAAATTTTCAAACCTAGATCTTCCCATCATTGTCATAGGTGGAGGTCGGTTTTTTTTTTAAAGATAGCAAGTAGCAATGTGGCAGCCTATTCCAACAACACAGACCAAGTAGGGAAACCCCCGTCCGCGTTACCTGAGTGTCTCAGTAGTTGGTATTATATGACCCTCTGCCTCAGTCGGGCATATTAAGTTCTTCTAGTTGGTGCTGTCTATACAATCGGTACAGTCTAAACAAGAAATTTCATGAAATATACATTTAAAATTTATATTTGAAATGATCAAGTCAGACACATTAATAACATTAACGATTAGAATTAGGTTAAAAAAAACAAATTATTTCTAAATAACAACATTGTATACTACAAAATGAGATAAAATCAAATTATTGGAATATGAAAAATAAAAAAGTATTTATATATAATTAATAATGATGTAATTTTACCACTTTTAAACTGTTTATACATTAAACATTATTTTTCTTTGACATATTATTAATATTTCAGTGTGTACAACTCATAAGAATGTTTAGTTATACTTAAGCTCAGCCTAATATATTAATTACTTTACCTTAACAATGGTACTCAAAAAGCATAAAATATAAAGTTTGACCCCTTAGAACTCGTGTACTGTAATGATTTGAAATCATTGAATCAATATTTATAGATTATAACTATACAATTATTAAAATGGTGCAATCAAATGATTACTGTCGAATGGCATTAGGTACCAGCTAGCATTGAATATAACTAAGTAGCCAAGGAGATAAGAAATGAAGGGTGAATCCCGATACATTTCTATACCCGTAGAGAGCTGAAGGAGGGGGCAGAGGACAGGGTGCATTGGCGGCCTAAGTTCACTGACAAAAGGAATGGACCTATCGTAGGACAGAAAACATAATAATAATAAAAAGTCCAAATTCTAGCACACACATACACAAACAGGCAGGTGAGTATAGGTATAGGTTCTACTGTGACGGGAAGGTCATGGCTCGAATCCCAGCAGGGTGTACTCAAAGTGTTTTTTCCCCACCTAAATAGTTTCCTATTCTCCCTCGATGATAATGAGAGTATTTTCACTTTAAATTCTAACTTCCCCATCCCTACTCGATCTCCCTATTTTCAGCAGTCAAGTGTTTTACAAGGATGACATCTTAGAAATAGGGTTTTTAATTGGGGTAGTAGGAATCAAATAAAGTTGGTATGGGACTCAATCTCTGAACAATTATTAAAAAAAACATGTTACATTCGAATAAACTATAAATATTGTAATTACGGCTAGTTTATTCGTAATTTGTCTTTTTTTTTATGAATAAGTATGATAAAATCGTCATGATTTTTTTTAATTTTTTCTGTTCCTAGCTTTTACTCCCTCTTAAGTCGACAAGCCGAAGGATAGTTTGATGCGATTTCTGATTTTTATCAATCCAAAGTTAGGCATGTACTCAGCCTTTCGGTTGGTCAGGGCTGCCTGCACCATCTGGTAGATATCCCATGTACTAAGGGAGTTAGAGAAGTGTGGCGGTTTCTTGTTACTTTTCCACACTGAATTTCTATGAGTGTGCACGAAAGGGCCAATCAATTTTTCTGGCAAGCTGTTTTCATATATAATCCAGGGATCTTTTACATGCCACAATCGATATGGAACCGCGATACCTTTACCTTCCTTCTAAGGAGGTTGTACTATGGATTTCTATCGCTCAAGAAAGGTCCTTCAACCTCAGTTGTGTTTGAATCAATCAAGTTCGAGTTATGAAGCGAGCACCTTGCGCCAAGACAACCAGGTTTGACAGTTATTAGCTATTTCATTTGTAAATTAAGACAGCTATTGACATTTTTTTAAAGTCAAACTGGTATCTAATATGAATGATGATGATTTTGACATTGTGATAAAGGTGGTATGGGGACCTATTGGGCAATTCATTGGAGGTTTGTAATCGCAAAAAGGCTAAGAACCACCTGAATTAGACAATTCGACAAGCGAAGTGCGTAGCTTAGTATAAATCTCTGCTAGAGCTTTATTTTGAGCTACTTGACTTTGTTTTATAATCCATAAATAATTCTTAAAATTAAATTCATGTTAATTACTTACTTACTTTATGTCAGTAAAAACTCGAAAGCTCATTGCCGCACTTACAAAAATATGCCACCTATCCCTATCTTGAACTAGTCCTATCCAGTCCACCTCATTACATCCTATCCCTATCTTGAACTAGTTCTATCCAGTCCACCTCATTACACCCTATCCCTTTTAATGTTATCCTCCCATCTGCATATAGGTCTTCCCAATGGACTCTTCTTATTGGGTTTACTAGTCAATACCTTGAACATAATTCTAGATTCTTACATTCGTGGTGCGTGTCCTTCCAACCGCACTAATAATCAATTAATCAAACTAGCAAACCTGTTCGCAAATTGAGCTAAACTTAGCCAAAATATTCTGTTTATCGCCTACTATTTCCTCGATAAAGCTCTTGACGCCGCTAAAACCCGAGAACGACCCATTGCCACATACCAGCGGTTCAGGAGTTGCGCCCTTGGGGGCTGTGGGGGGGGG
>CABEEJ010000301.1:86712-110267 GCA_901482245.1 Timema douglasi | reverse complement strand
TTATTATTATTATTAGCACCGCGTCTTACTACCCGTTCGGGTTATACGCACTTACGCTAATGTGTAATGGTAGGGTGATTGTGAGATGAAATGAAGGACTTACAGTTTAACGTGGAATCCGAACCACGGTGGAGGCCTGGCATTCCTCACATTAACAAGATGTCTTGTCAGAGGTAAAGGAAGGGTTTGGTAATCAGATAAATCTGAGCCGGGACTGAGGATTGAACCCCGGCCGCCAGCATAGAAGTCTGACACCACAAGATTTAAATCCCAATATTCACACCATTATTGAAAAAAATATATTACGGATTTTTTGTAGAAAAATTGGGCAGGACAATCTTTCTTTTGTATCAATACGAAACTGAGTTAAATGTATTTCTATTTAAGATGATGGTAATATATATATTTTTTGAAATATTCAACGTGGATCAATCAAACTTGACGTTTAAGGCGTATGGCTTTCAATAGACTGAATTGCCGATGACGAGAATATCGAGGTAAGAACATCAGCCAGGAGTCCTGTTAATTACCACTCTGGTGTTCCAATACTCTCTCCACGTTAATTCATGTCCACTTTATTTTAAAATATCTTTCTCATTTACATAACTTGATTTAAACCTTTAGTCATCTGTGTTGATGGTAATCAATGATCGAACAAAAGATATATAGGTGACTATAAGACATATGGAGATGATATTTTCTAGTCTGCTTCTACTTTGACGGGAATCGAACCCGGAATCTTTGTCCTGGTATGTCAATGCTCTACCGTTGAGTTATTCAGATTAGTCCCGTTTTAATAGTCTTACATCACACTCTGTTTTAATACCACTGCTGCTGTGTTTCTGCTCTCTATTAACAGGGTTGCCAACTATACAGTTCCAAGCAATAGTACAATGACCTGAAGTGGATTGCATTTTATCCGTCAAAATACTACGTTTGTTTTTACACCGGGATTCATACCAGAATCTCTTGTTGTGATTGAGGAGTGTTGAGAGAAGGGTGTGGGGGTGATATCGTTTTAAATTTAGGGGCGGTGACCTGGTGGTCTAGGGGTAAGGTGTCGGTGCTCTGTGCTGGGGTCCGGGGTTCAATCCTCGGTCCCAGCACAGAGCTATCTGATTGCCAAACCCTTCCGTCACCTCTGACAAGACGTGTATTAATCACAACTTGTGAATGTGTGGAATGCCAGGCCTCCACCGTGGTTCGTATCCCACGTTAAACTATAGGTCCTCCATTTCATCTCGCAATCACCCTACCATTACCCATTAGCGTAGGTGCGTATAGCCCGAATGGGTTGTAAGACGTAATAATAATGATAATAATAATAATAAATTTAGGGGCTAAATTTTGTTAACATTGATCGATTGGCCTATTTTTATATAAAAATATGATCAATTGTTTTTATTATTACGTTACATCAAAGACCCAGAATATTACTTTTGTCGTAATATTCCAATTTTTATACCACCACTTCTTACTACCCATTCGGATTATACGACTATGTACTAATTACACAAATGTATTAGAGATTAAGAAGACTTAACTTAAAGGAAACGCACCTGAATTTACGTGGAGGAAGAGCGGAAAACCATTTGGGGAAAGTCACCCTCAGTGTTCCTGACAAGGATTGAACCCGGAACCCTGATCTCTCCGTTTTTGGCAAAACATTCCAACAAGAGAACGGCACGTTAGACCATGTGGCCACCGAATCGTGATATTTTCCAATGTTGGATCGTAAGACTGTACAGATGGTAAATTATAGTAAAGTAGTATCCAGGTCGTACAGTTGGCAACGCTGGCTATTAAGTAATAGGGCGATTGCACACGTTCTTCATGTATGTACTCCTCCGCAAAAAGCTCCAGGGAGTAAACAAGGATTATCCCCTTGGGATCTAGAAACACTAATAGTGTCACTTTGCGTGGGAAATTAATAATACTAAACTCATTCCTCTTTGTGATAAAAAAAAAACTACCCTCTAATTTAGTAGGCTGGTACAAAATTTTGGCCCTTCGGGCGAAAGTAAGGAGCTCGACCCCTGACATTACTTACAAACTAGACTTAAACAAGGACAATCCATTTAACACCGAGTAGCTAACTCTAGTGCCAGAGTCTTTTACGATAACCCGGACAGGTATTAATACGTGACACACACTGACATTTATA
Organism: Timema douglasi; assembly: GCA_901482245.1. Classification (NCBI taxonomy): domain Eukaryota; kingdom Metazoa; phylum Arthropoda; class Insecta; order Phasmatodea; family Timematidae; genus Timema; species Timema douglasi. The sequence goes on along the minus strand of CABEEJ010000301.1, from coordinate 108,103 downwards.
AGTGTTATTAGCCCAGAATATCCGTTTATAGATAACTTATAATATTATTATATGTCCTGTCTTTCGACAGGTCTGTTGTCTTGTCCAAATTGAGTCCTCCAGCTTCCCTTTTTAAATCCTGAAACTTCATCTTCTTTTCCTTGTTTGAGGTCATTCATCAGTTGTACTCATGGTCTTCCTGTTCCACTTCTTGTCTGTCTTCTACGACATCACTCAGCAAACCATTTATTCTCAGAATGCGACCAATCCAGTTGGACTTTATTAGTAGAATCAGCTGCAGAATAGTTTTCTTTTCATCAACTCTTCTTAGAGTTGGTTCATTAGTCACCCTATATGTCCACTCTATATTGAAAAGTTCTTAGTGCCCCTTAGTTGGGTAGCCAATTGAAGAACTCTCTGTAGATCCTCGTTGGGCAATCAATTGAAGAATTTTCAAGGACGACTTATAATCTTGATACATGTCCCTATCTAACTCAGCTTCTCTTATCGACTCGATTATTATATAAGGAGATTCCCACTTATATAATAAATATACTTTGATCACTTTTATATTAAGTTACTCGCTTTGTTACTCACCTCTGACAAGACGTGTATTAATCACAACTTGTGAATTTGAGGAATTCCAAGCCTCCACCGTGGTTCGGATCCCACGTTAAACTGTAGGTCCTTCCATTTCATCTCACAATCACCCTACCATTACACATTAGCGTAAGTGCGTACAACCCGAACGGGTAGTAAGACGTGGTGCTAATAAAAATAATGATTTCTGAATAATAGAATAACTCTATTATTTGAAATTAGCGAGGCATTTGATTAATTTAAATCGGATATGCTAAACACTATTCACAGCCCCCAATGGTGGTGCAGAGATCAGCTTGAAAAACCATTTCCGCGAATGTAATATTTGTATCCGTTTACAATGTGCTTGAACGTCCAGTCTTGTGACTCATTTGTTGAAAGTGGGTCTCTGTCTTTCGTCGAAAAGTCTCCATCACTATCACGCTCTACAAAAGGACAATAACATAAACAGGGACCAGATGATGCTAATTTAACTATCCGTTGGGCTCAGTAAAAGAGGGAGTGGGTACAAACTTGGCTTGTAACCCCTCCCACCTCTTTCTTTCCATAAGACCGCAAGTAATGTCGATAAAAACGAAATACAATTATAATATGAGGCACTATAGATGTGTCAACTGTTTAAGCTACATTTTAAGACGAGATTTACGATTTTACATTCATTAAAAGCTACCTTAAATCTTATTCAACTTCTCTTTTTGATATTATGTTCTTGTGAAATTATATAACTTTATTCAGTGATGAAACTTTTGTTGTTGTGATTTTTACAAATAATTTTATTTAAATATGATTTTGTTCAAAATAAAACAAAAAATATTTCGTTAAATTAATGAATGACACTCTTTATTAATCTTATCTTTCCAAAATATACATATTAACGACCAAAAAAATAGGGGAAAATGGGCCAAGTGTCGTATCTGACACTGCCTTGTGAGATTTGTTTCTCCTACAAGTGACTTTATGGAGAGGGGTTTGGAGATAATAATAGCGACAAAGTAGAGAGGATGGTGTTTTGTTCATTTTTAGGTGATCAAAAACCCGAGACCTGATTACGGTGATGTGATTACCCTGAGAGAGTGTGTGTTGTTTTTTGAACCAGATGATGTCCTTAGCATCGCTCCTTGTGACGGGGCTGCTAGTGCGGACGACTCTAGCTGTGTCATGTCTTAGAGAGCCCGGTCCAGATCACGCTATTTCCCTCAAGAGTCCTGGGGATAATGGTTTTAAGATCCTTGTCAGTGGAGAGCCCGACAAGTACGTTCCCGGATCAGTCTACACGCGTGAGTACTTACGTTCTTTTAAAAAAAAATCCAATTAAGTAAATTTATTAATTTATTGTTATTATTATTATTATTATTATTATTATTAGCACCGCGTCTTACTACCCGTTCGGGTTATACGCACTTACGCTAATGTGTAATGGTAGGGTGATTGTGAGATGAAATGGAGGACCTACAATTTAACGTGGGATCCGAACCACGGTGGAGGCCTGGGCATTCCACACATTCACAAGTTGTGATTAATACACGTTTTGTCAGAGGTGAAGGAATTTATTAATTTAGTTTTCTTTTAAAGCGTACATAGATTACTTGCTTTCTCTTTACTCAATGACGTTCATTACTTTCCGATTGGAGTTCAAATACTGGCCAAGTTTACTGAGAAGCCGTGAAGAGGGGGGGGGGATAGGGGGGTGTCCTAGATGATTTACAACTCTCTTTCTCCGCAAATATGAGTAGATCATCTCTAAAACGCTTCCTTCCTCATCCCTACCCCATTAGAGTAGTTATCATATATGCGTCGTCATATACTCGTCGATAAAAAAAAAAGATAATATTACTAGCTTTCTTTATCTTAAATGTTGTAAAGTACATTAATTTCCTTTTTAGTTCGTCAATGAAGTACATTACTTGCTTTATTTTCTTGAATTAAGGATACAAAAAAACTTTATGTTTCTTAAATAATGTATAGTACATTACCATATTTTCTTTATTTTCATTTCTTCAATGAAGTGCATTAATTTCTTTATCTTTCTTCGATGAATAAATCAATTTCTTTCTTTTTCTTTAATGAAGTAATTTACTAATAACTTTTTTTTTTCTGTTCCTGATTCCTCAGTTTTACTTTTACTCTGTACCCTAAATTAATGTATAAATGTACGGTACACTCAAAGAGCCCATCACACAGCCGATTAACCACTATATTAGTTATTATTATTATTATTATTATTATTATTATTAGCACCGCGTCTTACTACCCGTTCGGGTTATACGCACTGACGCTAATGTGTAATGGTAGGGTGATTGTGAGATGAAATGGAGGACCTACAGTTTAACGTGGAATCCGAACCACGGTGGAGGCCTGGCATTCCCCACATTCACAAGATGTCTTGTCAGAGGTGAAGGAAGGGTTTGGTAATCAGATAAATCTGTGCCGGGACCGAGGATTGAACCCCGGCCGCCAGCACAGAAGTCTGACACCTTACCCTTAGACCACCAGGTCACCCGCTATATTAGTTACAAGACTACACCCTAACCAGAAGTAGCATCAAGGTGTGGTTTTATGCATTCCCCACTTTAAAAAAATAAGAAATTTGGATCAATGATATAATTTATTTTAATTTAAAAATAATCATATTTTGATTGTGTTATATTTTTATTTTCTCACACCCCTCGGGTAGAGAAAGGAAAGCTATTGTGATCGACAAAAAAATAGAAATAATAATATAACTCGAGATTTTGATGAATGTCGACGTTTCATATTCCCTGTGACATTTTTTTTTTGCAATGCCGTCCGTCTGTTACTAGGATTATAACCGAAACTATTTTACCGAATGGGCTAAGACTTGGTATCTAAGGTTTTCATAGGGTTCCCAAGACGCGATTTTGGAATTAGCTATTTAACCCTAAAATTAAACGTAGCTTACTTAAGGTGGCGGCCATTTGGGCAGTATAGCTCGCTTGTGGGCTCACAGCACAGAGTTTTTTTAAAATCAAAAGTTAAAAAAGAAACAAAATTATTTTCATTCAACCGGGATAAAAGACTCTACCTTCCTGGCCGGTATCAGATACACTAGATAGCGCTGATACAGCTCATCCGATCCTCAACATCATATTAATACTTCTTAGCACCACGTGTTATACGTTCATGGACTAATTACGCCGAAAGATTTAGGGATTAAAAGGTTATATTTATAGGAAGTGTATCCACATTTGCGTGGAAGGAGAATGGAGAACCATTTTGGTAGAACCACCCTCAGTACACCTGACCGATATTCGAACCTCGACCTAGACCATGCGGCCACCGAAGCGGATATTATTAATTCAATTATCCGCAACACCGGGTATGGTGAATGAATGTCAAGCTAATATAGTTTGGTTGGCCTGTGGTGGGGAGGTTGGGTTACCAATCTCGGAAGGGTTTATTAGGGGTGCTTAATCCTAAATGCTTTCCTACCCTCCCACCACGAAAATGTGGGTAAATTTCTTATAATTCCTAGTCACTGTAATTAAATGTGTGTTAATATTATTAATGGTGACCCTTACTTCTGTGTTGGGGGTCCGGGGTTCAATTATTGGTCCCGACACAGATTTATCTGATTACCAAAGCCTTCCTTCACCTCTGACAAGACGTGTATTAATCACATCTTGTGAATCTGTGGAATGACAGGCCTCCACCGTGGTTCGGATCCCACGTTTAACTGTAGGTCCTCCATTTCATCTCACAATCACCCTACCATTACACATTAGCAGCGCGTATAACCCGAACGAGTATAATGACGCGGTGCTAATAATAATAATAATAATAATAATAAAACTCTATAATGTGAGTCCACAAGAGTGCTATTTCAGCCAAGTGGCCGCCACCACGTGTGGTGATATTGCCAACACTTGCGGATAGAGAGTGTAATTTGGTCAGCACAATGAGCCCTCCAACCAGTAATCTCAGTTTTCTAAGCCGGAGCTGCTGCTTCTTTATTGAAGTAGCTCCTCAATTGTCTTCACAAGGCTTAATTTGACCCCGTTACAGATACAATGCTTCAAAGGAAAATATTTTGAAAGTACCGGGGATCGAGTAGCCAAGAACTCTGAGTACTAAATCACAGAGGCGGTCTAATATAATTAATAATATTAATACTATTATTCAGTTGAGGAATTTAAAGTACACTTTCTGAACTAATTTATTTTATCTACAGATGACTCAACTTTATTATATAAGAGTTCAGCAGTCAGATGGGCCACCGATAAACTAAAGTGTTGAACAAAATTATTTCTAATCACATTAATGCAAAGTGTATTTTCATTTATAACTTGAAGTCGACTTCGGTGATTTTGGAGTAACGTACTCACCTCAGGACCCGATTTTCACGGGTTCAGACCCCGCTGGTGTCAACGGATTTTTATTGAACGATAAATATCCGTAACTAAACTTCCTTTGAAGGGGAAGTAAGGCCATTGGCTCTATTCCAACTGTAGCAGGTAAATAACCCTGGACGGTATGTTAAAAAAACTTTACCATAAGAATTGGTAGGTCCTTTCACGCTTGCTCATAGAAATATTTTTGTGGTGATATAATCAATCGGTTCAGCAAGTTCCAGTTAAATAATTCATATAAATAAATACAAAATGTATAGCTTGAAAAGGTTCTTCTAGCGAATCACTTGGTCCAATAATAATCATCCCCATATAGTCCTGTTCATGTGAACTTGTATCTCAGTGTCGCTGGTGGGGGCTCGAACTCATGGCCATCTGCAACAGTTCACGCGGTTCATGCTGGGTGTCGAACCATCCGACCCCAGGGTGGAAGCCTCCCCTCAGAGGGTGGGTAGCTTTCAGTTGTTCGGGGACTCGCTGACCACCTTCAACGAGCTGTGCATCAACACCATCTCCGAGGCTGATGACCTGCCCAAGACGGAGATACAGGTCATGTGGATCTCACCGCCCAAAGGATCGGGCTGCGTCGTCTTCAGGTGAGGGCAGGGGATAAAGCTGTGACGAAACAGGTCCTTCAGACCTTAGAAATACTCAAACTGAACCTTGTTATTCTCATGAAGAGAGCCCAGCCCTAATGACCTTATAATAATCAAATTGAACCTTGTTTTTCTCATGAAGAGAGCCCAGCCCTAATGACCTTATAACAATTGATATGATCCTTGTTTTTCTCATGAAGAGAGCCCCCAGCCCTAATGACCTTATAACAATTGATATGATCCTTGTTTTTCTCATGAAGAGAGCCCAGCCCTAATGACCTTATAACAATTGATATGATCCTTATTTTTCTCATGAAGAGAACCCAGCCCAAATGACCCTTGAAACACAACTACACTGAATCGTATTGAGTAGGAAGGAACAGCCTTCCGGCTTTAGTTTTAATGAGGGTTTCCACTGTTATAGCAGTAATGATCACGCGGTATAAGGCACAATATTATCAATTTTTTTGATTGCCGGTGATGAAGAGGTCGAGGTATGACTGAAAAATTAGCTTTGAAAGAGATGGATGCTATCGTTTGTAAGAATACAACCGTGCACGGGGGTTCATTTTTCAACTACATTTAACTTATATACTTACAACTCACTTTGCTCGTTGGGGGTTCCGCCCCCAAACCACGAGTGTATTTTCTTTGGAAGCGGATGTAAGCTAATATAATTACAGAGCCGTTTTTTATTAGGTCTTATCTTTTAGCCACAAGAGAACTCCAATAAAGGTCCACACCGACTTTAAAGTTGCTCCGCAATTTTGAATTTTTTTGGGATTATTAACTTTTGGGAATTTTCCCGTTGGTTACAGGCTAGAAGCTTTAAGTTTGCCAAATTTCAAGTTTTTAGCTCATTTGGAAGTGGGTGGTAAACATTTAATGTCAGTGAGTGAGTCAGCCATGTGAATTTATAGTAGTATAATTTATTTGTCAAAACGAGATAGTGACATGAATACTTGACTTGATTCCAGAGCCATGGTTCTCGAGAACAAAGAGAGTTGGTTCGCTGATGATGGTGCCCTAAGCAGGGAACTGTGTGAGCTCGAGACTGTTCGGAACGAGAAGGACGAGGCGGCTCAATCGGAGTGCTGCGCCTGCGATGAGGCCAAGTATCAGGTGACTAGGAGTTCAAGGAGCTCTCGTTTAATTTTTGCACCATGTCTTATTTAGAGATGTGGGACGTAAAAAAATTCCCGTTTTGAAAAATTTTCTCTTAATTTTTTCCGGTAAATTTTCCGTTTCTGAAAATTTTCTATCATATAGTGGATTATTTTTTTAGCACCCTTTCATGTTATACGATTACGTACTAATTACTCTAATATAATGAGGTCCAAGGATGAATTTAGATAAAGTATACCTGCATTTGCGTGGAAGGAGAGTGGAAAACTATTTAGGGAAAACCACCCTCAGTACACCCGACAGGGATCAAACCTCAGTTTTACCGCTCATCAGCATTATATTCTATGGCTAGAGTGACGCTCCACACCATGTGGCCACTGAAGTGGGTAATTATTATTTTTAATTTTATCATTAGTTCGAATTTTATTGAACATGTGATTATTGATAAATTTGTTTACAGTTGATATTCGAAGGTATATGGTCCAATATCACCCATCCCAGGGACTTCCCCTTCTCGCTCTGGTTGACACACTTCAGTGACGTCATCGGCGGCTCTCATGAAAGGAACTTTTCCTTCTGGGGCGAAGGGCAGTACGCGTCCGACGGTCTCCGTCAGGTCGCCGAATGGGGGTCGGTCAGAGGAATGGAAGCGGAGCTTCGGGCCAAGGTAAGAAACAGCGGACAAATTTTCATAGTAACGATTTTATACAAAATACAAACTTTTATGCAGCCAAACTTGAAAACATTTTACCATTTTTGAAATGTTATTTTATGGGAACTATTTATTTCTATAAAAAGTAACACCTGCATATCACATGACGACCTATTAACAGGTAACGTGAAAGACGATCAAGTAGCTTTTCTACCTGTCGGACCTGACTCTACTGATATATAGATTTTTAATTAAATTCGATAGTTTATTTAAAGTTCTTCACGAGTGCATTTAATGGCGTGTTTTGCAGAGCAAACATCTTCGGACTCTCATTAAGGCTGCCGGTTTGTGGTATCCTAAAGTGAACACCAACACATCTTCCAACTTCCGGGTGGACAGGCGTCGTCATCTGCTGTCGGTGGTCTCCATGTTAGGTGAGTGCTTCTACTTCCTTACAAGATGAGTTTCGAAAACTTACATTATTAAATAGCGAGAAGAGTTAGGATTTTAAATTAAATCTTATCTAGTTATCTTTCAATTTAAAGAAAAATTCGTAAAATACTTTTTAAGCTAGCATTATCATTTTTTAAGCACCACGTCTTACTAACCGTTCGGGTTATACTCTTATGTACTAATTACGCAAATTATTTCTTATGGATTAGGAAGGTTATATTTAGAGGATATGTACCAGCATTTGCATGGAGGGAGTATGGAAAACCACCCTTAGTATACCCGAAGGAGATTCTAACCTTGATATCCCCGTCATCTGTAGTCTAGCCCAACACGAAAGTAGTGCGTTGGAACATGCGGCCACCGAAACGGGTTAACATTATAATTGATTAAGGTATTGTTTAGTAATATCGCAACAGGATTAATAAGAGTTTAGCCATTTAATATATCTAGCTTTATACTGTTCAATGCATCATCACTACCTCTTAAATCAAGCCGTTTATAGCTTGATGTTAAACTCAAATTATTACTATATCCAGCTATATCCAGTCTACCTCATTGCACCCTTTCTCGAGCTAGCTATATCTAGTCCACCTCATTACACCTTATCCCTATCTTGAGCTAGCTATATCTAGTCCACCTCATTACACACTATCCCTACCTTGAGCTAGTTATATCCAGTCTACCTCATTGCACCCTTTCTCGAGCTAGCTATATCTAGTCCACCTCATTACACCCTATCCCTATCTTGAGCTAGTGATATCTAGTCCCCCTCATTACAGCCTATCCCTATCTTAGCTAGTGATATCTAGTCCACCTCATTACACCCTATCCCTATCTTAAGCTAGTTCAATTCAGTCCACCTCATTACACACTATCCCTACCTTGAGCTAGTTATATCCAGTCTACCTCATTGCACCATTTCTCGAGCTAGCTATATCTAGTCCACCTCATTACACCCTATCCCTATCTTGAGCTAGTGATATCTAGTCCACCTTATTACACACTATCCCTACCTTGAGCTAGTTATATCCAGTCCACCTCATTACACCCTATCTCGAGCTTGTTCTATCTAGTCCACCCCTTTACACCCTATCTTGAATTAGTTATATCCAATCTACCTGATTACACCTTATCCCTATATTGAGCTAGTTCTACCCAGTCCACCTCATTACACCCTATACCCTACCTTGAACTAGTTGTATCCAGTCTACCTCATCACACCCTTTCTTGAGCTAGTTCTATACAGTCCACCTCATTACACCCTATCCCTATATTGAGCTAGTTCTATACAGTTCACCTCATTGCACCCTATCCCTATCTTGAGCTAGTTATATCCAGTCCACCTCATTACACCCATTCTAATGTAATCCTCCCACCTGCATCTAGATCTTTCCAATGGTCTATTCCCATTGGGTTTGCCAGTCAATACCTTGAACCCCGATCTAGTTTCTTCCATTCGCGTTGCATGTTCTGCTCACAGTCATCTGCGAGATTTGATTATCCTAACAATGTATGGTGATAAGTACTCAGTATGTAACTCAACATTACTAAACTTCCTCCACTATCCTTTTATTCATCCCTTCTTGAACCAAATATCTTCCTAAACACTTATATTCGGACATCCTAAATTCCATCTTTTCATCTAAGGTAAGATACCATTTTTCACAACAATTGAGAACACTCGGAAAAACTACTGGTCGCCATGTTCTGATTTAAACGTAAGCCTACTAATAATAATCTGAAAATATGTAATGAACGTGTTGCCTTAGGTCCCTCTCCTGATTGGATCGTGGGCGTGAACGGTCTCAACTTGTGTCAAACCGACTGTACGTGGGTGGAGAGCAAGATCATTGATCTCTTCCCCTACGACGCTGGGACTGACAGCGGCATTTCTTATATGGTCAGTACCCCCTGCTGTGGCAGAGAGCACCGAGGATTGGGCTCAAACCCCGGCTAGGTTTACTGAGGATGTCTTTTCCCCCAAATAGTATTCCACTCTCCTTAGCTGCAAATTAATTTATGTTTCATTTGAGTCTTAAAACCAAATAAGTAGAAATTTAAGGATGTAAAAACAACAAAAAGTAAACTATTAGTCTAATTTCCAGAAATTTTGAAAGTGGTGCTAGCTAGTAGCCCTGAATCGTCAAATCGATTTTCAGGGCAATTTACTAATAATTTATCTACGCTATTGTGGGTGTGTTTATTCTAAGATAGGCTCATAATCAGAGCCCAGATTTTTATGACCTAAAATGATCAAATAATACCTATATAATGACGTAAAAATTCTAAATGTTACTTCAAATTTTTAGAAAATGACTTAAAAATACGAAAAAAATTTGTAATAGATGCTGACGACTAAATCAAATACTTACTTTAGAAAACTAAAAATACATAATACGCAATGAAAAGCATTTAAGGTGGGAGTGTAAAGAACGTGAGAAAAAGTGTTTTTGCAGGTTTTATAAAAATACATATTTTTGGCTAAAATACATAATGTTTTGCTTCAGTAGAATTAAAGAGCTTAATTTTCCTCACATTGTGATATCAACAGTTGTTGAATACCTGCCATTAACATGATGGCATTAGATGACAAACTTTTTAAATAAAGAGAAAAAGTTATCATTACATTCCAAAACACCTCTGACATATAAATCAAGAAGTTGAGGTCACCATACGAATCAAATTCACATTTATGTTTGTACTGAAGTAATATTTGATTTATTTTGACTAAAAAGTTGAGATATAAAATCAGCAACTTTTGTTTCTTAAAATGCCACCTTAACAAATGAACTCTTGCATTTTTCTAGATATAGTATTGATCCAATAATACCTCCTTCAGAAAGTAACAGCTACCCCTTTAAACGCAACCCTCTCAAGATTAGTTACAAGTGTCTCACCAAGAATGTGTCTTTCACAACCAGACAAGCAAAGCGAATACAAAGTTTCCTTCATCATCTTCTCTTTTCGACAACTGTGTTGACAAAATAGTTTATTTATTAAATATAAATTGTATTCAAACAACACTTATTCAACATGAATGCCTTATAATGACTTAAAATGCTTAAAAATGCCTTAAAACGACGTATAAAATAGACATTTCTACAACCAGGAGAACATGACAAAGATGTATGTACATATGAGCATTGTATGCGATGAACAAAATAAAATATGAAATTTTGTGAAAATCCTGGGCTTATTCATATTACTGGCCAACTAAAAAAGTAATAAGCATACTGGACGTACAATTTAAATCAACAACAACATCAAGAGGTTCAAAAAGAAATATATTGCGTATTGATTTTAACTTCTAGTCACCCAATTCTCCGACCATACCCCAAGAGAAGATCTACCGCATCACGACCATGTACCCTGAGGACCCTAGAGCCCCCTTATACGACCCCACGGGGACCCCGATGAAACCCCTGGCGAGGCTGTACCTCAAGAGAGAGAGCATAGTCCCCAAGAGCTGCGATGATCAGAACATTGAAAGGCTCCTAGCGGAGACGATAGAGGTCGCCGAAAATACAGAGGATACCTCCCGACGTGAGTAGACCACCATTTTGTTTGTACCTCTTGATTACTAAGGGTATGGGATTTGGTTGTTGTGTCTTTTTTTTTAAAAAAAAGCTAAGATAAACTCTCGATAGTCAGTTTGTTTTTGAATAAACCTTTTATTTTCTCAAATAAAGAAAGTATTGTTATCTTGAGTATTTTTTAGCTCAATATTTTGATGGATCTTGATGTTTTCTGCGCACCGAACCCAAAAATGTGTGTTGTAGAGTTTTATATTTTTTCATGTCTGTCTGTTGGGGGCTACAGCTGATACTGTTTCATGTATTTCGTTCAAATTTTATATTTTCATATGTTATAAAATGTTATGTATGTTAAACCTTAAAGATCAAATCGTGATTTGGATTTTATATATTCAAATATGGATAGGTAGTTTATTGATGACTGATTTTTAATATTCTATATTTAAAGAAATAGCTCTAATGATTTTGTTTTAATTGGATATTTGGGGAGAATATGTGTCTGTTTTTCCTCTCACTGATTGTTGAAAAATGAAGTTTCTTGAAAATTGTCTTTATGATTTTATTTAAAATGTATATATGGGGAATGTTTTACATTATAAATACTATTTTTATTTTTTATTGAAGTTATACTTCTTTAGGCGCGTTATGAAAAAATGAGAGTGAAATTTTAAGATGCGCGCGCATCACTGTAACACAAAAGTAACAGGTTGAAGCTAAACCGCTCATTAAGTCTCGAAAAAAAAAGCTACCAACAAAATAGAAATAGAACCTCCGTTAATCGCGCATGTTGGTACGCTCGTCGCCTCTGATCACTGTTTTCATATATATAATATTTATCCACATGTTTCTAGTTTCTACATTCACAACACGTGTTTTAGTTTCATACAAGTGCGAATTATATATGTGCTAATACATTTTCATTTACTTTTAAAATATTAAATAATCAATAATAAATATTTAAAATTAAGAATCTTATAATATTTAGTACAAATTATGTCATATATATTTATTATTTTCTAAATTTTATTTTTTAATGATGCCAAAGAAGTATAACTTCTCACGCGCGTACATAAGTACACACCAAAAAAAATATATTTTTTTTACAAATACATTTATTTGAGAATATTTGACTGATTACTGATTCCCGAAAATTTCGAAAATTATTTATGAGAAATCATGTTTTAATTTGTCATATGATTTTGGTGACGTCAGAAACCAGGTTGGTATTAAATTAATAAGTTAATTATTATCGTATCGTTTAGCGGAGTGCGCTGTGACGGAGTACTCTGAATGGAGCGCATGTTCAGTTTCTTGCGGGAAGGGTCTGCGCATGCGCCAGAGGTCTTACTTGATGCCTCAAAAGGCGGAGATGCTGGGATGCAACCGACAGCTCATCTCTAAGGAGATGTGTGTTGCGAGCTTGCCGGAGTGCCCGTAAGTTTTGTAGTATAGCGATGCGCACTTTATTAATATATGAATACATAATCACCTTGCGTCTTACAAACTACAGTAGCCCCATGGATTCTTTGGTACTGACTGACAGCTCAAAGCTGACTTCTGACACTCAACATTTAGGTATATACCTAAAATTTTGACCCTCAAAAGTGACAGCTGCTAAACACACGTTTTTGCAGATCATATGGTTCGGCGTAGGGATACATAATTGGGTCTGGTCACTTTTCAAAGCTTTTAGCTTTCAGCTGTGAGCTGTCAGTCAGCACCAAAGAAGCTATGGGGCTACTGTAACAAAGAATTAGTTTAATACCCCTCCCCCTACCCCCACACACTTAACAGGATAACCCCACTACAGCCCACTTCGGTGGCTACATGTTTTAAGGCATTACTCTCACAGTAGACTAGACTGCCGATAACGGGGAGATCAAGGTTTAAATCTTGGTCAGGTGTACTGATATTTTCCCCCCAAAATGGTTTTACACTATATCTCTACACACAAATGCGGGTATATTTCCTCTAAATAGATCCTTGCTAGCCCTTAAAGCCATCAACGTATTAGTACATGAGCGTATAACCCGAATGGTTAGTAAGACGCGGTGTTTAAAAAACACTGCACTAAAGGATGTGTTTTATCCAGGAGAGAGTTAAATGAAGGTAAAACAGGGTTGAAGTACAACAAAAGGTTAACCGATGTTACCCTCCACCTTGTTATCAACTGTACTACACCCAATATCATTGCCGAGGAACCTGCAGGTCTTATCTTTGCCCTCTCTCGGTCAATTATTGCCTAATCTCCTCGTTTTCAGTTATATCTGAAGGTAATATGATGGGTAGGGTAAGAAGGAGCTGCTGGCAACCTCGACTATCCAGTGTTGCCATATTTGAGGGGAGACTGAGCAGGAGAAAATAACAACGCTGTTTCCCAATAGTGACCTCAGCGATGATATCCAGTATATAGTTAGTATGTTTTAACCCAGGGGAGAGTTCGGCGAAGGTGAACCAGTGCTGGAAGACAACGAGGGAGTGTGTTCCACCACGCCTTGGAGTCAACTGTCCGAGTGCTCCGTGTCTTGCGGTGTCGGCGTGGCAATGAGGACTAGAAGGTTCTTAGACCGTATGGGGCGCAAGAAGTGCCCTCATGTCTCCCTCTTAGAGAAGGAGAAGTGTATGATGCCTCCATGTACAGGACCTGTTGAACCGGAGGAATTGGTTAGTACCTCTATGGTAACTCATATTTTTATTTTATTTCTTAGCAAGGCATCTTACCCCCGATCGGGCTATACTCTTATGTAATAATTAAGTTAATGATATTTAGGAATTAGAAAAGTTATATTTAAACGAAATGTACCCACCTTTATGTGTACGGGGTTGTGGGAAACAATTTTCGATAAACTACCCTCAGTACACTCAACCGTGATTTTAAACTCTATCTTCCCGTCATATGGCAGTCTAGTCTACTACAAGAGTTGCGCGTTATACCACGCGGCCACAGAAGCGGGTCATATTCATTTGTTTGTTTCAGTGGAAAGTATACAGGATTTACCATTACGTGAGGGACCCACTTCAGCGATGGAAAGAATACACAAAAACCATGAAAATAGTTCATATAAACATGTGTCCCATTTGACCTTGTTTCCTAGTTTTAGTGAACTATTTGTATACCATACGCTATATCTCTCAATATGTTGACAAGGAAGGGTTACTTCAACGAATTCGATAAACGTCTGGTTATTTTAGAAAAAGTGTGACATTCTACGACACGATGACTGCAGGCTTGTATTGAGGCCGAAAGTGGTAATTTTTAGCACTACCTATAAAGATTTCCGCACGTCCATCTTAGACTTTGCTTTAAAATATAAGTGAAGAATCACCCTGGGCATGGGACGATTCCTGGATAGCTCAGTAGTAAGAACATTGTAGTACTTAGCCAAAGGTCCCGGGTTAGATTCCCGTGTCCAGGTGTCATTTTTTAATTTTCAGACTACCTATAATCTTAAGCAGCTTATTGGCGAAATGTGGGTTTTCCCCTATCACAGTGATGAATTAATGGCTGGGAGCTGGGTGTTGTGTGTGTGTGTGTTATAGAGTTAATCTAGTTTATAAGTCATATGTTGAAATGGTCAGTAAGTTCAGAAAGTGCACGTTAAATACCTCAAATAAATGAAATTAAAATGTTAAGCAGCTTCACATAACTAAAGCACAAACATGACTGTAGCTAGAAGAGAAGGTCAAATGGGACACATGTTTATGTTAACTATTTTAGTTGTTTTTGTGTCTATTGTCTACCTCTGAAGTAGGTCCCACATGTAACAGTACAGCCTGTATATTACGGCTATTTTATAAACAAAGGGTGGTATAAGAACATTTCTTGAGAACTAACTACCTTTACTTAGGACAGTAAACAATATCTGACAGTCACAAACGGACTGCCTTGAATTGTATAGCTCCGTAGAGATAGCTAACCCAACCCCCATTTTAATACTTCTAGACACCAGATGAAGGTAGCACGATCCAAACCCGTACCTGGTATAATATTAAGGACACAGAGAAATCTAAACTAGAGTGTGGTAAGATTTTCTTACCACGCACGGTTTTTATGGCTTAAAATAACAAAATCCAAACTGACTTACCCAAAATCGGAGTGCTGGACACCGAAACTAAGTTGATAGAAGGTTTCCCATTCCAAACTATCGTATAAGCTCGTTTTTTATGGCTTGAAAGTGCTCAGAGTGTAGTCAGAAAAGTATCTGTCTTGAATCTTGATTCGCAACGTGTTTTAGCCGGACCCAATGTGCCCAGTGACACCTTGGAACGACTGGAGCACCTGCAGTGCCTCTTGCGGCAAGGGGGTGAAGTTCCGTTCTCGACTTCTTTTGGTGCCTGCAGAGCTTCAGGAGAAGTGTAGCAACAGGGTAGAGGTCATTCAACAGAGGCCGTGCGTGAATCAACCGGAGTGTACTTTCGACATGGCGACAGCCAAACGTACGTAGAACAATCAGTGGCGTCTCGTAGACTGCTTCCAGGGGAGGCCGGGCTTCCATGAGATTAGACTGTGTAGAGTAATGGCATCTCGTAGACTGCTCCCAGGGGAGGCCACGCTTCCATGAGATTATACTGTGTAGAGTAATGGAGTCTCGTAGAGTGTTTCCAGGGAAGGCCATGTTGTCATGAGATTATACTTCGTAGAGCAATGGCGTCTTGCGGATTGTTGCTGGAAGAGGGGCGTCGTTTTGCAAGATTGCACTTGTCATTTTTTTTACTAGACTTTATTGCTTATTAGTGGGTATGGGTTAATCAAATCAATACATTGGATCTTAGGATAATTTAAAATAATCGTTTTAGTAGCACAGCACCTCTTATATTAAATTAACATTTGTATTAAAACGTTATCTTCACGTAAGAAACAAAAATCGTTTGTAAAATAACGTTTACTTTGCATCCACTACTGTTTCCAGCCAGTGGCTTGACTCGGTTATGTTTCAATGCCAGTTTGCTAGGCCTGTCGTAGCTTCAGATACTTTATAATCTAACTTAAGATTAGTATAATCACAACATCCAATCCCCAGCCGTTAACTCATCTCTGCGACAGGGGAAATTCCATTTTACCAGTGATATATTTTTCGGCCATGCCAGGAATCGAACCGGGCACCCTTAAATCAGTAGACAGGCACGCTACCGACTGATCTAATGTGTCGGATTATATAATAACATAAAATACCTAAGTAAAATAAGTATTTATTTTATTAGTTGATTATGTAAAATATATATTTGTATTTGTCATATTTTCTCTTGAAATAATTGTATATATTTCATGAGCCAGTGCGCCGCTATTGGCCCGTGGGCCGTGGGTTTAATACCCCTGGCTCGGGTGAACACAGCTACACCACTAAAGTCGTACCGTTATTTTCCAGAGGTGTGTATGCTGGAAGAGGAGATTGGACCATGCCGAGGGTATTTCCAGCGATGGTTTTACAACGCTCAGAAGGGCATGTGTGTGCCTTTCGGCTACGGTGGTTGCCGTGGCAACAGCAACAACTTTCTCACCGAGAAAGAGTGCCAGGACACATGTGCCATTTTCTCACGTAAGTTTGTTTCTCTGGGATAATTTCTATATAATAATATTATTGATCATCTGGACTACATCACTCGTAGCCCAGTTTGCAGAAAGATTAACCAGTACTAATCCACTGTTGTCCAGGGGAGGCCCGAATGTACTGATCATACATTTTTTTTTTCCTGTGGAGGCTCTTTCCATGTCCCGTATGAGATGAAATGATGGTGATAGTAAGTTTGAGGGTGTGGAATCAGTGAAAACACTTTAAACAAGCTAACCAACCACTATTGAGCGTTGGGGTGGTTTCCCTTTAGGGAAAAATACCCAAGGTATCAGCCGGGAATCAAACCCGAGGCTCCTAGGCTTGTGGCCAGGTGCACTGACCACTACACCAAAGGGTCAATCACCTCTTTGGTGGTTGTTCGTCTCAGTAGGTGGCCAAGGAAATTCGGAAAAAGGGGTGGGGTCCAAAATGTGTCAAGGCTTTTGTTTAGTTCTTTGGCATTACATTGTTGGAAATAAGCAACGCTGACTCTGCCTTAAATTATGAGTGAAGAATGACTTTGAGCATGGGATGATCCTTGGATAGCTCAGTGGTAGAATATTGGTGCACTAATTCAAAGGTCCCGTGGAAAATTTCGAGTATTCATTCAAATACGAATGCACTGCACACATTTCTGGCATATCTTGGTCTTTTCTTTTCCCTTTTACTACGTTTGCTCGCGTGAGCCGGGATCTAAGTTGGACGTGCTATGATGAACGCTATTAAGGTGGGATGGAAGGGGATGCAAGAAAAAATCCAGTGTTTTTATAGTTGTTTTTTTCCAAAATAAAGAAAATATTGCTTCTATACATACATATAGTTTAATTTTCTTCACATTGTGATATAAACATTTCTTGAATATTTGTCAAGGGTGTCCTGGAATTTAATGACTATTTTCTCTCTTAATTAAAAAAAAAATTTCTCATCTAATGTCACTATATTCATGATAGATATTCAGGAACTGTTGATATAACCATGTGAAGAAAATTAAACTCTATGTTTGTACTGGAGCAAATTTTTTAAACTATTTTGGCAAACAAAATTTTTACCATAAAAATGGCCTTTTTCCACGTCTTCTTCCATCCCATAAGGGGACAGGTGAAAATGGGGGACAGTCCAATTTTAACTCAAATTGAGCTAGTACTTACATCTATAAGACAATAATGAAACCGACCTTTCTAATGCAATTTAGATTGTGGTTAAAGAGGGATATGTCATATTTATAGGATTTTAAATGTAAAAGTTGTTATAATGGAAAATATTTTTAATTGTTGACCTACCGTCATTTCCCCTCCTGTACTTATCATATTATTTAATCGTAAACAAAATTTGTTTCTTTTGAAGAAAGAAAGCAGCTCTGTCAATGTTTACATAGATCGACCGCACCTAATATCAAAACATTAAAAACTCTAAGAGAGAATTTAGCGTATGCTACTGTTATGTTGGTAACAGCATCAGCCGCAGCCGTATCTCAGACTCAGACGCAGGTGTCAGGAGGTGACGTGAACGAGCTTAGCGACCCTGAACCATCTACTGACCCACCTGTGAACTGTCTCGTCAGCGACTGGAGTGTATGGACGGATTGCAGCGTGACTTGCGGCGTGGGAATCAAGGAGCGTTTCCGCATGATCAAGGTCCGTATAGTGTTGACGTCACTAAGGGCAGACCGATTCTATGAAATTCATTCGAATGACAACATTTCTTAGATGCATAGAGATTAAGTGAACTTTTGTCATTCTAAAGACAACATATTTTAGGTGCATAGAGACTAAGTGAACGTTTATAATTTAAATGATGACATTTCTTAGATGCATGAATATTAAGTGAGCTTTTGTGATTCGAATAGCAACACATTTTAGATTCATAGAGATTAAGTGAACTTTTGTTATTCAAAAGATAACATATTTTAGGTGCATAGAAATTAAGTGAACTTTTGTCATTCAAATGACTGCAATTATTTTATAAGCATAGAGATTAGGTAAACTATTGACATTTTAATGATACAATTTCTTAGATTCATAGAGTTTAAGTGAACTTTTGTAATTCTAAAGACAACATATTTTAGATGCATTAAAATTAAGTGAACTTTTGCCATTTGAGTGAGACTCATAGTATAGACCACACTAATATTAAGTGGTTTTTGTTAATATATGAGAGGTATGGTCTCTCAGTCCACACGATGAAAATAAACGTACTAATAAACCTAATAAAACCTTATCTTAAATTGATAGTCGGGCGGAAGGTCGGCTTTGTTTGTAAAAAAAAAGATATTTCTATCAATAAGAATGGATGAAACGAGAGTGAAGTAAAATGTTTTTATTAAATAAAAAATTCAACGAAAATCCGGCTTTTTTAATTCCTGTCCCATTACTATAAATATGGAAAGTTTCAGCTTTCTAGGTCATCTAGGGGCTTTTGGAGGGTACTGAAAGACACATATACAATAATTAACAAATTATATATTCTCTCTCTCTTTATATATATATATATATATATATATAAAAAGAGAGAATATATAATTTGCTAATTATTGTAATTAACAAATTATATATTCTCTCTCTCTTTATATATATATATATATATATATATATATATATAAAGAGAGAGAATATATAATTTGCTAATTATTATATATATATATAGAGAGAAAGTATAAAGTGACCTGAAAATTTAACTAGAGTTTTTGAAGTAAAATAATACTAAATTATGTTGTTAAATTGTCAGATTTCATCAAATGCTACAAAAAATTATATGTCTTTAATAAAATTAAAATTAAAATTTCAAAACTTTAATGCAGTCATTTAAAGGTGTCTAGTAAAGTAGTTTTTCTATCTTTATTTGGTATCAATAAATATATTAAAATGGCTTCCCCACTACTCTATCTATGCAAATTTAGAATTTTGTGAAAATGTTATGGATATGCTTTTGACACATTTTATGTTAGTTTCTGCAAATAATTTTTTTTAAGCTATCTTAGTTAAATCTCAGGTATTTTGAAAAATCACCCAAAATATCTTTCTTGTAAGTTACAACGGCCAAATGTAAAAAGTTTATAAAATAATTTAATATGTTGATTTCTCAAAAAACTATAATTAATTTTATTTACAGTAATGTAGTTTCAATGAAACAGATTCTAATAAAAAGATAATATGTATTCTAAACAAATATCATGGCATGGATTCATATCCCGAACCTTTTAACTAAAGCTACAGCTATTTAGGTTGTTATTCAGCTTAGTGAATTATGTTTCTCGTCAGCGAGGAAGACTTCATTCAATTATGTACATTTAATTTTTGGATGCATCATTATTTATTCAATAGTAGTATATAGAATTTATTGTTTTATGTTATTATTTTCAGGAGCATCCAAGAAATGGCGGCAGGCCATGCCCGAAGCGTTTGGTACGTCGTAAGAAATGTCATGCTGGACAGTGCAATCAATAAACTGTGTATTTTGATTTTAATACTTGGGTGTCATTCGACCAATTTTAATAACACTATGTGGCCTATTTTGGACTTTCATATTATCTCTACGGGAAATGATTTACTAAGGAAATATAAGTTTTTAATGTATGGAAAAAATTATTAAAAACAATAATAAGAAATTAATCTATTTATTTTATATAATTTAAATATAATAACTGTGTTAACGGCTGAAAAAAAATTTCATTTTATGTTTAAGTTACCATTAAAAACAATATTTTATAATGGTAAACACAATGGTTTACAAACTTCTTTTAGCCTGGAAGGTTAGTGGTCTTACCTCGCCAGATTGTCCATAGTGGGACCTAGTGAAGTAAGATTGATGTATTGGAAGGTAGGGTTCATAATTTATAATGATTCTGGACCAACGGGGTTCGACTTTATGACCCTTACCAGGAAGGGCGGGTTTCAAGACCAATTTGGTATATTAGCATTGGTTTAAAACTCTTCAAAGGAGAATGCTGTTGGATTAGTTTAAATGTAACACACCCTTTATCCTAAGCATTTATATAAAAATAACATTCTAGTAGAAAGTTTAGTATCTTGAAAGATCCACTTCGGTGGTTGCATGGTCTAAATCACCACTCTCATATTAGACTAGACTGCCGAAGATGGGGAGACCAGGGCTCAAATTCGACTGGGTACACTAGGGTGGTGGTTTTTCATTAATAGTTTTCACCCTCCACGCAAGTGCACTTCCTCTAATTAAACCTTAATAATCCCTAACACTGGTATATATATATATATATAGTACTATACTAGTACATAGGCGTATAAAACGGACGGGTAGTAAGACGTGGTACTGAAAGTATACGCCAGTTACATTTGATATATTTACACGCAAAGTCATGTTATCAGATTTCACCATTTTTGATAAATGATATCAATACATATTAAATGGTATTAGTAAAATAGTACTATTGCTGGTGTGAGCTGATTGAACTGATAATAAATATGACGTGGAGCAAGACTTACCCTACCATTCCGACAAAAGGAACTTTTTTTTTCAAATAGGTACACATCAATAGCTATCCGGGAAAGAGTGGGGGGGG
>CABEEJ010000301.1:19963-86597 GCA_901482245.1 Timema douglasi | reverse complement strand
GGGGGGGGGGGGGGGTTTACAGGGAGTTAGTAGAGGAAGAAAGACTAAGACGGTATGGGCCTGTAATGAGGATAGAGAAAGGGAGGATGTCAAAGAAAATTATGGAAATTAAATATGTGGGAAAAAGACAGCGGGGGATAGGAGGAACAGATAAAAGGAAGTGTGCAAGTGAGAGGAGAAGAATGGAAGCAATTAAGGTAGGAAGAATAGCGGAGGGATATAAGAAGATGGAGTCATTTTACTAAACTGACCCGGCCACAGTCTGGAAACAGTTGATGATGATGATGATGCTGACACATCAATATTTCAGATATTCAGTCATAAAATCTGATTTGATATATTTTTTTTTATGGAAACTGCCATTTTTATAAATAAACTCGTAATATAAATGCCGTCTCAGAATATAGCCTAAATTTATAACAAAAATTGTGAAGTTAGTTAAAATAATCAACAAACAGTAATAATTGTACGAATAAATTATGCAAATGTTAATTCAAATAGTTTCATCAGGGCAGCAACCTGAGGGGGGGGAGGGGGGAGAAGGAAAAGGGAGCAATTGCCCCAAGCCTCACATTCCAGGGGGGGCCATATTTCCACCAAAATTTATTAATTTCAATTACAATTATTATTCTAAATTTCGCATCAAATAGTATATAGATAATTAACAGCAGAAATTATTTGCTAAATGATAGGATATCATTTCAAATTCCCGAAAACACTAACTTTATGTAATTTAAGATTTACGTCAATCGAGTAATGTGCTGCAGTACAGTAGAATACGCCACCATTGTACTACCGCTGTCGGTTTACAGGAAACTAACAATGCAATGATACAAAGAGGAATTTACTTTTGTTTACTTAATTGGATTGATTGTTTGCATTTAATAAAGTACAATATTTAATAGGTCGATTAAAACTCAATAAAACATGAGAAATTATTAAGTAACAAAAGTACCGAGTACATATTAATGTATTATAACGGTTTAGTGTTAAAATGGAAAAACTTCCGAGAAAACGGGTATTTTTTTGGCCCGGGTCTCACATTTTATTAAAACGACCCTGATCTTCATCAATCTGTGAGAATAATAAAGATGAAAATTAAAGGTTTTATTTAGTTTAAACTCACCTACAGCATTATTTTTTAACTCAATAAATAGTACCCTTTTCCCTCCTAGTTTACTCCCAATTTATCTTATCTTTGACCAAACCATCCAAGTCATTATCAATATAATAAGTTTAATAATATATTGTGTAAGATACACAAAACCTTTATAATTTTAAAATAATAACAATAAAACATTTTGAGTAGACCTTGGAAAATGTAAATGGTGTGGTTGATAATATTAAGTGCTTACAAATAAATAAATAACTTTAATTTCATGGTCCCCTACCACATTTTTAAACAATGAAACACTTTTCTTTTTGGTTCCAACATGATATATGGTTAGTAAGATTTTCTATGACAAATGTAGAAGCTAATCTTTGTTCTATGTTTTCTAGTTAATGTCTATTTTTGATTTACTCAATGTATTACTAATAAAATAGAGAATGTTTATAGCGTTATAAAACTTCCAAGCTTACAATAAATATAACTTCTACACTTGGTCAAGGGAATATTATTATGAAGTATTTTCAGAATTTATAACAACCGCTAAGAAAATATTATATTTGAAAACTTACTTTTCCTTTTCTTAACTTGAACATAAATATTATTTTAATTTTTAGTAAATTATTTTTTTCAATATTTTGTTTTCGTATCTCTTTCAGAAATATTTCCTAAATTGTATAAAAAGATAAATATTGGTAAACTTTACGATACACCCAACATATATCATTCATACACACCAGTAGCCTTTTGAAGAACTGTCACTAAACAACAAGTATTTATCATAATATATTATTTTTGGAGTTATGGTGAGCTTTGTGATTTCGTTTATAAAATTATATTAATTTTTCACCTAAATTCAACATGACGTATATAGTGATAGTTTTGTATCACCTTGAGTATGTTCATAAAACTGACAAACACTCAGCAAAGGCTTAACGTGTGCCTTCTGAAGGCACACAAGTGTAAATTCTTCAACATCTCAAAATATTAGCAATTTTTCTTGTCTTTTTGGTTGTTGATGAAATCAAATTTTAATATCACTAATGTGACGTCAACTTTATCATAAATATTTGAGTTTTTTTTTGTAGTAGTAGTAGTTTTAGTTCTTGATTTCACTTTTAAATATTCTTCTTTATGTATTATGGTACAAATTAATATTATTTTTGTTTTATATAAAATGAGTTAAAATATAGGTAAAAGTAATAATATATTATACATACTATTAACAAAGAATTGCAAACAAATATATAAGTGATTACTGTTTTCAATATAACACTATGCATATTTGAAACTTATAGCTAATATCATAAAATCTATCAACAAATATTTTATATATCTGTGACAATAAAATAATAATTGATAAAATATATGTGAATTTTAACACAACTGGCGAACCTCTCGTTCGTAGCTCACATTTTCAGGCAATATTTTTAATACACACAATTGCTCAAAAGTAGTCAGCCTGCTGACTTACCAGCCTATGTAATTAACAAAACTAAACGATTAGCATGGCTATTGTATTTGAAATAATATTTCACTAATTTGAAACTATTCTCTTATGAAAGAGAGTGTACAATTTAACGATATGCCATTGTGTCTTCACTGCAAAAATATTTCACTTGCTAAAGCAGAGATAAACAATTAGTAAAAATGTTTTTAGCTAAGTTTAAATGTTTAATTACTAATAAATTAGATAAAAAAGGATTAAAATACCAAAGAGAACGGAAACTTATTCAGTCTTTCAATCAAATTAATGTTTCAAAATTAAAAATCAAAGTGAAATAGCAACTATTTATAAATGTATGTAGCATAGCTGGATATTATTTAAAATTATTTTCATTATAATTTTTTAAAATAAGTTTTTTTCTCTCTAAAACACTTATTTTGCTTTCTCTCCAATTTTACGCCTCTTTGCAAACATATTATGCTAAATAAAGTGTCGAACAAAAGATTGGTGTTTTAAGGATTTAACTCCTTCCCCTTTCCAAAAGTATTATTAGTTACATAATTTTGAATACTTTGGCCAGTAGCCTATTGGAGTCTTAAGAAATTCATCAGCCTACAAACCCAATTGTGTTTTAAAAACTTCAAATGTTTCGAGAGGGACTTTTTAATATTAAAAAAATCTTTGATATTTCCTGTTAGGAAACCTCCCATGATCCACCGTAAACTGGGTACGACCTTGATAAATATCCTGAATATTACCTTTCCAATTGATAACATTATAGAGTCCTTAGATAGACATTACCACCAATTTTTGAAAAACATTTTAATAAATTAGTAAGGAACGAAATATACATTAACTTTAGGAGAATTCAATTTTAAATGCTTTGCATTTAAAATTGAATTCTCCTAAAGTTAATGTATTACCACCAATAGTATATTGAGGATGACATGCTTAGATTACAATAGTACAATCAGAATGAATCCATTCTTTCGGAAGTTGGAGGACTATAAGAATATCTTCCTCGTAAGTTACCTTAAATGAAGCAGCCCAGAGGATTAGGTTCTGATGAAAGTTAACAAGAATTTCCACAAACGAGGATTCTGTGCAAAAATGGTGATGCATGACCTTGCATAGAGGTTTAAAAAGATACCCCTTTCTACAAATGTTTAAAAATTTCCCTCTTAGAATGCCCTACTGATGATGGGGAGATCGGGGCTATGCCGGGTGGATCTATTGAAGATGGTTTTTCCTAAATAGTTTACCACTCTCCTTCCAGGTAAATTCGGGTGGATTACCTCTAAAATGCTTCCTTCCTCATCTCGACTCCATTATAGTAACTAACCAATATGTTTACAACCTGAACAGACAGTAAGACGCGATGGTAAGAACACTTACATGTAAACGTTCATTTTATGTTAGCAAAAAACGTATATTTTTCGTTTTGTTTCAAACAACAAACCAAAAAAACCTAATAATTGGTAGGCCTAGTTATTGTGTTTCAATCAAATGGTAT
Source organism: Timema douglasi (assembly GCA_901482245.1). Lineage (NCBI taxonomy): Eukaryota > Metazoa > Arthropoda > Insecta > Phasmatodea > Timematidae > Timema > Timema douglasi. The sequence goes on along the minus strand of CABEEJ010000301.1, from coordinate 82,529 downwards.
AAAAAAAATGGCAAATACATTAAACTAGATGGTAATTAAAAGCCAGTGGGTGTAAAATGATTTGAAAAAACCCCTTACCCTGGACATAAAATGACGTGCAGCAGTGGGGGGAATGGATTTACGGTGCTTGTTGGTTCAGTCACACCTTGGAACTAACCTCACAGTGCTAACAAACTGCCTGTTTATCGCGCATTCTCAATGGGTATGGTAAAATTTCAAGTATGCGCAGACCAAAGCTCTCTACGGATGTCGTATCTAGTCTAGTTTGTGGAAATGCTTGACCATATAAGTTTTATTTCAAATTGATCAAATACCAAGATGGCTTTACACTCGGTTGCATTTCTAACAGTCTAACGTTAGTAAAAGTTACCAGTTACCAGTGGTAATTAGCATACTGAGCAAGAAAGTTGATTACATTTCTCATTTTCAAATTGTGTTAATCAAGAACATTTTCAATTGACAATCTAAAATTTTAATTCTAGCAATGAGAAGAAAATAATTTTGAGTACCGTAATAAAAAGCATGAATTCACTCAACATAAAAAAAAAATACCAAAATTATATTTACATTTTCTGTTTTCAAGAATATTGAAGACATGTTAGCTCGTGTTTTGTAATATTTTAGAAAAGCTATCAATTTATTGTTTTCTTTGTTAAATATAGAAAGTTAAAGTTATTTATTGAAGTATGATTTAGAGATGATTCACAATACTGTTCAAGAAGTAAATTCATAAAATATCAATTTTCAGTTCATCGCATGGATATCGATCACGAATTCATTTGAATTAATGTTGTTAAAATGATCTTACTTGGTCAATTAAGTTTCTTTTGTAATATCATTTGAGAGAATAGTTTAAGGGGTGGGAATATTATCAAATAAAGTGTGCCAGTCTGGATATAGAACTACTCGTAGAAACCACAATATGTAAAAGTACATCCCCAATTCACCTGGCCCGGGATTCAAATCCAGACTTTTAAAGTCAGTGTCGATAGAGGCAACGCTTACTCAAAGCTCCCTGTTAGGTTGAGGTTAGTTCAAATAGTGTTATAAAGTCAGAAGATATAGAATACATACTTTTAGGGCCAGTTTCATAGTCAGGTTTAGTACGCCTCAAGTGCGGCGCTACACTAAGTTCATGACGACACCTACCTAAACTCGAATGGAATGGGCCAGTTTCCTATGCGAGAACGGCCCATTCCATTCTTGTTTAGGTAGGTGTCGTCATGTACTTAGTGTAGCGCCGCACTTGAGGCTTACTAAACTTGACTATGAAACTGGCCCTATATCTTTTTAATGATGAGTATGGTATTATTTTAAATCTAATAACTATTTAGTAAATTTGAATAACCTATTTGTGAATGTTCATCTAAAACTACCTTGGTCCTCCAAATTTTGCATCAATTATCTACATTTTAGTAGAGCTAACAATTCAATTGTTTGATAATTACGTGTTTTAATGCAGTATTTGTATGGAATATTGCTTGATTTAAAAAAAATAATTCCGTAAATGATATCAAGTGTGAAATAACTACAGTGAGGACAATGGCTATTTCTATTTGATCTGAACGCTAAATATATGTCACTCTTATCTGTGCGTTGTGGTTTGTAATGCAATAGTTCTGGTAAATATCGTCTTATCTATTTACAATCGCATTATCAATTTATATTATTTTATATATATAAATAAATATTTATATGTATAATAATCACCATCCAACAACTATCCTCATGTTAGAGTTACTGAGGAACAGTGCTGACCAACTCATGGACCGACGTCTCCTCTAAGGCCTCACTAACGGCCTTGAGGCCGACAGAAGGCTCAACACTCACAGCCAGCCAGCTGACGTGTTGTTGTGCCCGCTGACGGGTTGTATGCCCGGGAGATTAGGCAGCATCATCACAGACCCGTTCCTCGGTTTAGCACCCCCACCCCCACTCCCTTCAGCCCCTTGCGATCCGGAGGGTCTACTGTTGTTGTAGGAAGAGTTCGCGCTGGACGTGGCCAGAAGCGGTTCTCTAGACGAGGAAACCACCGCCACGCCCGACCCGGAAGGATTCGTAGCCACACTCTCTTCGGTTGTCGATGGCGTCATCACCTCTTGAGGGCCCTGGTTCAATTCCACGGAGGGTTGCTGGGACTGTACATGTTCNCATGTTCGTGACGTGGGGTTAGTACACTCGTGGGCTCTGAGGGCCTAGTAGGGACGCTCGCCGCCCTGACGAGCTGTTTCCTAGATACTTTACCGCAACAAACAGGAGGGGGCATCGGGTTCCCGGTTATCGCGACTTCAGCAATGTTCATGTTCCGCGACGCCGAAAACTTCTTCCTCTTCCGTCTCAACGCGGCCAACCCGGTCCCTATCATACTCGTGTGTCCTCCTCCAGTCGGGGCGTCCGCAAGGCTCGGATTAGAGTCCGAGGGGGACTCGGTGATGTCGTCGGATGGAGGACTGTTGCTGTGACTGTTGTTGTTCCTGCAGTGGCTGTTGCAGACGGAATCTTCAGAGCGGCTCCTGCCGATCAGGCGGCTGACTCTGCCGGATTTGGCCGCCTCGATCAGCGTACCCCACCGGCGCTTGTGGGAGGACCGCTTGTGGGTGAACCTGGGTGTGAGGCGGCCGAACACCCTGTGGGAGCTCGTGTGATCCAAGCTGCCTCCGGCGGAGTGCGTGTGGTGGGGAGACTTCTTAGGCGTGGAGCCTTGCAGTCCTCCGTAGATGCCCGACGTGGTGGAGCCGAAGAGGTCGTGGAGGTTGGGATGTTGCTGCTGGTGTTGGAGGTTTGCCATTATCTCGTCCACCGTGGGGAGCTGAGAGTTGTTGGAGGCGGCCGGGGCGATGTTGAAACCTTTCATCAGTCTTCTTTCTTTTTGGCGGTTTTTCTTTCCTCCTGAACCTAAAACATTAAAAAAAAATTGGTTTATCATTGTGAAATATAGTATAGTGTCGTATAGTTTATACGAAATGTATCCGCATTATGATGAAGGGAGCGTGATGGATACAGTCATTCATGTATCAAATTTACCAAGTACTCACGGAAGACCTACACTCTTAAAATTCTATTGGCACTTCGAACACAAATATTGCGCAAAAAAATACAAATACTGGATTGGTTTATTCAGTCATATAATCAAAAAAAGATTTATAAATTTAGGTTTATAAAAAAAGAATAGCCTGTCAGAATCAAAAGCATGAAATGAGATCAGCTCAGGCCAGGTTCCTTGCCTTAGTTACCCATAATGAGCTCAGACAGAGCCAAGAACGTGAAATGAGCCCAGTTTAGGTTCCTGGTTCCAATTACCAGCTACCCATAATGAGCTCAGACATAACCGAGAAATGAACCTTTCACTATACATAATTAACGAAGACATAACCAAGAGTGTGAAATGAGCAAGGTTCAGGTTCCAGGTTCTAAGAATCAGACTACAGCAGAGCCAAGAACGTGATGTGAGCCAGGTTCAGATTCTAGGCTCTAAGAATCAGACTACAGCAGAGCCAAGAATGTGATGTGAGCCAGGTTCAGGCTCCAGGCTCTTAGAATCAGATTACAGAAGAGCCAAGAACGTAATGTGAGCAAGGTTCAGGTTCCAGGCTCTAATAATCAGACTACAGCAGAGCCAAGAACGTAATGTGAGCCAGGTTCAAGTTCCCGGATCTAAGAATCAGAATCCAGCAGAGCCAAGAACGTGATGTGAGCCAGGTTCAAGTTCCAGGCTTTTAGAATCAGACTACAGCAGAGCCAAGAACGTGATATGAGCCAGATTCAGGTTCCAATCTCTAAGCACCGAACACCATATATTAAACATGGACATAATCAGGAATGTGTAGTGAGTCTAGTTTCAGGTTCCCGGAGACAATCCACTCACCAGTCCCCATACCGGAAGCCGTGGACGTGTTCATGCCAGAGTTCTTGAGGATCTCGATGAGCTCACAGCGGAAGGCTGAAATATCCTGTTTGATCTCGTTGACGTCATCCTCTGTAACACCCTCTCCCTCAGCCTTGCGTTGCTCTACCGTCACGTAGCGACGCACCAGGTTACGCATAATGCTCTGCGTACCACAGGAAAACAACGTAGTGGTTCGAAACTGTTAATTAAGATCGTTCGCTGAGTTGTGAAAACTAATTTGGATAGGTCCATATTAACATGTTCTGTTTGTCTACAAAATTGTCTCTTTCTACCTACGTACATAACTAGAATGCTCAATTTGGTATTGTCGTACTTTGGGTGCGTTTCAAAAATGGGTGTCTGTATTTTAGATGTGATAGTAACTACCTTAACCCTCCGACTGTACATATATTTCTTTGATACATGATCTGTATACTGGGGTCTGCTAAATCCCATCTTGTTTTTAGGTTTTTATTGATATTTTACTGTAAATTTTTCATTATTTTGAGGTAAATGTTTTTAATTTACATTTTTCAATGTTTTTGTGAGATGAAAATTCAAGTATTAATTTAAAACATATTTTTTCCACCTAAAGTTGATAAACTTACAAACTTATAGATTAAACATTCATGATATATTTTTTTAAATAAATATTAAAATATTATATGGATTTTGTAATATTTCAGTACATTAAAAAAAAAAGAAATGAATGTTCAAAATTAACATAAAACATACATTTTATATCTGGTAGTTTTTTTTGTATACTCAATTATACTTGGGTAGAGTGTATCCACACACCATTTACTTGACGAGCTAGTGTTTAATGACCTCTAAAATAGCCGAAACACGTTCGCAGTGATGCCAACATAGAGTACCAAACAATAAATGATCGTATGCTTAGTGAAAACCAAAATCAGAAACAAGAAACAATTTAAAATTGCAAGGGGTCTCATGGACCCCAGTATACGGTCGGAGGGTTGACTATAGTTAAAAGTGTACATATATATACTGTTATTCTGATAGGAAGGATCTTTTAGAACGTACAAACATATCATTTTGCGATCAGTATAAATAATAGTTTTACTTTAAGGAGGAAGTGTACGGGGCACGAATTAAGGTAGGTGTTTTTGTAGTTTTTATAAAAAAAAAACCTTTTTTTTGCCAAAATAAATAAAATATTGCTCCAGTAGAAACATAGAGTTTAATATTCTTCATATGGAGATATCAACATTTGTTGAATATCTCTCAAAAGCATAGCGGTATTAGAAGACAAACTTTTTAAATTGATTGATTTTAGATATTTAACGTACAATTTCTGAACCGACTTAATATATCAACACACGAGAATTTCTTTGAGTGAGAGCGAAAGGGCCTAACAAATTTGCCTGGAAAGGTAGGTAGCTTCTCATATTTTACAGGATTTTTTACATGTCACAATTGACATGGGACCGATGCATTTATTCCTCTTCTGAAGGAAGGTATACTATGGAATTTTACCGAACAAGAGAAATCCATCGACCCCAGTTGGGTTTGAACACACGAACGTTGGGTCACGAGGCAAGCACTTTACCCCAAGACAACCGAGGTCGACACATTTTTAAATTACAAGAAAAATTATGTATAAATTCGTGGAACTGTTGATATCACCATCTAAAGAAAATTAAACTCTCTGTTTCGACTGGGGCAATATTTAATTCATTTTGACCAAAAAAATGTTGTTATATAAACTACAAAAACACTTATCTTAACTCGCGTCCCCTACACAACCACATTACAATTATTATTTAATAATAATGTAATTACTAATAATAAGTGGCATGAATTTATATGTAAATATATAAAACATAATATAGTAAATGTTATAACCATCATAAAAGTTCCCTCCTATTTAAATCATAATTTAAATAAAATGAAAGAGCTGTGAATCAAACAAGATATTTAAAAATAATAATTTTATATCACAAACTGATATGTGAGGGCTGTCCACATGCTCAGCCTTGGTAACTGACTTAAGTTCAAAAAAGTGAAATATGGTGGCCTGGACGCGGGAATACAACTCGGAAGTGCAAACCCAAAGGTCCTGGGATCAATCCCCTTGTCCAGCTCATCATTTTTCACTTAACAGAATAAGATATATATATATATTTTTTTTAAAAATGCGCTAACTCGTAAGGTTATAAAATTACATTCAAAGTTTTCCAAAAGTGTAGTACTTGATCAAGCAAATTAAAAATAGTTTTAGAACGATAAAAAAAAATGTTTTAAACTGTAAATTCACTATCGAACTCGTAAACATTTAAATTAGCAAGGTTTATTATTATGTTGGGTTTATTTTTTCACTCTAAAGGGAAAAGTGGTTTTAAGTCTATTAGTTTAGAAAAAAACCCGGTAAATTTGTCTTAATTAATGCTTTTATTAGGGATACCAAGGTCTGAAATTTTCTACTTGGTATTTTTTCTTACCTCCTCAAAATTATAGTTTGTGGATTTTTATTTAAACTTGATCTTCCATGACAAGTATTATTATTATTATTATTATTATTATTAAATGTTTTCCCCCACGTCCATCTATCAATCCGAGATGTACTATTTAACAGTACGTCTTATTACTACCCGTTCGAGCTAAGCACATACATACTAATTAAAATTATGTGTTAGGGATGAAGATGGCTGAAATTAGAGGAAATGTAAAAATGTTTGCGCAGTGGGGAGTGTAAAAGCAAATAGGAAAATCTATCTTCATTACACCCGACCGGGATTAGAAACCCAATCTCCCCGTAATAGGCACTCTAATATAATGAGTGTGTGACACCTTATACCACGTGGCCACCAAATAGGGTGTGTGTATGCTAATCTAATAAAACAATTAGGGTAGGGATAAGTCAGGTAGAATTCATAATAATGGTAAGAAAATTTTTACGGAAGGAGATTGGAAAACTATTAAGGTAAAACAGCCTTATTATACCAAGCCAGGGTTCAAACCCCAGGCTCCTAGTCTTTGGTAACCAGTTTTACATTTAGTCCCGCTTCCTCGATGGTTGGACCCGAAATATATAAATATATTTATTTAAAACATCATAGTGTGAGCCCAAAAGCAAGCTATTCCGACCGAGCGGCCACCGCCGTTAATAATGCTAGAGCCAACATTTGCGGATGAAGGGTGTAATATGGTCAGCATTCTCAGTTCGAATCTCAGTCTGGTGTACTGAAGGTGGTGTTTCCAAACAGTTTTCTACTCTCCCTCCACGTAAATGTGGGTACACTTTCTATAAACGTAACCTTCCTAAAACATAAAACCATTAGCATAATTTATAAACAAGTGTATAAACCGAACGGGTAGAAAAAAGGCGGTTCTATAAATACCCAACGAACAATCATCGTTTCTCCAATTTGATTTCTTGGACAGTTTACGTTGTATTTTATCTTTTTATTACATACGAACACAAGATACATTTATAAGTAGATTTTGGGTTACCTGGTGGTCTAGGGGTAAGGTGTCGGACTTCTGTTCTGGGGGTCCGGGGTTTAATCCTCGGTTCCGGCACAGATTTATCCGATTACCAAACCCTTCCTTCACCTCTGACAAAACGTGTATTAATCATAACTTATGAGTGTGGGGAATGCCAGGCCTCCACAGTGGTTCGGATCCCACGTTAAATTGTAGGTCCTCCATTTCATCTCACAATCACCCTACCATTACACATGAGGGGAAGAGCGTATAACCCGAACGGATAATAAGACGCGGTGATAATAATAATAATAATATAAGTAGATTTAATTCTTTTCGATCTAGTTGAAACGATATCGATTTTAACGCAGTGGCAGCATAAAGGCACAAATACGATTATTTGTAGTGCTTATTTAGATAGGTACTTTAATTATCACCATAAACCATTTGAATGACATTAAGTACTAAGAGTGGTATTAAATCGAACAAAATCGGCAAGAAGTTACAATTATATTTTAAATAATAATTATATAACCACTGTGTTAGTTAATTATTTAATATGTTTTTAATTCCTAAAAAAACACTAAAAAATGTATTCATTAGATTCACTGTAATATTTGAATTTTAATCTCGTTTTTTTAAGAATAAAAGCGTTTAGAATAGTTGTTAGACTATAGTTATTCTTCTAAACTTTTTTTTTACTTACATTACAAATTATGCACATCTGTTTATAACAACAATTATAAGGGACGCGTTACTTTTAATTAAAATTATTTAAAAGAAACAGGATTTCACTTATGTACAGCACGACAACACCAAATATCTGAAACATGCAGTTTAATGCAACAAATAACATGCATTTACAATCATGTATGAACTATTTTGTTAAATTTAAATCAATTCATAAATTATTATCCAAGCTTTTTATTTTAAATAACACATTTGATAACATATCAAAACATGCATTAAGTACATGGCATATTATATTATGGTTCAACGTATTACAAACGTGTTAAAATTGTAATGTCATCTAAAAATTTAATATTCATTATGTTGCTCTTTTGTATTTTTATATTATTTACTGTTCTGAAGTTCATAAGTACTTTTTATATGTTATCGTAATATACGTACATAATATCATGTTAAGATATTACACTTTGATATTTAATAATTCATCAAGTATAATACGTTTAGCCTGCAAGGTAGCTGTCTTGCCTTGGCAGATAAGTCCATGGCTGAACAATAGTGAAACTATGTAAATATGGAAGAAAGTAACGTTCTAAAATGTAGTGTATACAGTGAATATCGGTTAGACCAAACCATGGTAGTCCGAAATTCCGTATAATCCAAACATACTTTTCGAAAAACGAGGGGGAAAAAAATCAAGTCAAATGAAATATATAGATTTTACTAACAACCTCAAAGTTAAAATAAAATAGTAAGAAACAGTGATATTTGATAATAAATACTTAATATTTACATTTTGTATTCAACACAATATTATGTTTTCCTGTAACTAAAAATAACTATAGTATATAATTTTATCTTTTAGCACAGCGTCTTACTACCCATTTGGGTTATGCGCTTTAAGTACTAATTACGCTAATGGATGAGGAATTGGGAAGGTTGAATTAGAGGAAATGAACCCACATTTGCGTGGAGGGAGAGTGGAAAACCATCTAGGAAAAACCACCCCCAGTTCACCCGACCGAGATTCGAACCTCGATCTCCTCTTCCTCAGCAGTAGAGCTCAACATGACTAGCGCGTTAACCAACTACGCCACCGAGGCGGCTCAGTATATAATTAAGCTAATTAAAAATTTAAAATTCGTCAAAATACCATATCCCTGTATTCTCCCGCTTAGTTCGAATTTTTCTGTAATCCGAACCAGCTTCGGTCGAGATTAGTTTAGATTAACGAGGTTCTCGTGTATTATGGGGGATGTATTATTACTATTACGTAGATCAGCCGTCAACGAGTCAGATTCGAATAGATTGAAAAAACGAAACTTGGAAATGGGACTCGAACCCGGGTACCTTTGCCTTAGCGCAACAATGTTCTGTCACTTAGCTATCCAGGAATCGTTCCGTGTTCAGTGTCAGTCATTCTTTACACATATTTAAAGACAACCGAGCAGTAGCGGATTTAGGCTTAGGCCCGTGAGGCCCGGGCCTAGGGCGGCAAATTTTGAGGTGTGCCAAAAATTTTAATTGAAATAATTTATATTTTAATTACAAGCAATTTATTATTAATTCTATATTTAATTGTTATGTTAAAAAAATAAATGTTTAATTTATACCTGAATTAAATTTCTTATTATTATTGTTATTATTTTCATTATTTTATACACACACACACATATATGTATATATATGTTTATATATATATATATATATATACTGTTACACAAAAAAAAGGGCGCCATATCGTCTCGGGCCTAGGGCGTCCTCAAACCTAAATCCGCTACTGCAACCGAGTCGTAGGTGGCTGTGATATCGATGATAGCTACACGTACATCACAATCAATGTAATAGTGAAGAAAGAGCCTGTAATTTGGACGAACCCTAGATAGCTCAGTGGTAGAGCGTTGACGTACAAAGCCAGATCCCGGGTTCAATTAACTTTTCCAGTGGTTTTTTTCTTATTCAAATTATTCGAAACTATGTAAGGTAAGGTTGCTACCTTTCAAGGTTAACCAAAGTTTCATTAATTAAATTATTCAAGTAACACAAATTAATTTGATCAGTAATGATAAAACTTAATGACTCAAATCACAAATCCTTTAAAACATCAACCTTATAGAAATACTTAAATAAATTTAAACAAAACATAAAGAGGGAAGGGGATTGAAGATTATATCCTGACTTTCTTAAGAATATATATAACAGCTAGAATAAGCTAATAGCTATAACCTAACGTAATAATACGTGAAGTGACGTTATCTGCGGCTGTAACTTTTGATAGATAGTATAAATAACCATAAAACAACAATAATAATATAGTGAAATGTTATAAATTTTACAGCAAAAAAATTGTTTGTGTTTGCTAAAAGGTTCTCCAAACTTCTTTTCTTATGAAAATCAAGATGTATAACTATAACATGCATTAAATCAGTGGCTTTAAACCGGTTTCCGGTTGCGCACCCCCCATTCTTAAACCATTATTTCAAATACCACGAGAGTTTAATTTAAACAAATACATAATTAGTTATTAAGACCCTTTTTACTCGTTGAGTAACCCAATTGGGTTGCCACATGGTCTAAGGCGTAAATCTTAAATTAGACTAGACTGCTGATGACGAACAGGTCAGGGGTCAAAATCCCTGTCGGGTGTACTGAGGGTGTTTATTCCTAAAGGATTTTCCACTCTCCCTCCACACAAATACGGATAAACACCACTTCTAAATTTAATCATCTTGATCCCTAGCACATTAGATTAACTAGAAGTATGCTTATAATTTGGGCGGGTAGTAAGACCTTGTGCCAAACAAAAATGTCTTGGGTGAATCTTATAAATGTTGAAGTAGGTAAAATCGCCTTCTCTTTGACTTCGACAGTTCAATAACCTTTGCATCTTCGAAATATTTCTAAGGAAGAAGAAAATGTCAGTATATTGAGAGAATATTTGAAATAGCTCACTAAATATTACATATTAAAAAAAGTTTAAAGCAATTACTAAGTAGTATTTTAACATCCTTTATTTTATATTCTTTAAATCCCCATTTTTATCTAGATGTATTATTATTATTATTATTAGCACTGCGTCTTACTACCCGTTCGGGTTATACGCACTTACGCTAATGTGTAATGATAGGGTGATTGNGGGTTATACGCACTTACGCTAATGTGTAATGGTAGGGTGATTGTGAGATGAAATGGAGGACCTACAGTTTAACGTGGAATCCGAACCACGGTGGAGGCCTGGCATTCCCCACATTCACAAGATGTCTTGTCAGAGGTGAAGGAAGGGTTTGGTAATCAGATAAATCTTTGCCGGGACCGAGGATTGAACCCCGGCCGCCAGCATAGAAGTCTGACACCTTACCCCTAGACCACCAGGTCACCTATCTAGATGTAAATAACGAACAGTTATTATATGACAATAGTAAAAACCTTATCTTCGAATTCGTTTAGCATATCTTAAACCTCTCTTTGAATTAGAATTAGTATTAAAAAAAAACCTTCACAACCTCCTATTTATTACCTAATTCAGGAATAAAGTGTGTTATTTTGATTAAAACACTTCAGGTATAAAAAAACCTATAGCGTTTTTATATATCAAGCTACAAAAATAAATAAACTAATTTTACCTCAGTAAATATTTTTTTAAACTTACTCAAGCCAAATTTATTAATAGCTTAGGCATAAAAAGGGATATCACATAAACGAAAACATTGAATCCATGTTTTAATGAAATTACATAAAATACATTAATAACGATAACTAATAAAACACAGGACGTTTATTAAAGAATACAAGTTTTTTTAAAAAAAAAACGTTAAAAATAGGTTTACTTGGAGTAAAAATTAATATTGCCATTATTAAATTAGGTTCTTGGATCCGTAATAAATAGGACACGAATCCTCGTGGGTGCGCGTGTCACAGGTTGAAAACCACTGCATTAGAAGGGAGGTTTTAATAAGAAAAATAACTAATTTATACATTTTATCAATTTATTGATAGAATGTTTTAATTCCAGTTAAAAAAAAAACACATAAAATAAAATGTTTTCACATTGTTCCCCACTTCACTTTGAAGAACACTTTGAAGAACCACTAGAAAATATAATTATGCTGATAGTAGATTTAGTTAACCTATTCAATACAAATATGTTAAAAAATATCTTAAATAATTAAAAACACATAGTAAATATCGTGAGCTGAGTTCGGGGAAAAAAAATGCGTTTCTAATTTTTACTTACTCTCAATGTTGGAATGTCATTGCTGAACTTCACATCGAAACATATTTGAAACAATCACTAAGATTTCTGTGTTTTTATCCAAAAATTAAATCTACTTAGACGTCTCATTAATTTGGACAATTTCAAGTATTGAATAATTTGGTTTGAACCTCTACGTGGATTTGAATAATAGAGCTTTTTTTTAGCACCGCGTTGTACTACCCGTTCTGGCTATGCACTCATGTACTAACAAGATAGTGGCGCCTTAGCCCATGCAGCCACCGAAGTGGATAATAATATAATTAATTAGAATCTCGCGTATTCAAGGTTAATAGAAAGGGGTTTTTCCTCCACCTTGTCTCACTACCCTTACATGTTCTACTCTTACATATAAATTACATTAGTGTTGTAAGGACGAGAGATAAAATGTACCCACGTTTGCGTGAAAGTAGAGTGGGAAAATTCTTCAAATTACAATTTACCGGGGTTTGAACTGGTTACGAACTAAAAGCGCACAGACCGATTTTGTGTACCTGCTCTGAAGTATATGAGAAGCGCATAAGGTAGATCTATCAAAAGCTCACCATTTTCATTGCTTGCTGTCTCTGAGCCTAATATGGTAACACCATTTGATGGTTTGTTCACGAAAGACACATACCTAATTCAATTTGAATTGTATAGTGTTTGAATTCCAGCTAACCCAACCTAATCCTGTAGATTTATTATTTTACTGTAGTTTATTTAATCATTCTAATAGTAAAGGGGTCGTTTACAATACATGTTTGACATACTACCATGTTATATATATATATATTTTTTAGCACAGCGTCTTAAAGGGCGTTTGTACTATACCTTTTTTTGTGCAACTATGCCTACGCCTGCGCATGCCCCAAAAGGTAGTTGTGCGCCTAGCCGCCGGAAGGCGCAAGTGCTCCCCATAATATTTGTAAAGCACGTTACAACACTCCTGCCTCACAGTCGCTTGAGAACGTTTTAAGGTGGTGTCATTGGTTTTTATAGTTGTGTTTTCCGTGAAAATGTTTTTATTTTCCGTGATGAAGTGGGTTGAAGAAAAAACAATTGAATTTACCAATGATTAATTATCAGAGACATTGATTGTTGTGGCGGTTATCACACGCCGACTATAAAAATTGCGTCAAGCGTAAAGATGCGTTTCAGTCACTAAGTGAAGCTTAATACATGAATTATAAGGCTGTGTTGAACAAAATTAAGAACCATTATTCAAACTTTTACCAGGAATATTTGAACATTACGAAGAAAAGTAATACAGGTTGTGTGTGTGTGTGTTGATGAAACTGTGTAGCGTGTTAAACCTGCTATTTAACACGAACAGTAAAAAATACCATGAATATAATTAACACGATGAATACAAGAGCTAATACATTCTAATAATGTTTGGCAAATATTAACTCACGGTGGATCTATGTTGCCTGGAAAAGTCTAAGCACCAAGAAAAATGGTCGGGACTATTCCGGGTCCATCAGCTAAACGACATCTTACTCACAGGCCCTGCTAAAAAAAATGGCAAATATGTTTTTCTCTGGGCTCAGCACCATCTACGAGCGCTAGTGGTCACTCAGCGCAATTTCGCAACTTAATCCCCTTTCCCCCCTCGGGTGTCTTGATGCAAACCTTTCTCGAGTTAGTCAGTTCTGTTTGTATATAACCGGCATTCCTCGCTTCACATATTGTATTCTATTTTATCAATTCGACGGACATCGAACGTTAATCTACATCGACGAAACAAGTTACTGGTTACCACGATGTGTGAGGCGTTGGTCTCTCCTCTTCTTCGCAGATGAAGCCTCGTCAGAGACTATGAGTATTTGGAAGTTAGAGTCGGCGTTGGCGTTTAGGTATTCATTTGTTATGCCCCTATGGCATAGTTTTTTTGTTAGTCAGGGAATCAGACTAATTTTCTACGCCCTTAAGGCATAATGGTAGTCCTAACGTTCTTTTTCTATGTCTATATGACTTAGTTTATGTGTCAGTATATCTGACTTGTTTTCCTGTGCTCATAAGGCGTAGTTTGGATTGTTAGACCATATGACATATTTTATGTGTCAGAATATAGTACTTGTTTTCCTATGCCCATAAGGCATAGTTTAGAATCATGAGCTTTATGCTCTATGTATCTTGGTCCATACGACATGATTCAGTATGTCAGTGCTTCCGACTTCTTTTACTAAAGTCCTTAAGACATTGCTTTATATAGCTACTGGGAATATTCTTCACGCCCTAAACTGTGTGGTCTTGTTTAGGATCACTTAATGAGAGCAATCAGGTTATCTATCACTTTGTTCAATGATCTAATTTGGTCAATGACAGAGAACAATCACTATTATTTCTTTTTAGTGTATCTATTTACGGTGCGCAACCTGTGGGAGCACTACTTGTGCGTATTAGTGGCCCACGGGGATAGTGTTTTGTCTCCAGCCTCTTCAGGCACCGTTTATATTGAGTAAAACTAATATTGTTGGTACTAGTTGTTGTGTGCCCAAGTTAGGGTGGAAGTATAACTATACTATTGAATGTCTAGGCAGTACTTTCTTAGGTGTTCGTCCGGCCCGACGTGCGATGGTCGGGCGCGCTTTGGGCCCGCTTACGTTTAATATAAACGAGCACTAGACTGTCTTTGCCACCTTCCGGTACTGACAGATCTCTAAAAGTCCGGTCGGGGTGCCTCCACGAGGCGGCCTCTGGGCAATGTAACGGATGGGGTCCGGCTTAACTAAGACCCCGACAAGGTCATCTATGTGTGAGAAGGGGGATACTCCCTAAGTGGTCGGTAGTGCGTACCCGTTTAGCGGGGATAGCTGGTCAGGTCACCTCCTCGAGGTCCCAGCTGGGTAACTCCGGGCAGTTTGGTCTTGGAAAGGCTGGGGCGGCAGCAAATAAGGCGTGTGAGACTGAGAGAACTGATATTTTTAAGAACGAAAATTGAGGAGACAGCTATTCAGACGCTGAGCTCCTGACTTCTCCCCCCTCCATCCGGTTCCAGTGGAAGGTTTTTTTCCTCTCCAAGTAATACAAGGCAGGCTGGAATGGAAGGGCTGGTACTGTTTTTGTTTCGTGTGCCCGAGTACCCGGAATGGCACCAATGGACATCTGTCCATCTCCGGCGAAAAGGTGCCGGTCCCTATGGGAATCAGTGGTAGCACTGTTAGGGGCCTTCGAGCCTAGGTACAGTGTAGCTTGAAAGTCCTTCCGGGGGTCTCTTCGGAGATATAGTGGATTACAATGTCCAGGCAGAACGAATTAAGAATTGAACGGCCATATTAATTTAACCACATAGATGCCTGATAAATCACCATTTAATATTTGTAATATGCTAGTTCTTCTGCTAGGAGATTATTCTCAGGTTTACGTAACTCTCAATGGAGTTAACTTAAGCTAGCTAGCTTATATAACTTCCTTCATAGTAACTCTATAAAATTAGGACTTAATACCCCTGGTTTTCGTTTACTATAATTTCACTATTATTCATGAATATACCTTTCAGGGTTTGTCTGGGATTATCTAGGCTGGATTGTCTTTATGTATTGTTGCCTAACCTTATATTATTATTTGTTGCCTATCTTTGACTGCCGCTGTGTTGAGGCAGACGCTCCTCCTCAGGAGAATGAGCGTTGATCCTTATTTCTAGAGTTACTAAACTAAACTATATGTTCAATCTTACTTCTGTTAGTTCCTTGTCATCAAAGAAATTATTTATATTCCTGCCTATCGGAAAGAATACGTTCATGGAAACTGAATAAACTTGTCTTAAATAACTATGGACCTGTTTGATCTAATGTAATTCTATTTCGCTTGTTTACATTTAAATAAACCGATATGTTAAACTAATATATTTCTCTAATGCCTCATTCTTCCCGAACGCTCATTTAATTATTGTTTGTACGAACTCGTCACTTCTTCTATTACATGGGAGAAGCGATGATTCAACTGTTACTTAATCGCGGTTTGCATACAAACATCCGTTGTTTACAATCGGAAGAGAAGGAGAGAAAGAGGAAAGGATACATCTCTAAACACAATGACGCATGGAAAGAGACGCAAAAGTGAAAACAGGTCGAGTTGCATGAGGCGAGACGCAAGAGGCAGGTTGAAAGACGCACCTAAAGAGGCATGCCTCTGCGCATTTATTGTTGCATGAAATAAGGTATAAGTCTAAATGCACCCTAACTACCTGTTCGGGTTATACGCCTATATACTAATTAAACTAATATGTTAGGGATTAGGAAGGTTTAATTTAAAGGAATTGCACCCATATTTGTGTGTAGGGAGGGTGGAAAACCAACCTCAGTGCCCTCGACCAGGACAGAACACCAGTCTCCCCGTATTCGGGAATCCAATCCAACACGAGAGTAGTGCCTTAGACTATGCAGCCACCGAAGTGGGTGCCACATTGTAAAGTTGTTTTTTTCCCTGCGCACTTTTTTTAAACAAGGTCTAGGTGAGATTTTGATGTACCGTTTATTCCTCTTGAGCGCTTTAGACGTTCTATGATACGAACCCCGACCTCTTCTGTCTTGTGTAACCTAGTTTATCGCGAGAGTGATCTCTCTAGTCCATTTGACCACTTAACCGGGAAGAGTTTTGCTGCTTTCCGAATAAAATTGGGTCTTGAGTTGAATTATCCAGCGTGCTCGTAAAAGACACGTCTTGTTGTGGTGATACGAAATGTTACAGAATGACACTTTGAGCGATTCTGCCGACTTTTGTTGACTTTCCAATTGGGTCCTCTCTGGCGATGCTAATATTGTCTTACAACATTAAAGTAAGTGTTGTCTAAATTCTTTCATAGTTAGCTTATCAAGTGTTTGAATCCTTAAAGGTTTTTAAATAAATACTTTGTGTTTAAAATTTCCATAACAATAATTATTATTGGTTGGAAACATTTTACGGTCGTTCGGAGGGAAAAACTTTAGAGCGAGAACGTCTTATCTCACGATAATTTCTTGTATAACTAATAAGAGCTATAGTATTATAATAAGACCAATATATTTATGTACAATTATAGGGGTTATTCTGCAGCAAATAAATAAAAAATCGTGTATTTATTAAATTTGTGTTAAAAAAAAGTCTAAAAATATTTTAACTTTAGTTGGTCAAAAATTAGGATCTATAAGAATACTCTGACACATTCAATTAATCGAATTAATAGCCACTTTGGTGGCCGCATTGTCTAAGGTGTCACTATCGGGATAGACTATACTGCCTATGACTGAAATATCAGGGTTCAAAGCCCTGTTGGGTTACTGAGGGTGGTTTTATAAACGGTTTTACACTCTACCTCCATGCAAATGCGAATACACTTAATTAAAATTCAAACTTTCTCACCCTTGTTATATTAATTATGTTTATAACCCAAACGCGTAGTAGAACGTGGTGCTAAAAAAAAGAGAGTTAGTTAAATAATAATTTATTTAGGCTACAGTTTTAATATTCTAGCCCATTAATTAGTATATTACTGATGTTAAAAAAGAACCTATCTCAACAGAACCTGATACATTACAAATAGTGAATTACGAATCACTTAAAATTTATACTTTACCACCCCATTGATATTAAAATTAATTCCTAAACGGGATTCGAAACAGGGTGTTCCCTAGTTGATTGGCTGACGCCTCAAGTAAATTTCTTACACAATTCTCCAGAGAACGTCCTAGTTATTTAATTGAAATACGCATTTTTAAAGGGTTGAATTCATGCCTACAGGTAAACAGGGGAATTGCATTTCCAGAAATTTGAAGAATTGGGAAGGGGGAGTTAGGAAAGAGTTGAAGATGGGTTGGGAGAAGGGATTAGAGAGGATATCGGAGGGGTAAAGGAAGAGGGGATTGGAGGGGGAACTGAAGGGGTATTTGAGGTTGATTGGTGAAGGAATAAGATACGGAAATGAAGAGGGTATTGTAAATGGGATTTGAGGGTATATTAGATAAGGATTGGAGGGGAATTGGAGGGAGAGGTTTGTAGATAGAACTGATGAGGGGATTGTAGGTAGAATTGATGGTGAATTAGAGGGGGAATTGGAAAGAGATTGGAGGAGGAATTGGAAGGAGATTGAAAAGAGGATCAGAGAGGAGATTAAATAAGATATTGGAGATGCAAATTAAGGGTGGATGGGAGAAGGGATTGGAGGGTGGATTAGAGGGTGGATTAGAGGAGTATTAGAGGAGGGATTGGAAGGAGATTGAAAAGAGGATCAGAGAAGAGATTGAAGAGGGTATTGGAGATGGGAATTGAGAGGGGGGATTGGAGGGGGGATTGTAAAACGATAAGTAAGAATGGGGTGGAGTTTGTTTTGAATGATAAGGTTCACAGATATGTCAATACGTATACAAGATTTTTATGCATCACACTGAAAGAATACACACTAACTTACCTGGTAACGAAAATCACGTTCACTTGCCTGTTTCGCCTTCCGCTATAAGATGATTTTAGGGAAAGAAAGACCGTCAAAGTTAGGAGGATGCTTACAATAAGGTAATTGATTGTTCTTTAATAAGGAAAAAAAAGTATTGGCTGGATCAGGGTGTACGTTTCTCAAGAATGATCCTATTGTTCAATTTGATTCATAACATTTGGATGAAAAGGTAACAGTTTTTTTTAAATTAACGAATCGGGGACATTTTATGAATTAAATTGTACAAATATTACATCAGTAAATAATATATCATAGCAACAATTATAAACAAG
Organism: Timema douglasi; assembly: GCA_901482245.1. NCBI lineage: Eukaryota > Metazoa > Arthropoda > Insecta > Phasmatodea > Timematidae > Timema > Timema douglasi. The sequence continues at coordinate 63,573 of CABEEJ010000301.1, read as the reverse complement.
GGATACATTTTAATTACATTTAACATAGTTTAAAAGTGACACCTAGACACGAAAATTAAAACCTGGTCTTTAAGCAGTACACCCGACCGGGATTCGAACCCCAATCTCCTAGTCACTGGTAATACAGTCTAACACGAGATGGATACATTAGATCATGCGATAGCCGAAGAAGGTTATAAATTATTGTTGATATTTCTTAAAATTATGGCTACTAAAATAAATATAATTTTAATAATGTTCATATTTGATATGGTAAGGAGTAATAAATGACAAAATTATACATTCTTTATTTTTTCCCCCTTTTCCTTATTTGAAATTAGCTTAGTCTTCTATGCCGACATGTTTCGTTGTTATAGATAGATGTTACACCATCTTCAGGTCTTATTTTTGAAACATAAGATATTCTGTTAAATACATATTATAAAAACGTTTGTGAATATTTTGAGTTCTTATATTTTTACAAAATTTCTTATAATATGTATTTAACAGAATTTCATTTTTATCTTAAATAAGACCTGAAGATGATGTAACATTAATAAGATTAAAACATGTCATGGAAAGACTAAACTATTATCAAATAAGGAGAAGGGAATAAAAATAAATAAAATCTAATTTTATCATAAATAATGTATTTTTTTACTAGACAAAATTATTAATAAAGATGTAATTAAATATAATTCAATTAAATAAATATACTAAGGGGGCATGACACGTACTGTATATCCGTTTATCCTTTAATATATTCTTAGAATAAAAAAAAAAGGGGGTATTATGGGTGTTAAGGGGCTCACGTAGAAACGAAGTGGAGGTGAGACAGTTACTAGGTGAGTCCAAAAACTCACCCTTATAGTGCGCATGTGCTCTTTCTTGGCTGCTTTAGATCTCCCGCATAGTTTCCGGTTCACCCACTGTATAAAGTACCAAGCGCTCTTAGGGGTGGGGATGATGTTGAAAGGTGGGGGGACGGTACCCCCTTCTTCGAAATAGCTGATCCAAAGTTTACTTCGAGCAAACTTCCACTCCACGTCAGCTCTTTCCTGTTACCAACAAAAACCAAACAAACTTGTCATCAAAACAATCTCAGACTAGGACCGCCGGAACTAGAGTCCCATTTTCATAGGAAAGGTCTAAATATAGATTTTTTTTCGGTCAACATTAAGTAGATTTTACTGTTTTTTCTAATTATTTACCTTAACTCTAGATGGGACTGCATCAAAAGCTTCGTTATACCGGCTATTTGACGTATGGATAAGTGAAAATAAATCTAGTACTTTTCTAGCCGTCAGGCCCTTTCTATGAAAATTAGACTGTAGGTGTGTTAGGGTATAATTTACACCCAACAGAGAGATATTGGTTCAATTCCTAGACAAATTTATGCACACGAATAGCTGATGTATCAATTTAAAATTCTTTCTTTCAGTTTGTAATGTTCTTTTATAATGATAGATCAAAGCTATAATTTTATTTTTTTATAAAACTAGAAATTGTCTAAGACTCTTTGAGGTGCCAACTTGACAATTTGTCATCACAGCTCAAAGTTAGGACTAGACGTGTGTAGTTTACAAGTGTCCAACATGCGAAAAAATATATTAATACAGTAAATTACATTTATATTTAATTATTTGTTTAGTTTCAATATTTTAAAAATCAATAAGAAAATAGTTACATAATAAGTTTATGCTTAGAGATTTGTTTTAGGGATTTGAATATCATAATTATATAAAGTTTCTCGAATATTGATAGATAGACCGATGTTCTACTAATAAAACATGAATTATAATATAGAAATACAGTATTATAGAAAGTTATGTTGATGACTATAATGTCTCAAACATACGCCTATTTAATCCAATAAATAATGCTAAAACATTTTGATTGCTAGACCAAAATATAATATCTAATAGTTAATAAAACATCCAAAACAAATTTGTATTTAAATAAATATTTCATCACCGCGTATTACTACCCGTTCGGGTTATAAGCTTATGTACTGGTTACGCTAATAGTTTTAGAGTTGTGAATGTTATATTTATAGGAAGTGTATCCTTATTCGTGTGGAGGGAGAGTGTAAAACACTTTTGGAAAAAAACACCCTCAATACACCCGACCGAGATTCGAACCTTGATCTCTCCATCATCAGCAGTTTATTCTACTGCGAGAGTAACGCTTAGGCTATGCGGCCACCGAAGCGGGTTCTTCAATAATTGAACGAAATTTAAGTGGTTTTATTTGATAATTATTAATCAAGATCCACACCTCACTGCAAACAAGTAACGGTCCAGTTTATAATTAAAATTAAACACGATACCAAAAACACACATCGTTAAAATCACAAGCCAGCTGCACAATTTACATAAAAATACACGTGTTACTCAGAAAACAAGCGATTATTACTTTTATCAAACAATTATAATAATATAACACGTAAGCATTTGCTATTTATATATATATATATAGCTAAGTTTACAATTACTAGGATATAAATTAAGTATTTACCCGAGAAAGCGCATGCACATAAAGTTAACAGAAACACTTAATTTAATAAAATAGCTTAAAAAATTTGATCATAACATCAAAATTATTCCGAGTACACATTCCATGATGTTACTGTTAAATTGAATTTGATTAAACTGTCAAGGTTAGGTGAAAAGCTTGAGGATTTCTTGAGCTTCCCTCGGAAAGGTATTCCCTCTATTAGGGCACGCACCCTAAAGTGGGGCCCCGCCATATTTTCAGCGCGGACAAGACGACAAAAAGCCCAGACCAGGACGCCAGAACGTCCATACATTTTTTTTAACATCACGTCATACTAAACGTTCGGTCTATAAGCCTATGAACTTAATACTCTAGTGTGCTATGGATGAGGAGGGTTGAACTTAAAGGAAGTGTACCCACATTTACGTGAAAAGAGATAGTGTGAAATCTATCTAGGGAAAATAATCCTGAGTACACCCGACCGAGGTTCGAACCTCTATCTCCCCGTCATCGGCAGTCTAGTCTACTGTGAGAGTATCGCCTTAAATCATGCGGCCACCGAAGCGGCTTATTTAACGTATCCACGCATCAAGTTATGTGATATGCAGCTGTTTCGATAAATATTATATTATTATTATTATTATTAGCACCGCGTCTTACTACCCGTTCGGGTTATACGCACTTACGCTAATGTGTAATGGTAGGGTGATTGTGAGATGAAATGGAGGACCTACAGTTTAACGTGGAATCTGAACCACGGTGGAGGCCTGGCATTCCCCACATTCACAAGATGTCTTGTCAGAGGTGAAGGAAGGGTTTGGTAATCAGATAAATCTGTGCCGGGACCGAGGATTGAACCCCGGCCGCCAGCATAGAAGTCTGACACCTTACCCCTAGACCGCCAGGTCACCAACACTAGTAAAATATTAAAAAAAATTGGCTTGAGTTTTTTTAAAATAAGCTTTTATTTGAAAATTTGACTGTACCAAGGGTGCCGCTAAATAAACGAAATTAATCAAAAGATCAAGCAAGCTCTGGAGGAGAGTTGTTGAAACGTTGAATTAGACTGTTAAGTCTTTCATATCCGGTAGTGTTGGTAAAAGCGTATGGAGATGATTAAAAAAAACTGTTATAAACTCTAATGTAAGGACATACTTGCGATAGGGCAATCCATGTTCAAGTGGGAACATCCATGCTAACGTTCGTTTTGAACGCGTCAGGCAAGACCACACGTAGGACGTTCATCAGCGACTCCAAAAAAAAAGAAGTTGGAATGACTTACAGAACTTACGGAAATTAGCTGATAGGAGTGGTTCATCATTGCTATCAGTAAGTTGAGAAGGACCACTATGTTGATAACGGAGTAAGTGCCAAACATTAACATCCCCCAGAAGCGGGTGAAACTTTTAATACCGGCCAATTCAAAGTTGTCCAAATCAATTAGGCCGAAAACTGCCCAGAACAGAGTTTGCGTTGTTTCGAACAAGCTGTAAAAAATAAAATTCGTTAAATAATGTGATCAGTTAGGTCGGTATGATAGTAATAAATATATGTAATACTAAGAATTGGGTCAAATCCCGATTTTCAAATACAAATCAGTATCTTGGAGAAAATTATGAACATAAGAGGAAAGAAAAATAGAATGGAAAGATATTACATACAAATAGTAACTAAATGTTAACATTCTTTCTTATAAATATTTATTTTTACATTCATTCATTCATTCATTCATTCATTAAGGTGAGGCCGAAGGGAGCACAAATATTTATAGAAATGAATTTTTTTGGCCAAAATGAATCAAATATTTCTCCAGTAGCAATATAGAGTTTAGTTTTCTGCACACGTTATTATCAATAGATCTTTAATATCTGTCAGGGTGTCCTGGAATTTTTTCAATACTTTTTCTCTTTTTTAAAAAGTTTTGACCAAATTCCAGGACACCCTTGACAGATATCCAAGATCTGTTGATATTAGCATATGCAAAAAACTAAACTCTATATTGCTACTGTAGAAATATTTGATTTATTTGGGCAAATAAACTGTAATGCTATAAAAACTGTAAAATTACTCGCGATCCCTTCTGCCGCACCTTAAGTGTTAAATTACTGGCCTGGGTTCTGGTTGTTAATTTAATCCTATAATTATAATTGTTTTTGAAGCACCAATAAGCAGTATTAGATTTCTAAAACAAAGTTCACTTTAGAAAATTTATATAAATAAATAATATTTGTTCAAGGATTTGACTCCAGAATAACAAATTTCCCCCCAATCTAGAATATCTTTAAGGATGCAAAGGATTCAAGGATTCCAAGGGTCACATCCCTAAATCAATATTTTATGTATATATATTTAGTTATATATATCACCGCATTTTACTAACGTTTTGACTATACGACTATGTACTAATTATAATTATGTATTAGGGATTAGGAAGGTTGAATTTATATTAAGTGTGCCCACATTTACGTAGAGGAAAAATGGAAGACCATTTAGGAAAAACCACCCTCAATACACCCGTTTGGGATCGAACCCCGATCTCCCCATCTTCGGAATTCTAGTCCATTGTTAGAGAAGTGGCTTAGACCATGCGGCCACCGGAGCAGGTGTATTATATATATATATATATATATAAATAAATAAATAAATAAATCTGTTTTAAAAGAGTATACCTATTTTTGATATAATTTAGTTTTGAAGAATATCTATTTTCTATTTTAAATTACATGTTGATTTTCAAATATTACTGTTTTCTGATATTGTTTTTCATGGCATAATTATTTAAACATATTGCAATGAACTACATCCAAAACGTGTGTATGAAAGGACAACCGCCAACATGAACACTTACTTTGCAAACCTTCTCCAAACAGTGCACGCGTCAGGGTCACTTGGGTTTTTAGGATCAAAAGTTGTGGTAGCGTTTGGACAACGCTGCTTCTCCATGTCAGCGTAGTACCAGAGCAACTGGTTTAAACCTAACAAAGAAATATTGTCAAATAAAATATTAATCAATTACACAGCTCATTCTAGTATAGTGACAAGATAATCCGACATCTTAGATGAATAGGCAGTGTGTATTGTTACTGAACTAAAGGTTTCGGGTTCGATTTTCTGTATGATAGGAAATTTAACATTGGTGAATTGGTTTTGCACTTTCACAGGGATTAATTAACGGCTGGGGGGTTGGATGTTGTGTATATTATAGATTTAATATAATTTATAAGTCGTGTCCTGATAAGATCAGTAAGCTAGGTTCAGAAAGTGCACGCTAAATACCTAAATTATGAGTATCTTCTTAAATCAACAACGCAAAGGTTGTTTTGATGTGAGATATAATCATCTGGAGCCGGGCACGCACTCAGCCTTTAAGCTGGTTAGTGCTGCCTGCACCATCTGGTATAAATCCCATGTAATAGGGGAGTTAAGGAAATGTGGTGGTTCTCCGTTACCTACCATACTGAATTTCTATGAGCGAGCGAGAAAGAGCCTATCAACTTTTCTGGGAAACGTATTTCACAAACCTTTCAAGGTTATTTTACATGCCATAATATACATGGTATCGGCGGCTTCACTTCCCCCCCGAAGGAAGTTGTGCTACGGATTTTTATCACTCATGAATGGCAAAACATATTATTGGTCAAAATAAATAAAATATTGTTCCAGTACAAACATATGGTTTAATTTTCTTGACCTGGTGATGTCAACAGCTGTTGAATATATGTTGGAGGGTGCTTTGAAATTTAATGACAACTTTTTTTTCTTAATTTAAAAAGTTTCTCATCTAATGTTGCTTATGAGAGATATTCAACAAATGTTTATATCCCGATATGAATAAACTTGAAACTCTTATGTTTCTACTAGAGAAATATTTTGTTTATTTTTTTAAAAAAAGAGCAAAACCACTCGTCTTTTTTGGCGTCCCGTTCCACCCCACCTCAACTTACCACAAGAGAAAGCGAAGAGGACCAGCACGTAAAGGAAGAAGAACTTCATGATGTCCATGACCATACGGCTGAGAGAGACTTGAAGTGGGCCAAGGTATGGATTCACAGAGAATATATACACCAACTTCAAAGAGCTGAAACACACCAATTAGTCAAAAGATCAACTCTCTTGTCCCTTGGCGGTGAGTCAAGACGTGATCCCACACGTGTGTGTGTTTTTTAGTGATGGGTCTGATCCAAATCGACATTATATTTATGTGTCTAGAAACTTGAAAATAAATTTCAATTTTAAACCAGCTAGTCCAAATATTATTAATTTTATATGAAATACCCTGAATATCAAGTACGAATCTTAATTTGACTTACTATCCCCGAAACTTAAATCCAAATCTTAATTTATTGGTGTCTTAATTTTACCCGCGAGCTCCGAAACCGAATCTTAATTTGACATAAGAGCGCTGAATCTCGATTTTACCTGCGAGCCCCCTAATATCGATTCATAATTTTAATTTTACCTGCAGAACTTAAATATGAACCTTAGAAAACATTTCCTTTAAATTTACTTTCTTAGCTACAAAGGTGACTAGATTACTCGGGTAATAATTAGTGAAAAACATATTAATCTATAATATATCCTAATATATCCGCTTCTAACTGCCCTTTTGAATTATTGGTATATATATATATATATATATATATAGTTACACTTCGTCGTACTTTTGCGTGGAGGGAGAGTGGAAAACAATTTTTAAACAACCACCCTCAGTTCACCCGACCGAGATTCGAACATCAATATACCAGTCATCGGCAGTCTCTAGTCAGATACAAGAGACGCACCCTAGACCATGCGGCCACCGCATCTGGTTTTATATATATTAATTACACTAAAAACATTAGGATAAGTAAGGTAGAGTTAGTAAGGAAATATACCCACATTTACGTGGAGAGAGAAAGAGGGAGAGAGGGAGAGAGAGAGAAAGAGTGAAAAGCCATTTATAAGAGGAAAAAAATCCTCAGTAGACAGACCTACAGCCAACTGAGGCTCAAGCCCCAATATCCCCATCGTTGGCAGTTAAGTTTATTGCGAGTGTGACACCTTAAAACATTCGACCACCGATGTGTGTCACATCATATTCATATCTATGATATGTAATTACGTTTCAACACTAAAATGAATATAATATCAGATTGTTTGTCAGAGTATTGAGTTAGTCATGAGCACCCTCATACCTGAAGATGTTGGCCGCCGAGAAGAGACCCTCGGCTATCAGCATGGGGTCCCAAGTATCCCATTCCTCACGGGGAAGATCCGAGGGGGTAGTTTTGGTCGCCATTTCTTTCTGGACCTGAGAAAAATGATACAGAATATGGTACGACACAATCGTATACACTCTCTCGGTTAGTCTATTATTGTGTGTGACAACATTAAAAAAAAAAGCTATCGGTAAACTGCCTCTTGATAAGTTTTATATATAAAAAAAAGGAACAGTATTTTGATGATCATAATTATGAATACTGCAGGTATACATTTTGAACACAATTGAAGGGTAAAATGGAGAAAGGATAAAGCCCAGTTTTATCTTAAAGTGAATCAGTTTTGTAATTTGTTAGTCAATCCAGATAGTTTCCTAATTTACTTTAGATTATGGTTGTCGGTGACCTGGCGGTCTAGGGGTAAGGTGTCAGACTTCTGTGCTGGCGGCCGGGGTTCAATCCTCGGTCCCGGCACAGATTTATCTGATTACCAAACCCTTCCTTCACCTCTGACAAGACATCTTGTGAATGTGGGGAATGCCAGGCCTCCACCGTGGTTCGGATTCCACGTTAAACTGTAGGTCCTCCATTTCATCTCACAATCACCCTACCATTACACATTAGCGTAAGTGCGTATAACCCGAACGGGTAATAAGACGCGGTGATGATGATGATAATAATAATAATAATAATAATAATATATTATGATTAAAAGAGGTCTTTGTCATATTTAAATTAATTTTAAAATGTGCTTGGGTCCTTATAGGGTTTGTGATATGTTATAGAATTAGTTGTCCTTGAAAACATGTGTTATGTGACATCCCCCTTTTCCCCAGTACCCTGCGTTGAAATAGGTACTTTAAAAAAAGTTAATTTTAAAAAAAAATCAGTCAACAGTAAACAACCAAAACAAACTTATGTATCATGTAAAACATCCCCTAGATACCTATTTTGAATAAAAACTAAATAAATATTTTTGAAAAATTTTATATTTAAAAAAATCAATAATAATAAAACTACCTTTAATTTGAGACCTAGAAACAAAATAAAAAATATCCCAATGTGTGACCATATAACATCTAAATATTCCGCTTCCACCAAATCCATCAAATCATTTCGGTTGTAGCCCTAGGGACAGACAGACACACAGACCCATTTTATGGCGCTCAGGGGGATGAAAAATTAAGATCCATCGTAGCTTCAAAGAAAAAAGTTTTCATGATTACAGTATTTTCTCTTTATAAGAAGGTAAAAATAAAATGACCCTATCTAAGGGGGAAATATAAAAAGTTTATAGAGGAAAAACAGATGCAATAAGTAATAATAAAAGTGTAAGCATACAATGGACAACTTTTGTGTGTTTCTTGGCGGGATCTTTTTTAGGGTACTTAGTACGTTATTGGTTCAAAAAATGATATGATAATGGGGAGTAAATGAGGTTACATAATGATGAGTCACATACTCTGTATTAATCACAATACATTGTTCGGATGATCAAATGTCTTAGATTAAGGTGGCCAGGATATGCAGTGCAATTGGAAGAATCTAAGAGGCTTGTTCAGGGTGCTGATTAGCAAACATAATGGGAAGAGACGATTAGGAAGACCTAGATGCAGATGTCAAGGTAACATTAGAATGTACATTAAAGAGATAGATGTAATAAGAATGACTGGATAGAACTAGCTCAAGAAAGAGATGGACTGGATAGAACTAGCTCAAGATAGGGATAGTGTGTAGTGAGGTGGACTGGATAAAACTATCTCGATATAGGGATCGGGTGTAATGAGATGGACTCGATAGAACTATCTCAATATAGGGATAGGTGTCCTACTTTTATAAGTACTGCGATTAACTTGCGAGTTCCTGATGCCATAAAGTTTGGAGTAAGGAAGTAAACCTACAGAATCCAAATAACTGGACAATGATGAAAGCGGTAGCATGTCGATAATGTGTCATATCTGCAAAGAAAGCACTTTAAGTTTAGGGACAATATTGAAAGCGTCGTAAGTTCGAAGTGTATGTCTGAAATATATTTATAGTATAGTATGATTTATGTGGGAAGGTCAGTTTTTAAAATTACAATCATCCATTTTGGCTCTCAACTTTGATGACATTTTAATTTACTTTTACTTTACAATTATGTTATAGGTGTTGATATTAAGGTGTGGATGTAAGGAACGTGAAAAAAGTTCAGTGTTTTGAAATATTTATAAAACACCATTTTTTTGGTCAAAATAAATAAAATATTTCTCCAATAGAAACACAAAATTTTATTTTCTTCACATGGTAATATCAACAGTTGTTGAATATCTGTTAAGAGCGTAGTGGCATTAGATGACAAACTTTTTAAATGAAAATAAAAAGTTGTCATTAAATTATAGACACTCTGGTAAGATATTAAACAATTTTTGATATCACTAAGTGAAGGAAATTAAATTATTATGCTTCAACTGGAGAAGTATTTGATATATTTTGACCACAAAAAGTTATTATATAAAAACTGCAAAAACCACTTCACTTTTCTAGCGTCCTTTACACCCCCACCTTAATCAATAGAACCTTACAGACTCGCATGACTTGACCTTTGAATAGATCGAACTTTTTCAAGTAACTTTTGTAGCCGCTAGATATCGTTTCATTCTACCAAAATCCCACTGATGTTTCTTGATCCTACTCACTTGGTAATAGGCCACCACCCTTAACGCTACAGTGGCGACGTACAGCGAGTTGGTGACGAAGTCGATCACGTTCCACATGTCGTTGGCGTACTCCTCCAGACCGATGTCCCACAACTGTTTCACCTCGCTCCAGATCAGTCCTAACAAACAAAGGAAGTGTGAATAGGTGGCGGGGAGAGATGGTTTCGTATGAATCACTCTTATATATATGGTGTTAGCCCGCAAGTGAGATATATAGACCGATTGGCCGACATGATAGTAGCTATGATAGTGCCAACATATGTGGATAAAGGGTGTCATGTGGTCAGAACAATGACCCTCAGTTTTTCTAAACCGGATATACTACTTAATTATTCAAGTCCTCACAAGGATGAGTTTGACCCTGTTTTAAGACCCACAGCTTCAGATACATTTTGGAAGCACCGGGAATCGAATCCCGATACCTCTAGATCTGTAACCAGGAAATCTGTTCACTAGACCATAAACATAAACCAAATAAATGGTACACAATTGTACATACTTTCTGATGTCAGAAAAAGAAAACCCTATTTAATAATCAACAATTTCTACTTTATATCAGAATGTAATATAGCAATATATGCACAATTTATTATGTTTAAAATATTAATAACTTTTCCAAAATGTCATAGAATATATTTTTTTAAGCAAACATTATAATTATGGAATAAATAGCCAAGCTATTATATTATTTATTCACGGCTATGGCCGCATCTAAACATCATATTCAATTGTCATTGTACAATAATTGTATTATTGGCAGCAGGTGGCTCCCCGAGTCGAAGGTGGCTGCGTTATCTGTTAGCTCGTGATCATGAGTGAAGAATGTCCCTGGGCACGAGACGACTAATGGATAGCTCGGTGGTTAGATAAGTACCTATTAAGCCAAAGATCCCGGGTTAGATTCCCGTGTCCAGGCGTCATTTTTAAATTTAAAGAATATAAGACACTATATTGTTTAATATTTTAAAAAGGTTGTTCATGGGGGTTAGACCTCCCCTTGGGGTGGGGGGATAATATATACGTAAACAACCCATTATTTTCTAAAGGTATTTAAACATGATCTTTCTACGCCCTCGATGACCATTTATTGGCAGAAGTTTGACAGTTCCTGGATGTCTCGGATTGCACCTACCGCAGACCCAGGCGAGGATGAACCACTCGATGATGGACGGGGCAGCTCCTCTCTTGGTGGTCACGTCCAGAGGTTGAGCCACAAAGGAATGCTTCGGGTCGCCGCTTCCGAACCAGTCGAAGATCACAGTTTCGATTCTTTGAGAAGCCAGGATGAGCAGAACTGGAATCAAATGGGAAATGATAAAAAATTATTTAATTTGGTACGTTTAATCTTAGCGTGAACTGTCAGTCAAGCTCATAAATAATTGTTTATTTTCCACAACAATTCACTGAAAAATACATTTAATTTTAGAACTATCCGTTAGGACTGTACGCACATGTAGTATTTGAGCTAATATACAGGATGGTGCAGAAACAATTATATGATCTATGCTGAGTAAAGTAATGGTCAACGTGTTTAGGTTTGATTGACGTCCAGTGGAGCTCATCTGAGTGACAGTATCTTAAAAAGTGAACAAGTTTAGTATGTAGTTTGCTTTTATTTAGCTAGTGAATATTTACTTTTCAATTAAAGTGTTAATTTTAAAGTTACTAATTGTCAAATTGTTTCATCCCTACCCTATATTAGGGATGAAGCAGATTGCATGTAGCGTGGTGTACCCACATTAGTAGAGTGAGAGAGTGTAAAACTATTTAGAGAAAAAAAAATACATAGCCGCTACCAAGATTTAAACCCAAATATTAACGTAATTGGCATTCGAATATATTGTGAGAATGACGCCTTAAGAGAAACGTTTTTCAAACAGTATGCCGCCAAAGGTAGGCAAGTGTGTCATGGCAGTTTGAGAAAATATATAAAAAAATAAGCGAGACAAAATTTTAAGGAATAAAAATAAATATTTTTAAACACATCATTAACATTATTTTTAAATGACACAATTATTAGAATTTTATTTATTGAGCTTTTAAATAGGTTCTTAATATTAGTTATTTTAATAATAGGTTCTCTTCTTATAAAAGAGTACAGCCGCACCTTTACTATTTTAGTGCCTTGTTCAGTATACCGTGATTTTAAAAAGGTTAAAAATCGCTGCCTTTATAACAGTAGACCACCGAAGTGGGCCCATTAAATATATATATGTAAGGTAGTAAAATGGGGTTATATATATTTATCACCCCATTTTAAAACCTTTTCACGTTATACGCATACTATGTACCTATTACAATAATGAGCTAGCCAGTGGCGGCTCGTTTATAAGTACTGCGGAACTGCAGCAACCCCTATTTCCACTTTATATTTTCGATAACATTTAATATAATGAGTCCTTTTTTATTTAATTAGTTTTTTATTTTTGTAGTACTATATATACATATATATATATTCCTTTAGATTAATGTCAGTACTTCAGTAGCCATCCGCCAGTTTATGAAAAAAGATAAAACATTTTTTAACGGAACTGTGCGCTTCACAGTGCCAGCGACGTGGTGTTTGACTTTTGTGCGCATGCTCACATAGGAGGGGGTGGAGAGGAAGGCTGTACTGCCAGGTAGAGAGAGCACTGATGCTCTCGCAGTGCCATCTCTGGCGTGATGGTGGAAGTAAGTTTATTTTTATTCAGCGCGTGTTATACTTAAAAACCGTGTACCATATTCTTGAATGCGATAAAGTGTAGAAGAGTGTAGAGTTAGATTATAGTTCTTCTTCCAGCTATTCTATTTGATTAATTTTTTTTGGTTCATTTACTTAAAAGAGAGCTTTAAACATGGCCTAGCATCCCCAAGAAATAAGTTCAGTGACTGTAAGTGATCTTCAACAGCTTAAGTTTTCACGGCTCTCTCTCCATGATAAAGTTATAGTTAAGAAAAAGAGGTCGTTCAACACCTGATATTCTAATATCTTAGCCAGGCAAAAGCAACAAGAAATATATTCGTAGCTCTAATTATGAATGGTACCAACGGAAATGTTGGTTTTGTGGCTGTGAAGTAAAAAAATGCACTGTTTTGCTTCCCATGTTAGCAGTACTCCCACTAATTTTAGCTACGAGCCACCACTGCGCATACGGGAACTCCATCGTCATTAAAAGTAGATCTTTGAGTCCTATAAACTTGCAACTATATCAATAATTCTCAAACAATATTTGAGTGTGACAATATTAAACCTTTATCGGTCATAATAGGTAATATTATATGAAAATAAATAGGTTAATATGAGAACAAACATTTTATTTATTATAACGAATAAAACGAAAGGATAACCTCTATGATCTAGTGGTCAGAGCAACTGGCTATAGATCCGGAGGTCCTGGGTTCAATCTCTGGCACTTTCAGGTTTTCTGTGAAGCAGTGGGTCTGTAATTGGGTCAATTCAACCTCATGAGGACACATGAGGAGCTACTTGAATAAATATGTATCGGATGCCGTCTAGAAAACTGATATTAACGAATGAAGGGATCGTTGTGCTGACCACATGACAACTTCCATTAGCATTAGTTGGCACTATCTTCACCAAAATATGGTAGTCACCTTATTGTGGGCTGATTCCATGAAGTTTTTTCTTCTAGAAGGTTGGGACATAAGTATTTGAGGGAGAATGATCTTAAGGAATAAATTTAAGATGTATGAACAAAATAAAAGCAAAAGTAGAGTATAGAAACGATTTGTGGCCAACGTACTTTTGATAAGTTTATTATTCAATCTCAGTCCAAAAAGTTTTCCAAACCCTAGGTTAGACCATTCGGCCACCGATGTGGGTCTCATTTAATCTGGTTTTTCAGTGACGGAGAGGTCGGGATTCGAACTCCGTCAGAGTGTACTGAATTTTTTTTTCCTGAGCAGTTTTCCGCTCTCACTCCTAGAAAATTCAGACACATTTCCTCTGAACTAAACTCTAACTTCCTTACCCTTAACACGTTAGTGTGGTTAAATGCGGATATCCCGTTGATATAGTAAGGCGTGTAGGCTAGTTGAAAGTAAAATGCACACGCATTAATCTGGTGACATGATCGGAAAACACGATTGTTAAATCACTTGGAATAAACCACCATCTCACTTGCATTGCACCCGACCGATTAACAAATGTAATGAAAATCCCCATCGTCCTGCTACGCTAATGCCGGTGCATTTTCTATAAATACCCTTTTTACACCTAACCCTTAGGTTAAGCTATTAATAACACACGTGTTCTAGCTTATCCATAAGCCACTTAACGTTTTTTAAAACTTATTTTGACCCCCTCCAATCCCTTATTCTTATGTAACACCCAGTCGACATTAACCTGACCCCTCCCCTTCCACTAATTTCGGTGTCTACCGGTATGGGATATGGCTCTTCCATAAAGCAGGTAACGCTTACGGGAGGGCAGGTGTTATATCGAATGTCTACATGGTGTTACATGGAGGGAGGGTATAACACAGTGTTACGTAACACAGATCTTATATTATTATTATTATCACCGCGTCTTACTACCCGTTCGGCTTATACGCACTTACGCTAATGTGTAATGAATGGTAGGCTGATTGTGAGATGAAATGAAGGACCTACAGTTTAACGTGGAATCCGAACCACGGTGGAGGCCTGGCATTCCTCACATTCACAAGATGTCTTGTCAGAAGCGAAGGAAGGGTTTGGTAATCAGATAAATCTTTGCCGGGACTGAGGATCGAACCCCGGCCTCCAGCATAGAAGTCTGACACCTTACCCCTAGACCGCCAGGTCACCCAGATCTTATACTTTCTTATGTTGAAATATATATATTACTCTTCAGTAGANCCCCCATCAGTGGTAACATGATCTCAGGCAGGGTTGTCTAACTATTTAATCTCAAGGTCCAAATATTATTATCGCTTTGCCCTCTAACAGCCCTTAATAAATAATTACTTTCAATACTTATAATAGTTTATAAATGGTATTTTTGGTTGGTATAATCTTTAAAATTTTACTGGCAAATATTTAATTATCTCCCGAAAATGTATTAGGAAATATGCATGGACATACACTTTCACAAAACAACTCTGCATTATAAATATATATTTTCAAATATTTTATCGATAAAATAAATGTACAATAAAATACTATCTTGACCATACTCGTATTTTTTATCTGAATCATTAGCTAGTTCACATCTGTCAACACTAGTCTAAGATTCCACTCTCACAATACACTAGAGTGCCGATGACGCGGTGATCAGAGTTCAATCCCCGTCAGCCGTACTAAAGGTGATTTTTATTAAAAGGTTTTCCATCCTCTCTCCCTGCAAATGAGGGTAAAATTCATCTAAATCAAACCTACCTGGTCTCTTACACATTAGCGTAATTAGTACAAAGGTGTACAACCCGAACGGTTAGTAATACGCGGTGCTAAAGAAACACCCGCCTCAGTGGCGTAGTTGGCTAACGCGCTTGTCGGGTTGAGCTCAACTGCTGAGGACGGGGAGATCGAGGTTCGAATCTAGGTCGGGTAAACTGGGGGTGGTTTTTTCCTAAATGGTTTTCCACTCTCCCTCCACGCAATTGTGGGTTCAATTCCTCTAATTCAACCTTCCCAATTCCTAATCCATTAGAGTAATTAGTACTTAAAGCGTATAACCCTAACGGGTAGTAAGATGCGGTGCTAAATATTATTATTATTATTGCTAAAAAACCCTTTTATATCTGTCAAATAAGGTTCTTTCTATGAAAATTAAACTGTAGTGTTCTACTAAGAAATATAATTTTCTTCCCAACCAGTAATAGAGATAATGCTTATTTATATCGGGATATATATTAATGTTTTTTTTACCAAATCATGAGAGGCTAACCTAAAGTACAAATCTTTTTGATAAACTAACCGAACAATATAGCCTATTATTTCCCAGCTTTCATCCAATTCACCATCGGAGAGAGGATCTAAAANAAAAAAAAAAATCAAAAGAGAAAATGTTCACTTTGATAGTGTATTTGTTATTTTATGTAAGAGCCAGTACTACCGTTTATAGCGAGCAATCCCCTGAATTACTACAATCTGGGGGTAAAGCAGCTTTTACCAACATTCTTTTTGACAAAGCTTTGCTCTTATGACCGAGGATATAAAATTGTTTCGACGGAGAGACGTCGCTTGACCTAGTTCTCAATTTATTTTTTTGCACATTTAACTGATATGAAATAAAACTTTTATTAAGGTAAGTATTCTCTAAGGACAAAAATAAAAAAATAGCGAACTAATTAGGTTCACGGAATACCATACCTTGTTATTTTTATTAAATGTTATTTTACATGAATACAAACAATATATTCATAAATGTTATTTGTGTGTGTTAGTGTATTTTTATCTCTACACTGTTTTGGTCCAAAGCCAGAAGGGCAAGCACGTAACAAGCTTTTTTGGGGTGGTTGGGGGTGCGGAGGGGGGAGGCGTGACGGTGAAATTGAGGGATAGAGACATTTGTAGTCCTCGTATACATTTATACACCAAATTCGAGTTAGATATCTATATTTTTAAAAGAGAAGCGATTCATTTTGACAAATTATTATCAGAGTTTTATTCGACCTCGATATTAATCATTTTCATCATTTTAAAAGAAAGTTTTCTAAAAAGAGGATGTGGTCAAACATTTAAAAAATATTCAAAGAGGAAATTAAAACTGGAAAAAGACATTTAATTTAAATTAATTTTTAGAGTTCTAATAAAACTCAGTTTTTTTAAAGAACAACATTTGAAGCGCACAAGAGAAAAAGGGGATGGGGCATCTTTAATTTTATCTCAAATTGAGTAAGTGCTGCCATCTGTTAGACAACCATGAAACCTTTCTAATGCACTTTATATTATGGTTATAAAATGTCTCCCTTATGTTTAAATTAATTAAACAAAGTATTTGTTGGGGTCCTTATGTGGTCTTAGATATAAAAGTTGTTGTCCAATAAAATGAATCTATTTCCTCCTTTTTCCCTCGTATCCTTTAATTACTTCAAAAACTATCATATACAAGTTTACACATTTTCAATACCGAAGCCTGAATATATGTATAATTTAAATTTATTGGGTTGTATATAGATCGGGGTGTATATAGGTGATGTTAATACAGGGATACATAGTATTTATATATTTTTCTATATTTATTATAAAAATAAAATTCAGAGTTTGTCTGGCTTGAGCCTTGCGTGACATCTACTGCAAGCTCTGTGTACAAACCTGTTAACCTAAAAGGCAGGATTTTAACATTTTAATTATATATTTAAAAAGTGAATCGGGTTCCAAGAAGAGCAGAGAACGTGAGAAAAGACTAGCATTTTTTCCAGTTTTTATAGATTTTTTTTGCCAAAATAAATCCAATTTTACTACAGTAGAAACATATAATTTAATTTTCTTCACTCGGTGATAACACTTGGTGACTTATCAGTCATGAACATAGCGGAATTTGATCAGAAACTTTTTAAATGAAGATTAAAAGTTGTCATTAAATTCCACGACAGATATTCAAGAAATGCATGTATCACCTTGTGAAGAAAATTAAACTCTATATTTGTACTGAAGTAATATTTAATTTATTTTGACTAAGAACAATATTTTCTATGAAAACGGCAAAAACACACCTTCTTGCGCCCGTTAGATCCCTACCATAAAGTCGCTATCTTTAAATTTACCTTCCACGTACAGTCACTAAACTAAAAATATTTCCTACAGGAAAAAATAGGTATTTTACCTAGTATGTGATATAAAAACGCAGTTGATGTCTCTTAAAATAAAAATTAAACAACGTCCCAACTTACTTTGTACTGTTATTACAGCGCCTTTAACTTGGACAAGCAATACAGTGAACTTGGACCATTTTTTTCCTAAGCTCACACTGGAATTTTTCTCCAAAACTTAAGACTTGTACCATTTTTTCACCTGGGAACGACTCGTTTAAAATAAAATTCCTGGAGATGGTAAATTTACTACAGAAAACGTAATCAAGGATTTAGTGACGCATTCACTTCTTAAATCTTACTTACATCCATTACCTTTCCAGTATGTGGTCTAGGTCAGTTTTTTATTCAAGCCATATATTTTCCACTACCGGCCTGCTAGGCCTGTTGTAGTTTCATATGCCTTATAATATAATTTATGACTAGAACAGGCACAAAATCCAGTCTTTGGATGTTAATTTATCAATATCAAAAGGTAAACCCATATTTACATCAATGATACATTTTCGGCTGTGTCGAGAACCGACCCCGGGACCCTCAACTCACTAGGCAGACACGCTACCGATTGAGCTAATTTAAGATTAAATAACATATGTAGCATCTTTATGATCTCTTATTACGTCTAATAGTTTTTAAACATGACTATGACAGGCTGATGTCAATATCACCCAATCTAACAAAACCAAACCTTCAATTTGTAAAGGCATGAAAGGTTATGTTTTGTTAGGTTAGGCTAGCTTGCTATAAAATTATATTTCTTTCATTCATATTAAGTAAGAGTGGTTAAAGTAAGAATTAAATAAATTAATTTGATTTTTAATAAATAAATAACAAAATGTATTTATAATATATATTTTATGTGAATACTGTAGGGTTTTTCGGTATCAGTGTTTCCTGGTTTGATCCTTAAGCGACTTTAACCCTTCAGTTTGTTGAGCTTCACAACTTGGAAAAAAACCACATAGACAATTATTGGTCATGGATGAAAACTGCCTTGGGCAGATAATTACCAACCCTATCCAGGGTTTGAATTTGTGACTTAATAATAGTAATTGAGAACGATAGTCCAACTGGGAACTGCCTCCGTCTCAAAATAAAGGGGATGTCGGGGTCTACAAGGACCATATAGGTTTTGGAATAAAACACAAATTCCATTGTGTCTCTGATAGGCGTGTTCCCATTGCTTAGGCCCTGTTTAGTAAGTTCCTGAGGAGCATTATAATACTTATAATTTTTAAGTTTAATTTGTTTATCAACCACTTCGATAGTCACATGATCTAACGCGCTACTCTCGCAGTAGACTAGACTGCTGATGACGGGGAGATAGGGGTTCGAATCTCGGTCGGGTGTACCAAGGATGGTTTTCCTAAGATGGTTATCCACTTTAGGTCGACGCAAATGTGGGTATACTTTCTATAAATATAACCTTTCTAGTCTCTAAAATTATCAGCATAATTAGTACATAAGCGTATAACCAGAACGAATATTAAAACGCTATGCTAAAAAAAAAGGTGAGGCGGCATTCCTGAGGCAATCGAATTGTTTAAAATTTACTGGATAGTTGTGTTTTACCACTCATTATCACCGAGTCCACACTGATTTTATAAGTATACTCGCTTTGCTCGTTGGGGGCTCCATCCCTAAACCCCCAATGGGTTTTCTTTACAAGTGTATGTAAGCTATTATAATTCCAGAGCCGTTTTTTGATAGGTCTTACCGTTTAGCCACAAGATACCTCCAAAGAAAGGTCCGCACTGACTTTAAAGTTGCTCCACAATTTTGAATTTTTTTCGGGGAATAAATTTTTTTTTTAACTTTTTGAAATTTTACAGTTGGTTACAGGCTAGAAGCTATAAGTTTGCCAAATTTCAAGTTTCTATCTAATTTGGAAGTGGGTAAACATTAATGTCAGTGAGTGAGTCGGCCATGTGGCTTTATAATATTATATATAATAATGTAATTTATTACCCTGCAGTTCTTTCTGTCTTATGATTAGAGTAACAATCTGTTTGTACGAATAAATATCTATACTATGTAAATGTAAGTGCAAATTAAATAAATATTTTTAACGTTACCTGTAGAATTGTCATTGATCAAAGTAACACTTTTTGCTAACTAATATTAATACAAGCCAATCAACCCACAAACACGGGTCACAACTATAATTTGAAATCTCTCTTTGGATTTGAGATTGGAATTTATATTCTAGGTTATCCTTGCTTTGGAATGCAACTAACATGTCGTTGAATAAAAGCGATTAAATTAATCATGTTGATTTTTATAATCTTTTAGTTTTGATCATTCTTCAAGTTTTAAAAATTTGCAAACTTCTTGAGTGGATTCTCTAAAATTTCACTGAATATCAGCTTTCTATCTCTTTGAGACGTGCTAAAAATTCTCTAAACAGATATGTATTCATAATACAGACATTAATAGATTTTTATTGATATATATATATTTTATTTATTTAGCACCAAGATTTACCACCCGTTCGGGTTATACGCTTAAATATTAATTACGCTAATGGGTTAGGGATTTGGAAGATTGAATATAGAGGCAGTAAACCCGCATTTGCGTGGAGGGAGAGTGGAAAGCCATTTAAGAAAAAAAAACTCCAATTCACCCAACTAAGATTTTAACCTCTATCTTCCCATCCTCTGCGGTCGAGCTCAACACGAAACTAGCACGCTAGCTAACTACGTCACCGAGACGGGTTTTATTAATACAGTGTATATTTTTTCGACTCTGAGTTTGAATATGTTTATAAGTTTTTGCATGGCTCATAGTTATAAGTGTTATGTATGTGTGTGTACATTGGATAGGCTAATATAATATATACATAGGATATATATTATATATACACACATAGGATAGGCTAATATATATACATAGGATAGGCTTTATATATATATATATATATATATAATTACGTTTTTTATGTCCAAATACTATCATGTCACTTCATTATAGCTTATATGTGGAAAATTAAACAAACTTTATCTACCGTAGCAGTAGGTTATTTATTTTGGCCAAAAAGTTTTTGTCTATACAAATTGCAAAAAAAAAACCCAAAAAAACCCATGGAACTTAAATATCGTTCATTAGCTTCTAGCTCACCTTAAGCCTGAGCCCTTAGCTAAATTGGTAGCACGTCAACCTGATTAAAAAAATGTCCTGGTTTGATTCCCAACAGCACCGAAAATGTACCATTGTTAAAATTGATTAATTCACCCCTAACTATATGGTGAATTGGCCGGACTGGTTTGACATGTTTGCTCTAGAATTGATCGAAATAAGTTTATAATAGTCGCAATTCACTGGCGCTAAGTGTACTTGCAAACAAACATCAGAGAGTCAATCAGTGGGAGTGGTTATTGAATTAAACTTCATCGGTCATCAGTCGAATGAACTAGGTCCTAAACCATATGCTGGTAGTCGTTGCTAAGGCCTCAATCGTACGAGGATAGTTACTTTCTGCTAGTAAAAACAACGAGTTAGCGTCGTGTGAGCGATCAACTAGCAGGCATTAGTACTCACTGGCGAGTGTCTAATTAGCGGCTAGTAAAGTTAAACTTGTTTAGCTATACAGGAGGAGGTCAACATCGGTGATCTTGAGGTAAAGTGCTTGCCTCACGACCGGATGCTCGTGGATTCAAACCCAGCCGGGGGTTGACGGAATTTTCTTAAACGATAAAAATCCGTAGCACAACTTACTTCGGAGTGAATGTAAAGCCGTCAGTCCCATGTTGATTCTGACATGTAAAATAATCCTGGAAAATATGTGAAAATACCTTTCCCAGCAAAATTGGTAGGGTCTTTCGCTCTCACTCGTAGAAATTATCGTGTGATGATATATAATTAATCGGTTCAGAAAGTGAACGTTAAATACCTCAAATAAAAAAAAAACTTTATTAGCTGCTAGTCGACAGTAAAACGTCACGTGACCTACTCAAAACTAGCTGTAATATATACCCGTGTGAGCGTCAACAAATTGCGCTAGTGATAGTAAAAAAAATTGAACACAAGCTTCTCAAAACATCATGGACAATATCTTAACACAAAAAGCATCCAAAAAATACTGTACTCACCGCTAGTTTAACTAGATTAATGTAAAAGTGCTCCTAGCCATTAGGTGGTCTTGCTAGTAAACGGTCAGACTTCTGTGCTGGGAGTCCGGGGTACAATCCTCGGTCCCGGCAAAGATTTATCCGATTGCCAAAACCTTTCTTCACCTCTGACAAGACGTGTATTAACCACATCTTGTGAATGTGGGGAATGCCTCCACCATGGTTCGGATCCCACGTTAAACTGTAGGTCCTCCATTTCATCTCACAATCACCCTACCATTACACATTAGCGTAAGTATTAGCGTAAGTGCGTGTAACCCGAACGGGTAGTAAGACGCGGTGCTAATAATAATAATAATAATAATAATAATAATAATAATAAATGCAGCTTTTATTAGTGGCCAGTAAACTACATCCGTGTGACCCAAACTTTAGTGGCTGTAATGGTTGACCACTAAAATAGTAGGTCCCTGTTTCGATTCCGAATCGTGTTAATGACGATATTCACTCATATAGTGGATACACTATCTCTAAAATTCTACCTTCTATCCCCCTATTCCACTCTCATAATTAATGTGTGCGTATAGTCCTTATGAGGTATTAAGATGTGGCGATAAAAATAATAATTTCAGAAACTGTAAGTTATCGCTTTAAAATTTTCAGGCTTAATTCCAATATCTTTAGTTAAATAAGTTTAGAAAAGAAAAGAGTTATAACGTTGCCAGCCAGGTTCCAAAATATTATTTTGTCACTTTATTTTATTTTTGAATCGATCAAAGGAGAGCGGATTTATATTACAATTTTGTTTGTTTAATTACATTGTAACCAAAAAACTAGGATAAGCCCAACTATTTTAAAAGAATCGGAACATATTTTACGGACCTGTGGTTGTCATATTTTCATAATATCTACGACAATTTTTGTATGATAAAATATCTGTTAAAATGTTCACATTCTTGCTTTATATGGAGTATATGAACATAAGCCTCATTGCCCACATTAATGTTCACGTGATATAAGAATTTCATCTTCTAATAGTTTGTCTTTATTTCCTGTGATGGGAGATCCAAGCTCGAATCTCGATTGTGTACATTTATGATGGTTTTCTCTTTGAAATCATATTTATATATTGAAAAATGATTTCTGGACACGGGAATAAAACTCATTTACTATGAGTACGGCCATATTTGCGACCTGGTTGTCACTACCACGACGCCAGCAAACAATGCCCTATTATATACAAGGGTGGCAATACTGCTTGACCACAGCGTGGCGACAGCGATACGGTCACAAATTTCAGCGATTTTGGGTATTCATATAAATACGTTGCGAACTGGTCGCAATGTTGTTTTTTTGTTTTGTCGTAGCATCCGGGTCACACAAATATGGTCTGGGCCTAAGTGATTCACCATTGATATTTCCTTTAAAATAACCTCTTAATCTCCAACCCATATAGAAATAGTTTATTATTATTAATTAATAAATACGATATCACGCAATACAAATGACAGACTATTACAATTTATATATTAATTTAATGTTTAGAGATATTCATTATTATTAATATTATAGAGGCATTACAGAAAATCTGGTTAGTGTGCCTCTTAATGTGTATATAGAATATAGAGCTGAAGGCGTAAAATTGTAGATAAACAAGGTAAATATATATAAATTACATGACTAGTGATAGGCTGTTTCATAAAATAAACTGTTTACTATATAAATATGGTGTTAATCTGACACAATGAGTATTTTTATTTGAAGAGTAATGTTACACCTAAACTAAAGTATACTTAATAACTAGATGATATTATCAAACAAATTGTGTAGTAGAGTATTATAAAATCATAGGGATCTTCTTCTGTTGCTATCTCTATTAATATTCTTAAGACGATTAATATTATTATTACTATTACTATCAGTACTAGTACTAATAGCTGACTTCTAGACCATCAAGAATATTATAATATAAGGTTGATTTAAATTTGAATTTTGATGAATATCTAATATTTTGGTCCAATGAGTTCCAAGTCTTTGCACCATTCCAATGAAAGCTTGATTCCACAAAAAATTAGTTTTAGCTTTTGGCACAATTAGTTTTTTTTTGTGGTTTTATTTCTGGTCGATGAGCTTTGATTAACATATTTAAAATCTAAGCAGGTTGAAGTATTTATACCATGTATGAGCTCATACATAATTATTAACATCTTATATTTAATTAGCTGTCTCATATTTAAGAATCAAAGTAATCTAAACAATGGTGTTTTATGTGCTTTGAAATCTGAAAAAAAAAAATATAATTCTGACAAATTTTTTCATTAATAATACTAGTGGTTGAAGATGGTTTGTGTGAGTCCCCAAATTTCAATCCTGTAAAGAAGGTGGGGGTAGATAAGTGTGGAGTAGTCATTTATTATTATTATCGATACTAATAGATAACATTGTTAGTAAATTTTACTTGATTAAAAACCTCAATCTACTACCAAATTATAATTAAATACCAACCGCGGTTGATAGTCACTTATAGGCAACCCGAAATCCACTCTGTGTGGCGGATACTCTACGGCCGATTCATAAAGGGGTACAGGCGCAGTTGTGATGGCTTTCCTAGAATACAGACCCGCATCACAGAGAGGAATCCAAATTGCCTACCTATCAGCCCCCTTTTAGACGAGCTCTAATGAGTCGGTTGCCGGCTGGCTCTACCTATCTAGTGAGCTACAACACCCAATATCATTGCTGAGGGAACTGCAGGTCTTATCTTAGCTTTCTCTCAGTACTGTTGCCAAATCTCCTCACTCTCAGTAATGTCTGTATGTGGTGTTCTGGGATAAGAAGGAGCCACTGGCAACCTCGACTAACCAGCGTTGTAAAACTTGGTCTTATATTTGAGGGGGAAATTGACCACATGAAAACGAGAGGATGGAGACACTGTTTCCAAATAATAAACACGCAGTTCCATCAGATATGATATCAAGTGTAGTAGGGTTTAAAGCGCCAGACGCTAATTTCACATCCAATGTAAATGTGATATCTATCACACAGCAGTTAGTTTACTACCCACGTTGGCTAACCGCGTATTTACTTTGTTGTGGTAGGTACGAGGAGGATATAATTTAGAAGAAATTTACCCAAATTTTCATGGAGGGAAAGTGCTAATCCACTGAGTAAATACAACCTCAGGACACCCGACTGGGGTTAGAACCCCCACCAGTTTATTGGGAGAGTTGAAAGTCAAAAGAGGTATTTACCGCACCCCGACTTACTACCCATTCGGGCAATATGCTTATGTATTAATTACACTAATAGTTTTAGGGACTAGTACGGATATATTTGTAGGAAGTTTACCAGTATTTACGTAGGAGAGTGGAAAATAATTTTGTAAAAAGATAATAATAATATTTAACACCGTGTATTACTACCCGTTCGGGTTATACGCTTTAAATACTAATTACTCTAATGGATTAGGAGTTTGGGAAGGTTGAATTAGAGGAAGTGAACCCGCATTTGCGTGGAGGGAGAGTGGAAAGCCATTTAGGAAAAACCACCCCAGTTCACCCAACCGAGAATCGAACCACGGTATCCCCATCATCGGCAGTCTATTCTACTGCGATAGTAGAACCTTAGACCATGATGTCATCGAAGCGGATCCCACCATGAATATACAAACATTTACACTAGTGTGACATGGAGGAATGTAGAATTTAGAGGAAATGTATTACCATTTATGGGGATGGAAAAATGCTGAAACAAGTGAGAAAACACACCCTTATTATCCCCTAACAGTAAATATGGTGAAAGTGAACTTGTGAGTGAAATGGGGCGTTTAAAACCGCCTCCCTAGCCCCCCCTCTGAGAGTGAATACTGCCCAATACTCACACAGGAAGGTGAAGTAGGAGGCAGAGTGGCAGATGAACTTGATGAACGGTTTCCTCATGGGTTGACCAACCTTGGAGTGTGGCGCTAGGATGTACATGGCGGAGAAGATTGGGAACATGATGCCGATGCGGACAGTCTCCACGGCCTGCAGGAACATGTTCTTCCGACGGAAGCCCGGTAGACCCTCGTACCAAATGGAGGCCAGAAGTTGTTGGACGTTCGGATGGGCCACAAACTGGACAGAAGGGAACATTTCTTAAATATGGCTGAAGAAAGGTGATTACTGGAGACAGGAATAAACCCGGGACTCAGGGGATTGGCACGTCAATGCTCTACCACTAAATCACTCAGGTTAATATGGTGCTTAGATTATTTCAACACTCATAGTTTAAGATGGTGTGTAGGGGAACCGGGTCAAGCTCGGATATAACGAAAAACCTTTTTTGTCTAAAATTAATATATTATAGCTCAAGTAGTTACGTTTAGGTGACCTGGCGGTCTAGGGATAAGGTGTCAGACTTCTGTGCTGGCGGCCGGGGTTCAATCCTCGGTCCCGGCATAGATTTGTCTGATTACCAAACCCTTCCTTCACCTCTGACAAGTAACTGTAGGTCCTCCATTTCATCTCACAATCACCCTACCATTACACATTAGCGTAAGTGCTTATCACCCGAACGGGTAGTAAGACGCGGTGCTAATAATAATAGTTACGTTTAGCTTAATTTTTTACATTTATTTATTAATCCAAATCGTTAATGAATATTTGTCATGGACATAGTGACATTTTTAGAAAAACTTTTATATCAAGAGTAAATGTCCTGATCATTGAAAGATATTCTAGAAATGTTGAGATTACTAAGTATAGAAAAATAAAAGTAAGTTTTATTTTTTTGGTCCGAATGATTTGTGTCATGAAAATCTATAAGAAACCATTGTTCTTAAATCATTATTCCTTCCTCCCACCTTGATATTAACTTAAATTTTTATAGTTATGGTGTAATTATTGGGTTGGTTTGACTATGCTGTTTTTTAACTTAAGAACAGGAAATGATTACGGTTTCTAGTAATTCGGTTCTTAGTTTTATTAGCTGTTTTTAAAATAAATAAATACATACATACAATGCATCTAATATAGTTTAACACATGAAAATGAATAAAGTCTTAAGGTGTAAAACTTTTAAATATTTAATTACGTTAAAAATATGTACTCTCCAATGGTAGACATGGGTACTAAAATGTTTGGCTCGTCTAATCTAGTTTTATGATGGCGGAGAGGCCGGGATTAAAATACAGGCTGGGTGTGTTGTGAGTGTATATCCCTAAACAACTCTCCCTATAAGCAAATGCAGGTACATTTTTTCTAAAGTATATTTTCTAAATCTACAATCCATATCGTAAATACAATACTTATAGGCTGGACCGGTAGTCATACGCGATGTAAATCAATAATAGTAGGTATAGTTATATTTACACACATTGAGGAATTCAAAATGCCGTTAGAATAATTTTGAGATTAAGTGAAGTTTAGAGCTAAGAGCCACAAAAATAGAACGTCACCAGAACCAGAAAAAATAATCTTATTTTAGAAAATGATGAAAATATGGCTTTTACATAAAAATATTATATATTCAAGACGCACTTATAAACATAAATTTACGATTTTAATAACTAGTTATCCAAACTATTTTGAGCCTTAATATGTTACTATTTAAACAGTTTGCAATAATTAATAACGATATTCAGTAATTTTATTTTATTTCACAAATTATCCCAAACCGTTTTAAATTAGCTCATAAAATAACATATTTATTAAGTCTCTCAACTCCATGGTTTGAAACCACACGCGAGCTATACCGAGTGAGACGCCGCCTCTGTTAGTGATGGTAGTGCCAACATTTGTGGATAGAGGGTGTCATGTTGTCAGCACTTAAATAGTTCCCAGGATTAAGGCTTATAATGGAGCTAATAGTTTATCGAATATATGTATGCTTATAATGAAACAATAACATTGGTATTAATAATTAATTAATTATTATAACGAAATATGTTATCTTTTATATATTTTGATAAGCCCATTTACCGCAATAGAAATTACGAAGAAATTACTGAACACATTTTGACAAAAACCACTCATTTTAACGGTTAGAAATCCAGGATGTCGGGAAAAATAATAACTTTCTACGAAAACCCGATTTTCGTAGATAACTTTCAGTTTTTCATTCTTTGTTTAATCACCATGGAAACCGTTATTCGCTGCATGGCTGTAAATCTCTAAATAACATATATATCTCTTAGTCTAAAAAAATAAAAACTCAATCTTTATTTGTTGGTCCAAACATATCACAGATTTATCTATGGATTTTGATCATAACACAGCTAAAGTGAGATGCCAGGGATGGGAATTTTTTTTATTGGAATGTTGCTATCGTTAATTTGCATTTAAATAAATAATATTGAGTATAGTTCTAAATTTAAAAGGATAGGTCAAATTCGTGAAAATATTTTCTACGTTTTGTTTCGTGGATGATAAAATAATGTTTAAATATATTTTGGTATGTATTATAAGCTCAAAAACGATAAAATGATCTTGAATAGTATTTTAAAATAATCATTTTAACTATTAAAGTATGAATTTTGGTGTTTATTTTTTAAATGATGGGTTTTAAGTTTCATTTTAGCGAATAGTAACACAATACAAATACATAAGTTAAGCTATGTTTTCATTTTACCGCTTAATTTTAAGGATAAGATTTTAAAAGTAATGTTTTGTGTACCATATCTATATTTTCACATTCCATATCTCTATCTGATACACTCTGTCACGCTCTCCCACGCTCTCACTCACACTCTCTCTCCTCACACACCAACTATACAACACACTCTCTCTCATTCTCACTCTCTCACACTATATTTACCCTCACATACACTCTCTAAAACACAATTTATTTGATAACATCTTTATTATACTCTTCCTCAAATGTTCTCTCACTCAAACGTTCTTTATCTCTCAAACGCTCGCTCTCTACCACTAAAAATCTCTTTAAAACTCGCTCTCTCTCTCTCAAACACTCTCTAAATATCTTCCACTCTCTATATATCAATCTCGCTCTCTATTTCAAACTCACTCTCTTTCTTAAACTCCCTTCATCTCAAACTCATACTCTCAATTTCTCTTTCTAACTATATCTCTAACTTTTTCTCTTAAAATCTGTCTCTAACTCTTTCTAACTCTAATTTTCTCTCTCTAAACTAATCTCTCCCTCTCTAACATTCTCTTTCAAACTCTCTCTCACATGCCCCCACATTTTCTCTCTCTTTCACACCTTGTCTCTCCCTAAATTGTACACTATTTATTTTCATACACCCACACACAATTTCACAAACTTTATCACGCATTCTACTTCACATTTTCTCTTTCTATCTTTCACACACTCTCTCTCACTTTCTCTCATACACAATCTTTCTTTCACACACTATCTCTCACTTTCTCTCATACACAATCGTTCTTTCACACACTTTCTCTCTCCTCACACACACACATTTTTATATATAATTTAATAAACCCAGTTTTTATAGTTGAAATTAAGAAAAAGCTGTTCTACCGTTTTTAACCAACAAAGTCATTTTAATGGTTAGGAATCCAGTATGCTGGCAAAAATATTTGCCTAAAACTACATTTTTCTTGTGAATTCTCCATATTTTCATTCTGTGTAAGCAGCGGCTAAACTGTAAAATCATTCTTTGTTTACATCACCATGGAAACCATTATTTGCGTGTTATTGTATATCGGTAGATAAACTTTTTCTCTTTGGTTAAAAATAATGACAGCTTAATGATTATTACTTGAGTGGTTTGGTACAACGAATAGATATAGATCTGGGAGAGGGGCTGATTTAAATTTATCATCGTGAACGAAAGGGCGAAAAATATAAGTTTTGGTTCAAATAAACAAAAGAAAGCTAAATATCTATGTAATTTGATAGGCTTTGACGAGTAAACTTTTAATTAGAAAGTCAAGTGAGGCCTTATTATATATATTTTCCCCCAATAAAAAATCTAATATACATTTTAGTGCAATAATATGCAATCTTCGCTGCAACGATTCACTAGTAATATTTATTATTATAAGAGTATTATATAACTTAGGTTGGCAAAGTTTGATTAATTTAATTAAGCAGTTTTAAATTTAATAAAATAAATATAAATTTGATTAGATTATTTAATATAGTTTTAGTTAAATTCATTACTCTTGTTTAATTATGACTCAAAATAGTTCGTATAGCATACATATCAGACGAAACACTGTTGATATTTAATTTGAAACGTTACAGAAATCTCTCCATTAAAGCGCACATTCACAATAATTCGCCCTCTGAGTTCCATTAACTCGTTGAGTCAATACATTCTAGCACAAGGTACTCAAACAGTTTCATTTGGCGATAGCTTAGTATGCGCTCCCCAATTTATGCGACGGATTAACTGCTCCCTTCGTATAGCGTTCACGGTGGTGACAATATTGGTCTGTCAGGATGAAAACTCGGAGGAGCAATGTCGGGTTGAAGTAAACATTATCTGTATATTGTCAGCCTCGTATGTTTCACACAACACTGCTTCTATGACGCGAATACGGGCTGACGGTGAAATGTGTTACGGTTTTCCACGACACCGAGTTTTACTCTCAGTTGAATATATCGCACACAGTTACTGAAGAAAACGGGAGGGTGAAGCCTGACATTTTGTTTAAGTAACTTTAGACGTTCACTGTTACTTGAGATAAGACCAATATTTAAATTACGACTTTGGAATGAAGAACATTTTAGAAAATACAAATTTTTTTTTGGTGTGGCCAACGTTGATAAAAAAAAAAGGGTGACCTGGTGGTCTGGGGATAAGGTGTCAGACTTCTGTGCTGGTGGCCGGGGTTCAATCCTCGGTCCCGGCACAGATTTATCTGATTACCAAACCCTTCATTCACCTCTGACAAGACATATTGTGAATGTGGGGAATGCCAGGCCTCCACCGTGGTTCGGATTCCACGCTAAACTGTAGGTCCTCCATTTCATCTCACAATCACCCTACCATTACACATTAGCGTAAGTGCGTATAACCCGAACGGGTAGTAAGACGTGGTGCTAATAATAATAATAATGATAACGATAAAAAAAGTATATTGTTATTTTATAGGTAGCGATATTATCTATTAAAATTGACCGGCAGAGATCACATGACTTGAAAGACGATGTAGTAACTTTTATAGCTGTAAAATCAGGTGCTCTCAATGAAAATTGGGATCTAACTAAACTAGTTGGGTGGAATTGAATTTATAATTGAAAGTAAATCATTGAAGGCCACTATGATATATTTATTTATAAATAAAATAGTATTTTTAGTGAAAATGGCAGCTAAATTTAAAGAAAAATACGGAGAGTTGCATTTCAAATAAAATGTTTAATATCGGTGTAATATTATCTTAAAAAACAAAGAATCGCTTCGGTGGTCACGTGGTCTAATGCGTTACCCTCGCAGTAGATTAGACTACCGATGACGGTGAGATCGAGGTTTGAATCTCGGTCGGGTGTACTGATAGTGGTTTTTCCTAAATGGTTTCTTTACTTAACCTCCACATAAACGTGTGTACACATACTATAAATATAACCTTCCTCATTTTTAAAAACAGCGCGTAGTAATACGTGGTGCTAAAAACAAAAACAACAAAGATAATATATTTCAAACACTGAACACAAACACTTGTCAAATTAAAGAATGGTTTTCCAATAAATGTTTAACCAAACGATATGTGCTAAATCACCTATCAATAATCCGCCTATTTAGCTTAGTTTCCTGGGTTTTATTTCCGGAATGGCCGAAATATTTATATCTCGCTGTGATGAAATAACTGCTGGATGACTGAGTGCTGCGTCAGTTCTTGAATTATATATATATATATTTTTAAAGTCGTGTTTTGATAAAATAAGTTTCTTTAGAGAGTGAATGTTAAATACCGGATATGAATAAATGTGCTAATGAAGTTCACCGGTGGGTGGACGAGATAATACGTTTTAGCACGGCGTCTTAGTACTGTTTTATTACCGTGTTTTACACAAACGTCCTAATGATGAGGAAGTGTACCCACATTTGCGTGGAGATAGGGTGATAACCATTTAGGAATAAAAACATATTCAGTACACCTGACCGAAATTCGAACCCTAGTCTTGCCGTCATCGGAAAATCTGTTTATTTTGAGACTGACACCTTAGATCATGCGGCCACCAAAGTGGATAGGTCACGAATAAAGATAATTCTTTTTTGCATTTGCAGTTATTTTTTGGCCAGAATAAATAAAATAAGGCTTCATTAAGTGCATTTAGTTAAAACATTTTCTTTAGCAATGAATCTTACTACCCGTTTGGGTTATATCCTTAGGTACAGTAGCCCCATGGCTTATTTGGTGCTGACTGACAGCTCACAGCTGACTTCTGACAGTCAACATTTAGGTATATACCTACATTTTGACTGTCAGAAGTGACAGCTGCAAACACATGTTTTTTTTCCCAGATCATATGGTTTGGCGTAGGGATACATAATTAGGTCTGGTAACTTTTCAAAGCTACCAGTCGGCACCAAGAAAGCTATAGGGCTACTGTACTATTCACGCCAATGGTTTTCCCATTTGCGTGGAGGGTGAATAAAAAACTATTTTGGAAGAACCACCTTCATTACATCCGACCGAGATTAGAACCCCGATCTTCCCATCATCGGCAGATTGGTCTCCTATGCAACAGTAGCGCGTTAGATCACGTGGCCACCAATGTGGGTTCATTATATTTAATTCTCTACGCATAGTTAGTCCAACAGTTCTTAATTATTTGTCATGGGAATTGCCTAATTTGACGAGGACTTTGTCCTTTTATTTATGTTCAAATTCCACAACGTTTAAGACATATATTCAAGAACTGTTAAAATTATTATGTGCATCTATTTAAGCAGGTGACCTGGTGGTTTAGGGGTAAGGTGTCATACTTCTGGTATGGGGGTCTGGGGTTCAATACTAGCTCCCGGCACAGATTTATCTGATTGCCAAACCCTTCCTTCACCTCTGACAAGATGTGAATTAATCACAACTTGTGAATGTGTGGAATGCCAGGCCTCTACCGTGGTTCAGATCCCACGTTAAACTGTAGGTCCTCCATTTCATATCACAATCACCCTACCATACACGTTAACGTAAGTACGTATAAACCGAACGGGTATTAAGACACGGTGCTAATAATAATCTACTCAAGGAATACTTTATTTTATTTTGGCAAACAATTTAAAAAATCAATCTGCAAAACTTACATAATATACCTTATCTCGTGATATATTTCGCCCCACCTTTGAGCTGCCATTTCCTAAAAAAAAAAAGGACTCACTTTCTTCTGTCTCAGTTTGATGGCCAACTTGAGGCGGTTGAGGTGCATACGCTCGCCGTGCTCAAAGGCTGGACCCGTAGGATCGTGATTCAACAGAACCTCCAGCTCGTAGGAACTTCTCGTGTGGTCCAGGAGCGCTGTCGCGAAGTCCTGGCACTGCTTCCGCAACTCCTGGACAAACCACATCACATTAGGGATATAAACAGGAGGAAGATTGTTTAAAAAATATACATATAGATCTTTTGGTTATCGCGTCTTACTAC
The DNA here is from genome assembly GCA_901482245.1 of Timema douglasi. Classification (NCBI taxonomy): domain Eukaryota; kingdom Metazoa; phylum Arthropoda; class Insecta; order Phasmatodea; family Timematidae; genus Timema; species Timema douglasi. The sequence goes on along the minus strand of CABEEJ010000301.1, from coordinate 29,843 downwards.
TTGTTCGGGTGATATTCATATATAACTACTCTAAAAAGGTAGAGATGAGTAAGTAGACAGTTTAGAGGTAATCTTCCCGAATTTTCGTGAAAGGAGAGTGGGGAAACATTTAGAAAAACTCACCCTCAATAGACCCAACCGGGATTCAAACCCAGACTTGCCCTCTTCAGAAGGCCAGTCTAACGCGAGAGTGACGCCTTAGACCATCCAGCCATTGAAGCATTTTTTTGGTAGACATTGATAATATTTTACAAACATATTGTTGTTATATTGTCTGCCACCTTAGATCAATTGGTATCGTATCTGACCTCTGAGATAAAAGACCCAAATTCGATTCCGTGAATAGCCGAAAATTGTTTAGTTTGTGAAATGTTGGTTTGCCCTTTCCTAGTGATGAATTATCGGTCGGGAAGCTGGGCGTTGAGTCTGTCCTAGATTAAAGCTACTTTAAAAGGATGGTCAGGAGAAGTAAGTTCACGGAATGGGCAAAAATATGCCCGATCCATTAAGGTGTGGCAGAAGGGAGCGCGAGTAATTTCACAATTTTTATAGCATTACAATTTTTTGGCCAAAATAGATAAAATATTTCCTCAGTAGCAACATAGAGTTTAGTTTTTTTGCATATACTAATATGAACAGATCTTTAATATCTTTCAAGGGTGTCCTGGAATTTTGTCAAAACTTTTTAAACAAAGAGAAAAAGTTTTGACAAAATTCCAGGACACTCTTGACAGATATTCAAGATCTGTTGATATTAGCATGTGCAGAAAATTAAACTGTTTGCTGCTACTGGGGAAATATTTGATTTATTTTGGAGAAATAGTTGATTTATTTTTGAGAAATAGTTTATTTATTTTTGAGAAATAGTTTATTTATTTTTGTAGAAATAGTTTATTTATTTTGGAGAAATAGTTTATTTATTTTGGAGAAATAGCTTATTTATTTTTGAAAAATAGTTTATTTATTTTGCTCAAAATATGTATATTCTATAAAAACTGTAAAAATACATGCGCTCCCTTCTGCCGCACCTTAACTGGACAACGAATATGGTGTAACATATCAATACAGCGCACACACACTATTATTTTCAAAATAAAACGAAATGAAGTAAAGCTAAATGTATTACCTATTGGCACGCTAGTCTTAAAGTCCTGGTTTCGATGTCATTTTTCAAAAATATTAAATTTAAAGAATTATTTTATATACAGGTGAATATTAAACAAATTTACATAATTTATAATATAAGAAACGTACTTGGATGATACAACTACTATATTTCTCCTTAATACAACTATAATGAACATTACTCAAATTTACTTAGGTTAAAAATGAACGAGAGGATTAAATGGCTTATCTATATATAAAAAAATCTTTTCAAAGTTTTTAAGACAGGGGCATTTTGGTGGCTGAACATAAATCTTTCCCGTCTAGATTTGAGGTTGGAGTAATCAATCTTCTAGCCAAAGTCGCCACGTTAATAAGATTTGTTTCGGTCGTCAGTATGAGCTAAGATAATCACTCAATCAATTCACGTCTTAACAGATTATACCATAAAGATTTAACAAATTCATTAAATAGTGAAATATATTATCTCATCAAACACAAAAAATATCATCTTAAGAATGCATATCATTGGTAATAATTATTGTTACTATCATCACATTTATTTTTAATATTAATTTAGTTAAGGGGTTTAAATAACATAAATGTGATACACTTATTTTTAACAGCAATCATTCAAAACTAAATTTAAATTTTATATATTTTTGGTACTATTTAATGCTTCTGTCATTTATTGAAGTAGTACAGGAAAAATGCGTTAAGTCAACATTTATGGTTTCGATTAGCATGTTCTGAAATATTTAAAAAACTAAATATTATATATATATATATACACAGAATGTATCGTAATATATGGGACCCACTTCAAAGGTGGACAGAATACACAAAAAACATTAAAAAGATTGTATCAACATGTGTACCATTTGACCTTGTTTCTGAGTGATTTCACTGGACTGTTAGCATACCATATTCTAGATCTCTCAGTTTTTTGACTAGGTACGTTCTATGGTTATATTCCTGGTTATTCCAAACAACCGGTATTTTTTTAAAGAGTACTGAATTTCACGACACGATGATTGCAGGCTTGAATTCAGGCTGAAGGTGGCCATTTTGAGCATCTGCGTGTTCGATTACCGTGTCTAGGCGTCATTTTTCAATATATTCTACTTCCTATAATGTTAAGCAGATCCTCATTACTGGAGTACAAACATGATTATCGATCGGAAACAAGGTCAAATGGGACACATATTTATGTTAAATTTTTATGTGTGCCTCCTGTACACCGCTGAAGTGTGTCACAAATGTTACGAAACACCCTGTATATTTATATATTTATTTATGGTACGCCCTGTGAATTAACTATCAGCTAGTGTTGGTATATCTCATCTAAACGTAATTAAATGCAGTTTTTAATTATCTAATAGACCTTTCAAAAACATTTAAATTAAAAAATATATATAATTTATTCTGTAAAAATAAGCATATAAATAATTGGTATCAGATACATCAATTATCTAGTCAAAGCTATAAAAGCGAGGAGAGCTAATTTTAATAAAATTACCAAATATTAACCTAGAAAAATTCCTATAAAATCAACGTTTTTATAAAAATTAAATATTGGTTCTGTATTGAAGATCAGTTATCCAACCTTACGATTTATCTTAACCTAGGTGAGCAACATTTAATACCAAACACCTAAATAAAGTGCCAATATTTTAAGTGCATGCTGAATCAGGCTAACTCGGACGCATCTATAAATACTACAGTATTTTAGTAGCCACTTGTTTTCGAGACAATCTCTGACGGAGTTAATATGAACATATTAGTGTTTTCTTTTATTTAGTTAGAGAATCATTTGTTTGGCATAAACTAAACCAGATTTCTGACTTTATTTTTAAAGATAGCCCCGAAATTCCTCCATAATAAAAATAAGGAACAAATTATTAAAAATATAGGAAATGTATATACATATATTAACATATTAGCACATTCGATAGTGTATAGTAGGATTTGTCTAGCAAGGAGATTTTTATAAGGCCACACATACATTATTTTACATTATAAAATATTATCCTTTTACATAATGATTGGTATAATTTTATAGGTATTGATATTATATATAAAAAGTCACATCTGAAGATCACGTGATTTGACGTATAAATATATGGAAGATTTTATTAGTAACATATTTTTTATAACTTTCAAAAAAAGTTACTTTCTATCAAAATAATCAAATAGTTTGAGGTCAAATCTTTGATTTTCTTTGAGAATCAAAAATGCATCACTGTGATTTCTTTTCCCATTAGTCACTCGATCATTATAAGCCGTTAGTAGCTTATAAGGCCAGCAAAAGAAATTAAGATTATGTGACTAGGGTGAGCCCAGCATCCAAGTTTGAATCTGTACACTTTTTTACAATCAATAGTTTTTTATCCCTATTTATCATCAATATAGTGGAATCGTGGTAAAAAGATAGGTTTATAACATAATTATTTTTGCTTTCAAAACTGACATAACGTAAGTATGACAATACTTTAATGAATATCAAAACATATTCTAATTATGGCACGGTCCATAAAGAAGGGACCACATTTAAATCAATCAGCCCTCCTGAGTTGCAGATAGCTATGGTATCTGATAGCACGCGATATTTAGCTGACAAATACTTACGTCCATCACAGACTCAGCTTCAAAATATGAGGGACGAATTACCCTAGGCATGAGAGGAATCATGAATAGCTCGGTGTTAGGGCATTGGCAAGCTATGGCAAAGACCCCGAGCTCGATTCCCATGTCTAGGTGTAATTTTTTCAACTAATCTAAGTTAATGTCTTTCAGCGTGTTATATATCATAATATATTATTTCTTACTGTAGCATGTAACGTTTGATTATGCTCAGGAAAAAAGTTTTGGAAATAGGACGTCGGTAACCAAAGATGTAACCTCCTACCCAGAAACAAGAAGCGTAATGCCTACCCACTCTCCTCGAGTATGGGAGATGCCGAATTTGTAATATATAAGTCTACGTCATCACCTCTTGGATGCTCGCTGATTAGCCTGGATTGCAGAGCGATTAAACAAATTATAACTTATTCACGATGGTGTTTGTTCAAGACAAGAGTCTCTCAAGACCTCTGGAGGAGAAGTGTCCTCTCTGATGTGTGTGACTGGCTGGAAACACATCGAGACAAGATACGAAAGGCGTTCTATCAGACCGGTTACGTCCAAACTGAATTCATGACCTCTTACTACCCGTACGAAATATACACCCATGTACTAATTACACTAATGGCTTAGGGACGAGGAAGATTTAAATTATAGGAATTATCCCCGCGTCTGCGTGGAGAGATATTGGAAAACCTTTAAGGAAAAACCACCCTCAGTACACCCGACCGGGATTCCAGCCCCGATCTTCCCGTGGTCGGCAGTACAGCATCGATTCCCGTCTGGTCGTACTGCGTGTGTTTTTTTTTCTCACTGGATTTCCAAGCCTTTCTCCAAATTTCCACTAAAAGTTTACCTTCCTCATCCTTACCCGAGCTAGTGTAATTACATTAAGACGGGATGGGTAATGAAATGCGGTGCAAAAAAAAATGTTAGTGGTCTATATTGCGTCTCACTCAATATTCACACTTAAATATTGTGCTAATTTACACCTGATATCCACATTTAAACCCTGTGCTGCGCCTCACCTGCTATTCACACTTGAACCCTGTGCTGCGCCTCACCTGATATTCACACTTGAACTCTGTGCTGCGCCTCACCTGCTTATTCACACTTGAACCCTGTGCTGCGCCTCGCCTGATATTCACACTTGAATCTTGTGCTGCGCCTCACCTGATATTCACACTTGAACCCTGTGCTGCGCCTCGCCTGATATTCACACTTGAACCCTGTTCTGCGCCTCACCTGCTATTCACACTTGAACCCTGTGCTGCACCTCGCCTGATATTCACACTTGAACCCTGTGCTGCGCCTCGCCTTATATTCACACTTGAACCCTGTGCTGCGCCTCACCTGATTATTCACACTTGAACCCTGTGCTGCGCCTCGCCTGATATTCACACTTGAATCTTGTGCTGCGCCTCACCTGATATTCACACTTGAATCCTGTGCTGCGCCTCACCTGCTATTCACACTTGAACCCTGTGCTGCGCCTCACCTGATATTCACACTTGAACCCTGTGCTGCGCCTCACCTGATATTCACACTTGAACTCGTGCTCCATGAAGCTCAGTCTGCGCAACTCCCACGACAGTTCGAAGGCGGTGAGAATGGGATCTTTGGACGAGAGGGCGATCAGTGAGGGGCTCGCTAAGGCTCGGTACGCGTTGATCCGTGAGCGGGAGTGTCTCAGGGAGTCTTCCTGGCGTGACGTCACGCACTCATCACAGCCACATCTGGAACACCGGAGATAGCGACAGCAAAGTAGTGGCGCGTTCGACTGTGGTATACACCAACTGGATTTTACAATGTCAAGTCAACCCTTTTTTTTTATCTTTGTCGCTCTTTACCCACTGCCTCTCTTTATTCTCCCCGACTTCTCTTGTACAGTAGGTTTTTAGAAAATACAATTTTTTATTTAGCATTGCGTCTTACTACCCGTTTCTGGTTATACGCTTAAGTACTAATTACGCTAATGGATTAGGAATGGTAAAGGTTGAATTTAGAGGAAGTGAACCCGCATTTGCGTGGAGGGAGAGTGGAAAATCATTTAGGAAAAACCACCCCCAGTTCACTCGACTGAGATTCGAACCTCGATCTCCCCGTCCTCAGCAGTCTAGCTCAACACGGCTAGCGCGTTAACTAACTACGCCACCGAGGACAAATTTATTTATTTGTTTGCTGTAAACATTGATACCACCCGCTTGGGTGGCTGCATAGTCTAAGGTACTACTCTTGCAATAGACTATACTAACGATGGTGGGTATATTAAGGTTAAAATTCCGATTAGTTGTACTGATGGTGGTTTTTACCAAATGGTTTTCCACTCTACTTCCACGCAAATGCGAGTACACTTCTTTTAAATATAACCTTCCTAATCCATAAAAATACACTAACGTAATTAGTACATAGGCGAACGGGACGTAAGACGCATTGCTAAAAAAAATTGATAACATTTGACTATATTTGTAGTGTTATTTTATAGGTTATTATGTTAAATATGATATGTAAAGGTTGATAAAAAACGCGTATAAAAACTATTTTAATGATTTTTGTAACAATCACAATGGTTCCTTTCTATCTAAACCAGATTGTATCTTTGATAGCGAGAGATTGAACACCACTCGTCTCCATGGCAGTTTTGTATATTAACCAAGAAACACTAACCTTACAAATGTAAAATTTAAACTAATTATAGAATATATTTGAAGGGGGTAGTTTGGCTCAATATGAATATCAGTGATTTTTTACTAGCACGGGTGACCTGGCGGTCTAGGGGTAAGGTGTCAGACTTCTATGCGGGCGGCCAGGGTTCAATCCTCGGTCCCGGCACAGACTTATCTGATTACCAAACCCTTCCTTCACCTCTGACAAGACATCTTGTGAATGTGGGGAATGCCAAGCTTCCACCGTGGTTCGGATTCCACGTTAAACTGTAGGTCCTTCATTTCATCTCACAATCACCCTACCATTACACATTAGCGTAAGTGCGTATAACCCGAACGGGTAGTAAGACGTGGTGCTAAGAATAATAATAATTTACTAGCAGCACGTCTTACTACCCGTTCGGGCTATACGCATATGTACTAATTACGCTAATGATTTCAAGGAAATTTTTTATTTAATTTTTTATTTAGAGGAAGTGTGTCCGCATTTGCGTCGAGGAAGAATGGAAAACCACATAAGGAAAAACACCTTCAATACACCCGACAGGGATTAAAGCTTCAATATATCCATCATTGGCAGTATAGCCTACTGCGAGTGTTGCATCCTAAACCATGCAGGCATAGAAGTATATAGTATCAGTGGATATGTACATATATAGTTTTTATTGTATGGCATATATGACCGGGAGGAACATGACATCCAGGTTAGGTCACCTGATAGATAGACTATTAGACGCTCTAGTGGAACAGAGCGTTGACCAGGGTATTCCTTAATGGTTGTCTACACGCCGTACCCTCAATGAGATGGCGTGATGATAATTATTCTGAAATTGTGGAGCCATTCCCCTTAAGAGAAAAATATCCAAGGTACTAGCTGGGAATCGAATATGTGACCCCCAGGCTCGTAGCCAGGTGCACTGACCACTACATCACGGGGGTGGTAGTGTTTATTAAACGTTTTATGTATTAATGTTTTATTCTGAAAATTGAAAAATGACACCTGGACACGGGAATCGAACCCGGGACCTTCGGCTTAGTACGCCAATACTCTTACCACTGAGCTATCCAGGATTCGTCCCGTGCCTATGGTCATTCTTCATTCATAGTTTAAGGCAGAGTCTAAGATGGACGTGCGGAAGTCGTCAGCTTATAAACATGTGATTATCTGAGATCACAGCCATCAGACAACGCAGCCATTAGCGACTCGGTAGTTGGCATTTTTGCAGCCATTCGACAATTATATATAATTGTACAGGATTTGCATATATTAATGAAACAAATAGCTGAGCATTGGCGTACTAAACCGAAGGTCCCGGGTTCGATTCCCGTGTCCAGGTGTCATTTTTCAATTTTCAGAATATGATATATATGAAGGACTATCCCCACTAAAATGCATTAACAATAGTTTGGGCTATTTGTTTCATTATTAATGTTTTGCCATCAATAGCAGTTTAAAAAGTTATTAAAATAAGGGGAAAATAACATCGATTTGTCTGTACCATGTATTGTTTGGTTTTAACAAAGGGGCAGTTTTTGAGGATTTATTCCCACCCAGTAGTTCCAAATTTAGTGAAATTTTGTAAGCTAATTTATCAACATTTTTTGGTGACCCCCTTCTTGAGTCTTAGGCCCCTGAAAAAAAATCAAGTGTATCCGTTGAAGATAAAAAACCCAATGATGTTCTCATTTATTCGAGCTACCATACATACCGATGAATCGTTATGAATGGTGGTAGTGGGGAGTGAGTTCAAACATTTTTTTGTGACGGACGTGGAGGTATATTTTTTTCTACCTTTGTGAATTTTTAAATTTCGGTAGAGATAGAAAAATGAATTTTCCAATAAAATTGTTTGCGTAATTTTAATTAAAGAACTGTCTCATATAGAATTGTAGAGATGAGTTCATGGGTGTTGATAGGAGCTTCCAATCCTCGTTCATTCATTTACATATTATTACATTATTTGTGTTATTTCATAGCTATTAATAATATATATCAAAAGTGACAGGTGCAACCAAATTTCGAGAATATACATAATGATTAGAAAACTATGTACACACTTTAATGAGATATGGGGAACACTAAAACAAAGTTTTGTTGTTGTTACTGAAACTATTTTGGTAGAAGTCACCCTTCGATGCTAGAGGGTGCTCTAAGATGCATACATAAAAGGCTAAAAGTGTGAACAACATTTTTATTTACAGTAGTTTCACAGTTTTTGCTCATAGGAGTGACCACCAACATTAATACATGCCTGACAGCGTCAACGAATTAGTTGCCGTACATTTTCAAAGATTCCCCAACCCCATATGTTGGATGCATGTCGGCCATCTCAGCTGCAGCCGAAATGCTCCATGCAACAAGTACTAAGACTGCGTTACAAATTACAACAGCGACAAAAAGCCATTTGACGCACCACCCAACAGCGCCCTCTAGTCCCAAAGGGTGAAGTCTCCGGACATATATTCATTAACAAAAAAAAAGTTTTAGTTTTCCCTATTTCCCATTAAATTTTCCACAAAGAGTTTCGATTTACCCTGTATATACTAGAAATTTTGGCCACAGCTGTCAGTTTTGACTAGTAACACAGTTTTTAATTGCCTAGAGTTTCTTAGATAAACAATTAATTTACATTCCTAGAATAAGCTTAAAGATAAATGTTAAATTTAATTTGCACTCGTTAAAAAAAGGGTAAATTAACGCTCTATGGTCTGGTTGGGGTGTTTGTTAAGTAGCGTACTATTGATAATCAAAACCATGTTTTTAATGCACTATGAAACTGCTATGTTGTGCGTTATGTAAAATAAAGGTTGCCCGTAGTTAAACGTTTAAATAATCTATACACGTCAGCTGTCTCTTAAACTTGACATAATATACGAGTATGTGCACTTAATGTGGGTGTTTGTGTATTAAATAGTCCTTTACTCACAGGCTTTCACGTGCTAGGCATGAAACGCACCTCGAACAACTAAGCTAACTCCTACTTCTCAGAAAAGTAAAGTGATTGCGCGAATTTCCTTAGAAATTATTTCATTCTCCTTTATTTCATTTTGTGAACTATTATTAATGCCAGCTTTCAAAGTCTCTCGTTTCACATTTTAAGCTCTTTCATTTAACTCAGTAACAGCTCAATCGACCCGCTTCAATAGCCGCATAGCCTAAGGCATCACTTTAGTATTAAACTAGCTAGCTGAAGACGAGGAGATTGGGGTTCGAATACCAGTTGGATCTACTGAGCTTGTGTCCCCCTACATTGTTTCCCACTCTCCTTCCAAGCAAATACTTTCTCATCCCTACTCTATTAAGAGTAATTTTCATATACGAGTATAACTTGAACAGGTAGTAAGACGCGATGATAAAAAACTAGAAGGATAGACTACTGATTGAAAATTAACACAATTTGCTTTTTTTATACGCATATGTAACAGTTACGCTATTGTGTTATGAATGCGTAGGGGGGCATTCAAGTATTACGTAAGTACCTTAGGAA